>CM077079.1:220264398-220789308 GCA_039513925.1 Platanthera zijinensis
GGTATGGAGTAAGCCTCCATCATGAAAACTTCAATGGGGACAAGTATGCCTATAAGCAAAGATGAAGCAGAAAAACCTGTTGATGAGTCTTTGTATAGAGGGATAATTAGCTCCCTACTTTACTTGACTGCTAGTAGACCTGACATCATGTATGCTACATGTGTCTATGCTAGGTACCAAGCCTGCCCTAAGGAATCTCATTATTCTATTGTTAAGAGAATTCTGAGATATCTTAAGGGCACACCTAATCCAGGTCTTTGGTACCCTAAGAATAGAGATTTTTTACTAACAGGTTTTTCAGATGCAGACTTTGCAGGCTGTAAAGAAGACAGGAAAAGCACCACAGGTACATATCAGTTCCTAGGTGGAAGGTTGGTGTCATGGAGCAGCAAAAAGCAGACAAGTGTAGTTATTTCCACAGTTGAATCAGAGTATATAATTACAGGCAGTTGATGTGCTCAGTTGTTGTGGATACAACATCAACTTGGAGACTATGACATCAAGGTAAGTAGAATTCCATTATATTGTGATTCTACTAGTGTTATATCTATTGCTAGAAATCCTGTTTCACATAACAGAACTAAGCATATAGAAAACAAATTTCATTTCATCAGAGAACATGTTGAAAAAGAAGACATAAGTCTGGAATTTGTCAACACTAACAAACAAATTACTGATATATTTACAAAACCTCTGGATGAAAGTAAATTCAATAATTTTAAATTTGAATTAGGTATGTTGAACCTAAAATAAGATGTTAGGTCAGCACACAATTTCTCAAGAAATTTTGTCTAAGTTAGAAAGTTTGTGTCGACACAAGCTAACTGTGTCGAAACTCTCAGTAAGTTTTGTCAACAGGAAAAATTTGTATCGACACAACTCTGTCGAGACCTTGTTTTAGAAGATTTTTTATGTTGACACACAAAAATCATTGTCGACACAATTCTGTCGAGACTTAAGTAGACTTTGTCGACACTGTAAAAAGTATGTCGACACATAGACATGTCGACTTTAACAAAGTTTTGTCGAGACCTAGGTCATCTATGTTGAAACATGTAAAATTTTGTCGACTAGTAAATTCCTAAGTTAGGCGCGTATTTTGACCTACCTTTTACAAGTACACTATAAATAGGAGAAGACAAAATCTGGTCGAATGTGCTTTCAGAACTCTCGACACTAGACTTATGTCGACGAGAAATTCTCCCGTCGACTCTCTTCTCTCTCTTTCACCAATGGCGCCACAACAGGAAGACAAGATCAATGAAGGATATGAACTGGTACGCAAGGTGTTCGAGACTGCCTCGCCAGAAATCAAGGACGTGATTACCCTAATCACAGAAAATGGATTGGAATACTTGGTCTCTGCACCTTCAAGGATATGGAAGAAAGAAGTTCTTGAATTTTACTCTTCCGCAACAATGGATTCTCAAGGAAAGAATATAAAGTCCTATGTTAATGGTACTCGAGTAAAACTCTCACCAAAGAGTATATGAAAGTCTCTTCAGCTACCCAAGATTACGGAAGAAGATGATATCACATCCTCCATGACAAGGGATGCACTCCAATGGTGTGGGTTGGATCCCAATATTAAGATTGGATCTTCACTAACCAGGAAGGGAATGAATTCCTAGGGTAAGTTTCTATCCGAGATAATGGGCAAAGTTATTCTCTGCAAAACAGGAGGACATGATAGGATCTCTGCCTACATGTTCAAACTCATGACCAGAGTTATCTTCAAAGTGAAAATAGATTGGTCTGCTGTAATTTTTTACAAGATCAAAGAAAGTGCTAAGAAGTCAAATCTGGGTAGAATGTTGAGCTTGTATCTGGCTTCCACCATCCCAGAAGTGATGAATCAAACTTCAGGAACCAAGATAAATCACATGAGAAGGATGGATTTGAGAATACTATCCAGATGAGATAGAGTTTTGACCAAAGATGTTTCTACTCCACAGAAACTAGTGAAGAAGGATAAGAAAAAGAAACCTACCACCTAGGAAGCAGAATCTTCCAGTGATTCTGAAGAACAGGTTGTCTTCAGCTCAGACGAAGAACAATAAAGAAAATCACCTACACCACAACCAGATAAGGAAGATCAAGCCCATTGGGAGAGCATTAAACTACCAGAGAACCAGATGGTCTCCACTCCAGGGGGAGACACCACAGAGATTATAAATGTTCAAGAACCTGAACAATCACAACTGCCTGCCAAAGGGGGAGGTATTGCTGAAGTTGCACTAGAGAGTGAGTATGCAACAGATACTGTTATGGATATAGTATCAGAAATCAACAATATAGCAACAGTCATCACAGAAAAAGAAGCACAGGATGTGCATGTGTCAGACCAAGATCAAGCTGAGAACCTCCACTCCTCTAGTTTGGAGAAAACCCTGGAAATGGATCTTAATATCCAGGGAGAACCAGTTGTTGAAAAAGAAAACATTATACCTTCTATTCAGATACAGCAGGAGGTAACTCTGGAGGAGTTAATTCCTGATTTACAAGGAGCTCAAACTGAGGGGGAGCTGCGAAGGACTGAGGGGGAGATGCCACTGCATGCCTCCAGTACTAAGAAAACTGTGGATATACAAAGTTCATCAAATTCTTCTGATGATGAAGAAGCTTCCAAGGCTAAGAAAAGGAAGTTGGTGGCTCTCAGGAAAAGAAGTACAGGCTATAAGAAAGCCTTACAAACTGTCCCTCAAACATCTGCTCTAGGAATAGACATCATTCACTTTTGGTTAAACTGCAAGTGAAAATGGATGAATAAAGACTGACTCTGGAGAAGTGTGTGGATGAGTCTCATAAAGAATTATAGTTACAGCTGGCCCAGGATATCAAATCCATCAGATTTGAAGTCAATCAGAACAAAAAGGAGATGACAGATTGCTTCCATAAGGGAGTAATGATGTAGTATACTTTGCTGAGCAACACCAGCTGATAAAGACTGAAGTTGAGGACATTGCAGTCAAGCAAGGATATATTCTATAAAATCAATTCAGAACGAATGAAATTCTCAAGGACTCACATAATGAAATTCTCATAAAATTGGGAGGAATTGTCACTGATGTGAAGACTGAAGTATCCAAGCAAATACAAGAGGATTTAGCTGCTGTTCAAACAGTAATTCAGGCATCCCAAAATACTATTTCTAATCAACTAGATAAATTCAGACTGTACTACAAAGAGGGAATAGACTATCTGGCTGATCAAGTAAGGTTTTAGAATAATGATCTATGAGACCATGTGGCCAGAGAAGTCCTAAAGGGGGAGAGAGTGTTAGTCAAATCTAGATCTGATCATGCTAAATGGGTATCTAATATCATCAGAGCTACTCTTGAATATCCACCCTTTTATGATGAAGATAACACTGCTGAATCTTGTATTCAACCTGCTCACATTGAAGGGGTTCATCAGGAAGTTACACAAGTCATCTATCCTCCATCAGATTTTGAAGCAGTACAGCAGGAGGTACATAAAATGTATAGCCCTCCACAGAAGGCACATAATATTATTATTGAAAAAGATGAAATGTCTGAAGCTGCTAAGGATGCTCAGAAAGAGGCTCAATTTTCTAAGAAAAGATTCAGAGAACGGGCAGAATTATAGCCTGATTTTGAGCAATGGAGTCCAACCTCCAAAAATATCATTCTTACTGCCTGGAAAGGTGTGAAAGATAATATGCATGATAGAGGCAAATGGTATTCTGAACAAGAGTGGGGTAAATATCAGAAAAGGAAAGATGCTATACATCAGTTCAGAAGGGATATCAAAGCTGGGAAGTTACCTACTAACTCTGTGGAGCCTAGCAAGTACTTCTTAAAGTCTTATCATTACCTTGAAAGGCAGAAGATCAAGGCACAAGATCTCAAAAAGAAAGATCTAAAAGAGAAGAAGCCAGCTGATGACACAAAATCCAAAGTACAAGCCAAGATTCATCCTGGCAAAGGAATAGTAATCAAGGAGCCTGATCAATCTTAAGGATAGATAGGCTAGACTTAGAACTATGTTAATTTTGTTTTAAATAATCTTGTAAATCAAACACTTATTCCTGATTAATGAATTTTATCATATTCTATGATGATATTAAATGTTATTTGTGTTTATAAGTTACCCTGCCTGTGAAATGATTTTATACATCTTAATCTTTGTTTTATAATAAGTGGTGTATATCATTGATTAAGGGTTATGACTTCTCCAAATATTGGGAGATTGTTGGGTACACTGAAAACTGTGTACCAGATTTGGAGAAACCTCAATTAACTCAATGATATACATCAATGTGTATTTGATGGGATGTTGAGTTTCAATGTGCAGGTTAAAGAAATGTAGGAAAATTTTCTAAGTACAAGTGTCGACACTTGTGAGGGAAATGTGTCGTCACCAGAAGAAAGATTGTGTCAACACACAGGACTTGTGTCGACACATAGAAATTCTGTCAGCAATAATTGTGTCGACACACAGGACTTGTGTTGACACACACTCAACACCAGCTATGTTGAAGACCAGAAGTAGTTGTGTCGACACACAGGACTTGTGTAGACACACACTCAAAAAAATCTGTCAACGACAGCTATACTGAGACTAGAAGGCTTGTGTCGACACACAGGACTTGTGTCAACACACACTCAAAGAAATCTGTCAACAACAGCTATACTGAGACTGTAAGGCTTGTGTCCACACACAGGACTTGTGTCGCATACACTCAGAGAAATCTGTCAACAACAGCTATACTGAGACTGGAAGGCTTGTGTAAACACACAGGACTTGTGTAAAAACACACTCAAATAAATCTATCAACAGAAGCTGTGTCATGACTAGAAGAAGTTGTGTTGACACACAGGACTTGTGTCGACACATCCAACAGAAGCTGTGTCGAGAAGTTAAAGAATGACTGTGTCGACATATTAGGAGTTGTGTCGACATCATCATGATTTTTGTCGACACATGGTCTATTTGTGTTGACACATCTGAAGTGTTATGCTGACAGTTCCCTGTTATGATAGAAGTTCAAGGAGGAGTCAGTTGTCAAGACGAAAGACATGACAGCTGTCATAAGTAACAAAGCTGACACATCTGTCAGAGCTGTCAGAAGGCCGTTATAAACCAGATCAGCCAGTAACCATTGGATGGATTCTATATATATAGACCTATTCTATCACAATCAGAAGAACGGTAATAAAACAAGTGAGGGGGAACAAGAGACAAACCCAGAAGAAGGCAGATCCTGAAGAGTCTGCAAGAAAAATTCAGATCTGATTCTGAATTCAAGAAGAAAGCTGGATTGAAGATCAACTCCACTTCCAATTGAAGATCAACCATACTTGGTATAAATTCAAGAAGCTTTGGAGAAGCTAAGATAGGTTGGATCTAAAGTAATCAGTTCAATCAAGAATTGATTAAGAAGCTTTCACCCTATTCTCTTTCTATCAGGGTGAAGATTTTACTGTTTTAAACAATTAATTTCCTTGTAAGATCTTATATAGATCTGAGTTGTAAGCCTAAATTTATAAAGGCTGAGGTAGGGCTGAGAGCCTGAGGTAGGACTTGAAGAAGTCTAAGTTGTAGGCCTGGTGAAAAAGGCTGAGGTAGGGCTGTTGCCTGAGGTAGGAGTCTTGGGAAGTTTCTGAGT
This sequence comes from Platanthera zijinensis, assembly GCA_039513925.1. Classification (NCBI taxonomy): domain Eukaryota; kingdom Viridiplantae; phylum Streptophyta; class Magnoliopsida; order Asparagales; family Orchidaceae; genus Platanthera; species Platanthera zijinensis. The sequence goes on from CM077079.1 coordinate 220,270,031, forward strand.
TGTAGGACTTGAAAAAGTCTGAGCTGTAGGAACCAGTTGGGTTCTGATTTGTAAGATCTCAGGATCTGAGATAGTGGAAGGAAGTTTGGCTGAATCCAGTTCTCTACTGGATAGGTGAAGGGGGAGAGTGGACGTACCCACAAATTGGGGAACTACTATAAACCATTGTGTATGTGCTATGAATTTTCTGTGATTGTTATTCTTTGTGCTGTGATAATTGTGTCGTGTATAACTTTGTTAATTGTCTATGTTATTAAAAAGGATTAGAACTTATTCACACCCCCTCTAGGTGTTTAGGCTCTTTAAACCAAATCTTTCAGTCACGTCATTTATCGCAAATCAACATCGAACTGTAGTGATTCATAAGATTTATTAATAGCAAAAAATAATATTCAATCTCGCGATCGAAATTACGAAGATTGCTCGACGGAAAATAATATTCAATCACGCGATCGAAATAACAACGATCGCGCGGCAGATATTAATATTAAATAATGCGATCGAAATAGCAATGTTCACGTGACGGTAAAAAATATCGAATAGGGCGATCAAAAATAATGACGTTCGTGTGATGGAAAATAAAATTGGATTGTATGATCGAATCAACGATGAATCGTGCTATGAAAATCAACGGAGCTTTGCGGCAAAAATCAACGATGAATCGTGCAATAGAAATCAACAGTGGGGCTTGCGATGAAATTCAACGATGATCGTACGATGGAAATAAACAATGAATCTTTCGGTAGAGACTGACATCAAAGATGAAATCAAGTTTGTTGTTTAAACAATTTAGATTTAGGGTAGAATCATCGAACCAAGGAAGTAACGTCATTTTCAAAACTATTTAATCAACGACATGATGCCTACCAAGGGCATTGTCGTTATCGCAGATAATTGATGGTCATGAGCGAATAGTCCAAATCATGGTTCATAATTGATGATATTAATCCTTGAAATGTTTAAACGAGTTTGATGACCAAAACATATATAATGAATTTATACTTTGAATAATTAGTAGGATTAAGCCTATTAAGATGAAACCAGGATTGAGTACGAAATGATTACTACAATCTTGAGGTTATGAATCTATTAGATGACTTCGACAAATATAAAGTTTGATGCAATTAATGAGATTACAGATTGAGGTTGGATTGAAGAATGTGAGTGAATCGAATTTAGAGATGTATAAAGGGGTTCATGTCTAATAGAGATGTCTTCTTAAATCACTAAATAAATTCATTAGTTTTAGTTCAATAATTTTATGAGATCAAATCTAGATTGAAATAATATGCGTCTTTTTACTATACTTAAATATAGTTGTGCAATGTGCATATATAACGAATGAAATGATTATAGATTGATAGATGTCAGATGATTAGTTCTCTTGAGAGGGTAGAGTAGTTGGTTGATCACCTCCCTTAGTTATAATGACTTATATTGTACTTTACCTCTATGAAATGATAATGCATGTGCATGTATATGCCAGGCCTATTGGCCCCTATGAAGCTCCAACACTTCGAAATGTCTAGCGTATCGACGTCCGACTCTCCTACACGTGTCCGACACTACGACACTCTTTAACTCTTACTGTGCAAGTGCACCTATTGTTGGGTCCATTGCCCACAATATACTAGATTTGAAGAAGTCAATCATGTCAATGATATACATAAAGTTGTATCTGAAATATGGCAAAGTCCACAGACATTGAGTGAAGTCTGCTCACTCAACGTCATACAGCAAAAAGCTGTGAGACAGGCTAAGACAGTCAAAGCCTAATAAGAATCAGGCTGAAATGTGGCTAAGTCCACAGGCGTTGAGTGAAGTCTACTCACTCAACGCCATACAACATAAATCATTGAGTATAGCTTAGTTAGTCAAAGCCATAGAAAATCTGTGTAAATATTTGACTAAGTCCATAGGCATTGAGTGTAGCTTACTCACTCAACGTCATGTGATAAAAAGCATTGACTAAACCTTAGTCAGTCAGAGAAAATGAAACCAACATAGGATTTTTTTCTAAGAACAAAAGCGTTGAGTGAAGGCTACTCACTCAACGCCTAATCAACTGAGAATATATCTAAGGACAGAGACATTGAGTGAAGTCAACTCACTCAATGTCATGTCAATATAATTGTTAGATGCTGAAAGCGTTGAGTGAAGAATGAACACTCAACGCTTCCCAAGAAAGAAAATAGGCTAAGTCTAGATGCGTTGAGTGAAGGTTGCTCACTCAACGCCAATTGACTAGAATCATTTCTAAGAGGTATGGCATTGAGTGAAGCTTACTCACTCAACGCCAAGAGGCGGAAAGATTTTTCTAAGTGTTTTGGCGTTGAGTGAAGCTTACTCACTCAACGCCTAATGACTGGAATATTTTCTAAGTGTTTTTGCGTTGAGTGAATGGTGCTCACTCAATGCCTAATGGCAGAGAATTTTTTTTATGTGTTTTGGCATTGAGTGAAGGTTGCTCACTTAACGCCTTATGACAGAAAATCGGTTTAAGTGTTTTGGCATTGAGTGATGCTTACTCACTCAACGCATATACTAATGATGCTTGATTTTGGCTAAGTGCACAGAATGGTGACGTCAGCAAAGTCAACAAGTCAACTATGTTCAAATTAAGTGTGGGAAAGCTACAGAACACGACAAACACTGCCGAAAGTCTATTGTATGACTTCTTCCGTTAAAACAAGATGCAGTTGTCTGTTGCAGGCGGTCCCCACAAGCTTCCTGGAGCCATTAATCGGCGGAGGATAAAAGGGACAACTCTCGGATGTTGAAGGCAACTTTTAGGGTTTTACTCAACAAGAAAAAGAGCGGCTGGACTTCATCTTCCTCTCCATTGCTGCCGAGAAAAAGCTTGAAGCCTTCCAGAAGAATAAAAAGTTCAGTTAGCTGTAGCACTTTTCTTCTGCTACAGCAAGATCAGAAAGACTTCTGATAAAGAAAGAATGGAGAGCCTTCAGTCTTCTGTGGGTTCAATTAGCTGATTGAAGATTACAAGACCTATCCATTCTTCCATCTTCTTCAGCAAGTTCAGAATTTACATTATGAGATTCTTCCAACTGAGACAGAATTTCTTCTTGCTACTGTGAAGAAAGATAGAGCTGAGATAACTTAACCCTAGTTGTTGACACAGAGAAATTTCTTTGTGTCAAATTAATTAAAACAACTATATTTTTATAAGATTCTTCTAGATCTGAGTTATGGGGTCTTTGGCCTTAGGTAGGGCAAATTTGTCTGAGCTGTAGGAGAGTTATACTCTCTGAGTGTAGGATCCAGTTTGGATCTGAGGTAGGTGATCTGTTGATCACTGAGCTGTAGGGTTTTGAGCTTGAGGTAGGTGAGTCATTCTCACTGAGTTGTAGGGCACTTGTGTCTGAGCTGTAGAATCCTTTGGATCTGAGGTAGGGCCTTTGTTCTAGAGCTGTAGGAGAGTCATTCTCTCTAAGGTAGGATCCTTTGTGGATCTGAGGTAGGGTTGTCCTCCCAGCCTGAGTTATAGGGCCTTTGGCCTGAGGTAGGTGATCTGCTGATCACTGAGTTGTAGGGCACTTGTGCCTGAGCTGTAAGTCTTGGAGAAGACTGAGAGATCCTGAGGGATCTGAGGTGTAAGCTCTTTGAGCTAAGTTTTGGAGAAGTTTCTTGTCTAACTGAAAGTTAGAAAGGTGGGAGGAGAGTGGATGTACCCATAATCTAATGAACCACTATAATTTCTGTGTGTGGTTTTCTATCTTATTTTTTTTTGCAGGTTCTTGAAAGCTAAATAACTACCAACACACTAAGTAACTAAAGAAGAAATTAAAGAAAGTCACAAGACATCAATTAACCTATTCGCTCCCACCCCCCATCTCTAGGTTGCAAGCTACCTTGAAAATAAAGACTTTCAAGTGGTATCAGAGAGAGGTTGCTCAAAAAGAATTTAACAATCTGAGTGATCTCCAATGGTAGCTACAGATCTGAACTTATGGGTTCTGGAGAGAACCATAAGGAGCTTGGTTCCATAAAACTCCCCATCTACAGGAAGGAGTATTTTTGAATCTAGAAAGAGAGGGTAAGGCTGTTCATGGAAGCCTCTGACCCTAGAATCTATATGGTTGTCAAAGTGGGACCCTTCATCTCTATGAAGGTCTCAGCTCTGGATGCAAATGTCCAAACTCCCAAGACTTATTCAAAAATGACCAAGGATAAGGTCATATTGGCTGTATTGGACAAGAGAGCCCAGAAACATCATAGTCAGTGTTATTGATGATTCTATCTTTCAGAACTTGCTCCACTACCAGACCTCCAAAGAGATGTGGGACACTCTAGTTGTCTACATGGATGGTAATGAAGAGATAAGAGATGATAGAAAGTCCATGCTCAACAAAGAGTATGAGACTTTCAGGCAATCCCTGAAAGAGAACATATCTACTTGCTATGAAAGATTTTTCAGGATTATTAATGAACTGAAGACCTATGGGAGGATCTTTAGTCATTATGAAATAAATGACAAGTTCCTTAGATCTCTCACTAGAGACTAAGATACTAAGATTTGTGTCATAAGAGAAGTGGACAAGCTTGCTGAGACTCCTCCCCAAACATTATTTGGAAAGCTGCTCTCCTATAAGATGCAGCTAGCTTGCAGGAAAGAGGAGGAGGCCACCAGCAGATCCCATGCCAAGTAAAAGTCCTTCGAATTCAAGGTAGATAGTATCAGGAAGAGCAAGGAGAGGATTCCCTCTCCTCTAAGAAGACTAGCTGACTCAAACAGCTCAGAGTCAGATGCATCAGAAAGCAGCATGTTAGATGAGGACTTTGCTGCCTTCTCTAGGAAATTTCAGAAGCTGATGAAGAAGAATCATTGGAAGAGTAGACCTTCCACCTCTTCTAATCACAGGAGGAATCATTCCAAGGCTGACAGGTATGATTCTAAATCTAGTAAATACAATTCTTCTAAAGTTGTTTGCTACTGCTGCAGCAAATTAGGGCATGTGATAGTTGACTGCCCAGTGAAGAGGAAGGAAGTTGCTGAGAAGAAATAACAACAGCAAAAGGTTAAGAAGGAGAAGTCCTTCATTGCCAAGAAAGAAAAGAGGTGGACGGACTCATCATCATCTGAGTCTGAAGAAGAAGAAGAAGCCTATATTAGGCTAGTTACTGTTGTTGCTGAATAGATAGCTGTAGAAGCAGATGAAGACTATCATGCTTCCAAGATAGGTATCAGGGCCCCTATATCACATTCAGACAGTGATTCAGAGGTTGATGAGGAAGATAAAGAAGATGTCTACAGCTGATGTGGACTGATGGCAATGAATAATGAGGAAACCAGCCAGGATCAGCCTAGACAAAGGAAGGTAAAATCTCTATCAAGCTCTTCTTCTGAGTCTGGATATGAGACTAGTCCTTATATAGAAACCTCTTCACCTAGTGGTGAAGATGATTATGAATCAGAAGTTGATGTCAATCAATTAATTGACAGGTATGGAGAGTTTCTGGATGCCTTCAAGAACTGCAAGAAGTTGTCTAAGAAGCAAGTTGTGGGCATTGCCTCTCAATAGCTGGCTGCTTCCCAGCTGGCTGAAAAAACATCTTTGCTGAATCAGAAGGATAGGAAACTTATCCAACTTAGGGTCTTGAATGACATCCAGATAGGCTCCATCAAATACAAGAATAGTCTCATCAGGGATCTTGAAGGGAGGCTAGGGAGAGAGAAAAGAATAGTGGCTAGCTATTCTAAGCCATGAACTGTGTTACCCTTGATAGACTCCTTCTCCTCTCAAAAGGGTAAGAAGGGGTTGGGATTCCAGAGAAGCACAAGAGTTGCTCCTTCCAAAGAGAAGGACAAAGCTCCAGCTCAGCCTCTTGCTTCCAAGCCTCCAATTTCTTTTAGGAAAGTTCAGTTGCCTTCAAACAGGTATGACCAAGAAAGCATATTTGGTCACTGGATGAATTGCAGATCCACTGGTGTGAACAAAGATGTTCACAGCCAGGGTGGAAGGTATAGTAATGTAAGTGCCTTGAAGGCGCTTCTCATGAAGAAATTCAAATGACCCATTATGGACAATTTGTCTTTGATTCTTCAGCCCCCACTTTCAAGAATGTGGCTGTAGTAAAGGTTCATAACCATTCAGCAAAGAATCTGACCAAGGGTCAGTCCTCTAGCAAGCTTGATTTGGTTGTGTCTGATTCTATCAGAAGCATGTTTTCTAAAAAGAAACTTGTTGTTGCTGGCACTCAGAGCAGGCAAAACAAGCCAGCTAGAATACTTACCTTCAATCAGATCCTTGCTGAAATGAATCTGAAAAAGGTTGCTGCTCCTCTTCCTAATATTCATCCACTAGTTAACCAAACTGCTAGGCATGCACAAAAGATAAGATACAACATTCATGAATGTTGGTGTTGTGGCAAAGTGGGCCACTTTGCTGTAGACTACTGGCACAATCAATATGTGTCAAGAGCAACTGTTAGTCTACCTGTCAGAAATGTTGTTGGTAGACAAGTTCATTATAAGTCTAACATGCACCTAGGACCCAAAAGAAATTAGGGTCCTAAGGTAAAGTAAATTGAGTGGTGAAGGTTAGTTCAAGTGGCCATACCCCTATATGATACTTAAACAGTTGTTGTTCCAGACACATGACTAGGACAAGGAGAAACTTGAAGAAGTACACTCTAGTGAAAGATGGACCCAAGGTTATCTTTGGTGGTTCAGATAGAGGGGTGACTAGAGGCTATGGTAAGATCACCAATGACATAGTCACCATCACAAAAGTGGCTTATGTTGAATGGTTGCAACACAACCTCATAAGCATAAGACAACTTTTTGATCTTGGCTATGTTATTGTCTTCCACAAGGATGAGTGTCTGATTAAGAGGTCAAGTGACCAAGAGGTCATCTTTACATGCACTAGGAGTGGAAATACTTATTGTTTAAACTTTCTTTGTTTAAATACAGACTCTCTTGTTTGTCTAGTGGCAAATGAGAAAGTCTTATATTGTGTCCAATGGTACAAGAGGCTAGCTCATTTGAATTACAAGACTATTGTCAAGCTCTTTAGTCAAGAGTTAGTTAGGAATGGTCCTAATGTGAAGTGCACCAAGGAGAGCATTTTCTCAGCATGCCAAAAGGGCAAGCAGACCAAAGCCTCCTTTAGGGGCATTGTGACCAAAGATATTGTGAGGTGTTTGTACCTCTTGTATATGGACTTGTTTGGTCCTATGCCAGTTTATAGTCTTAGTAGGAAAGTCTACACCATTGTGGTGGTTGATGACTATTCCAGGTTTTCTTGGGAGTTCTTTTCAAGTAAATTTAGAATGAGTTTAACAGTTCAGTGGTCAAAATCAGAAGTGACCATGGAACTGAATTCCAGTCTAAAAGCATGACAATGTTCTGTGAAGAGCAAGGGATTCATCAAGAATTTTCTTCTCCAAGAACTCCCCAGCAAAATAGGATTGTTGAGAGGAAAAATAGGACTCTCATAGAGGATGGAAGAACATTATTGTGTGATACATCTCTCCCAGAATATTTCTAGGCTGAAGTAGTGAATACTGCATGTCATGTCCTCAACAGGGCCTCTATCACCAAGAACCACAAGAAGACTCCATATGATATTTTGAAAGGCAGAAAACCAAATCTAGGTTATCTCAAAATCTTTGGTAGTAAGTGTTATGTGCTACACAATGGGAAATCCTATGTGAATAAGTTTGTTGTCAAGTCCTTTGATGGGATTTTTGTTAGGTACAACAATCATAACAATTCCTATAGGATCTAAATCTTTAAAAGCCAAGTTGTAGAAGAATCTGTTCATGTAGTCTTTGATGAGTCTACTATGATTAATAGAGAGCTGCCAAGCTCCTCTTCTAGTACTGCAGGTACAGAACAGATGATAGACAAGCTGGCCATCAATGAAGCAGCTCTAGTTATCCAAGATAGAATAAATATTTCAGTAGATGGATTGTATGACACAAATGAGGTGGATGAAGATCTGCAAGAAGCTGCCCCTATAACTGAAGCCGAAGCTAGATTACCTCCTGCAATAAGGCATCTAAGGGATCATCCAAGACACCAGATCATTAGTGATGCAAGCCAAGGAGTAGTTACAAGGTGTAGAAGTATCAACACAGCACTGTACTCAAGTTTCCTATCACAGGTGGAGCCAAAGAAATTTGAAGAGGCCAACATAGATCAGTTCCGGATTATTGTTATGCAAGAGGAACTGAATAAGTTTAAGAGATGAAAAATCTGGAAGCTGGTTCCCAGACCACAAGGACATAATTTCATTGGAGTCAAGTGGATTTACAAGAATAAACTTGATGAAAATGGCATTATAATCAAGAATAAGGCAAAGCTAGTAGCTAAGGGGTACAGGTAAGAAGAAGGTTTTGATTTTGATCAAACCTTTGCCCCTGTAATAAGATTAGAGTCTATCAGAATGTTCCTTGCATATGCTGCACACAAGGGATTCAAGGTCTACCAGATGGATGTCAAGTCAGCCTTTCTGAATGGTGACTTAAAAGATGAAGTCTATGTTGAGCAGACTCAAGGTTTTGTTGTTCCTAACTCTCCTGATTCTATTTATAGACTTAGGAAAGCTCTATATGGGCTAAAGCAAGCCCTTAGAGCATGGTATGAGACTTTCTCATTGAGAACAAATTCTCAAGGGGGAAGATAGACAAGACCCTATTCCTAAGGGAATCTAAGGGTAAGGTCATTTTAGTCCAGATATATGTATATGACATTATCTTTGGATCTACTGATGACAACTTTTGTCGGAAGTTTGCCAAACTTATGCAAGGGAAGTTTGAGATGAGCAGTATGGGTGAAATTAAGTTCTTCTTGGGTCTCCAAGTTAGACAAACTGGTAATGGCTTGTCCATATCCCAATCTAAGTTCACTAGGGAGTTAATCAAGAAGTTTGGTATGGAGAATTCCTCCACCATGAAAACTCTCATGGGGTCAAGTATGTCTATAGGCAAAGATGAGGTAGGGAAACTTGTTGATAAAACTTTGTATAGAGGGATAATTGGCTCCCTTCTATATATAACTGCAAGTAGGCTAAACATCATGTATGTTACATGTGTTTGTACTAGTTATCAGGCTTGCTCTAAAGAATCTCATCACTCTACTGCAAAGAGGATTTTGAGGTATCTTAAGGGCACACCAGATCTTGGACTTTGGTACCCTAGGAATGGGGAGTTTGAACTAACTATCTATTCAGATGCAGATTTTGCAAGCTGCAAAAAGGACAGGAAGAGCACTTCTGGCATATGTCAATTCTTTGGGAGGAAGACAAGTGTCTTGGAACAATAAGAAGCAAACAAGTGTTGCAATTTCAACTGCAGATTCATAGTACATTCCAGCAGGTAGCTATTGTGCTCAGTTGTTATGGATCCAACATCAGCTCCAGGATTATAACCTCAAGATAAGTAGAAGTCCATTATATTGTGATTCTACTAGTACTATCTCGATTGCTAGGAATACTGTCTCACACAACAGGGCTAAGCATATTGAGATTAGATATCATTTTATTAGGGAGTATATGAAATGTGAAGATATCAACCTTGAGTTTGTCCTAATAGACAAGCAAGTGGTTGGCATCTTCACTAAGCCACTTGATGAAGCAAAGTTCAACACCTTTGAGTTTGAATTGGGTATGTTGAACCTAGCATAGCTTCAATTGCTCCCCTTGATGTTGCAAGTTATATTTTTTCTTGCAGGTGGACAAGTACTTCAGGAAAGTGAAGATGCTTCAAGATTGCATATCTTGAGTGGTATCATGTTGGTTGAAGCACTATCCAAGTGATGTAGACCAAAGGGTCTATTAGGAAACATGATAGATGATGCTTCAGTTTAGGGGAAGCAAGTCCAGCACTGCTCCAGCACTCTCAAGTGGTTCAACTGCTGCTTATTTGTACTCAAAAGGGGGGAGCAAAAGATCAGAACCTCCCTGGCTATTTACAGAAGTCAAAAAGGGGAGGAGAAGGATATGAATCTGGCATCATAGGATGGGAGGAGAAGGATTCAAGTTATATCAAAACTATAAGAAGGATGTGATCAAATTGATCAAGACCAGGTAGTAGCAATTCAGGGGGAGCAGGTGTGTTGTTGATCACCAGGATGCATCAATTCAGGAGGAGCAGGTGTGATGTTGATTATCCTGCAGGCAAGGGAGTATGATAACTAAAACTTAAACTTCTCTTATTTTTTTTTAAATTTTCCAAGCTAATGCTATACTGCTGCATATGTTAGTATATGTCATAGACTCAATTGATTGAGGGTTTTGACTTCTTCAAATAGGTGGAGATTGTTGGGTATATTGCCCATAATATCCTAGATTTGAAGAAGTCAATCATGTCAATGATATACATAAAGTTTTATCTGAAATATTGCTAAGTCCACAGGCATTGAGTGAAGTCTACTCACTCAATGCCATATAGTAAAAAGTTGTGAGACAGGCTAAGACAGTTAAAGCCTAATAAGAATCAGGCAGAAATGTGTCCAAGTCCACAGACGTTGAGTGAAGTCTACTCACTCAACGCCATACAATATGAATCGTTGAGTATAGCTCAGTAAGTCAAAGCCACAAAAAATCTATGTAAATATTTGACTAAGTCCACAGGCGTTGAGTATAGCTTACTCATTCAATGATATGTGATAAAAAGCATTAAATGAACCTTAGTAAGTCAGAGATAGTGTTTCCAACACAGGATTTTGTCTAAGGACAAAAACATTAAGTGAAGGTTGTTCACTCAACGCCTAATCAACTGAGAATTTGTATAAGGACAGAGGCATTGAGTGAAGTCTACTCACTCAACGTCATGTCAATATAATTGACTTATGCTGAAAGCATTGAGTGAAGAATCAACACTCAACGCTTCCCAAGCAAGAAAATCAGCTAAGTCTAGATGTGTTGAGTGAAGGTTGTTCACTCAACGCCAAGTGACTAGAATCATTTCTAAGAGGTATGACGTTGAGTGAAGCTTACTCACTCAACGCCAAGAGGCAGAAAGATGTTTCTAAGTGTTTTGGCGTTGAATGAAGCTTACTCACTCAATGCCTAATAACAGGAATATTTTCTAAGTATTTTGGCATTGAGTGAAGGGTGCTCACTCAACACCTAATGACAGAGAAATTTTTCTAAGTGTTTTAGCATTGAGTGAAGGTTGCTCACTCAACGCCTAGTGACAGAAAATCTGTCTAAGTGTTTTGGCATTGAGTGAAGCTTACTCACTCAACGTCAATACTAATGATGCTTGATTTTGGATAAGTCCACAGAATGGTGATGTCAGCAAAGTTAACAAGTCAACTATGTTCAAATTAAGTGCGGGAAAGCTACAGAACACGACAAATATTGTCGGAAGTCTATTGTACGATTTCTTCCGTTAAATCAAGATGCAGCTGTCTGTTGTAGGTGGTACCCACAATCTTCCTAGAGCCGTTAATCGGTGGAAGATAAAAAAGGACTGCTCCCGGATGCTGAAGGCAACTTTTAGGGGTTTATTCAACAAGAAAGAGAGCGGCTGGACTTCATCTTCCTCGTCATTGCTGCCAAGAAAAAGCTTGAAGCCTTCCAACAGAACAAAAATTTTAGTTAGCTGTAGCACTTTTCTTCTGCTACAGTATGATCAGAAAGACTTCTGATAAAGAAAGAAAGGAGAGCCTTCAATCTTCTGTGGGTTCAGTTAGCTGATTGAAGATTTCAAGACCTAGCTGTTCTTCCATCTTCTTTAATAAGTTCAGAATTTACATTCTGAGATTCCTCCAGCTGAGGCAGAATTTCTTTCTGCTGCTGTGAAGAAAGATAGAGAGGAGATAACTCTGTTGGAGTTACCATGGTGATCTAGAAGTGGTCAAACATGTAATCTCACTGCCAACGCGATATGAGCCTGCAGGATCGCACATAAGAGCATGTGGAGAAGTTGGAAGATTAACTGTGTTGGTAAGGGTTACCAATCACCCTACTGTATGGGGAGTCAGGCAAATGTTGCCAAGGGAAAATCGTCGAGAGTCGACGGGAGTCGTCGAGTATGACTCGTCGACTATGGCAAAATCGATGAGAATCGACGGGAGTCATCGTTTATGTCTCGCCGACTAAGGCATAATCGTCGAGAATCGAACTGTTCGATTCTCGCCGATTCTGCGTCTGATTCTCGCCGATTCTGCGACCGATTCTCGCCGACTGATTCTCGCCGGATCTGGAGGTGATTCTCGCTGACTGATTCTCACTGAATCTGGAGGTGATTCTCGCCGAACGGTCCAGAAACCCTATCTTTGGTGGCCTGTGGATAGCGATTCCTATGAACTGTTTATGCCTTTGGTATAAATAGGACACTTAGGGTTTTGGGAAAGAGGGAGATTATCATTCATCGGGATTTTTCCTGTTGACGGATCGAGCCAACGGAAAGTGTTCCGCCGAATCTCCCGATCCGCCGATCTCCCGATTCCGCCGGACGGAAACGTTCTGCCGCCGGCTGTTCGCTCCGCCGACCACCTCCTCTCCGGCGACCTATCCTGCGGCCGATCGGAAACCAACGGAAGTGTTCCGCTGCTGTTCCGACCTGCCGAATCCCGAACACCGCCGACGGAAGTGTTCCGCCGCCGCGTCTGCTCCGCTGACCTTCCCATTTCCGACGATCGTCGTCGGTATTGCCTCTCCTAGAGCGGACCTAGCAGTCCGTGGAGTTGCAAGGTGCGGTCAATTTTCCTCCCGATCCTTCGTGCGACGAAGCTCAGGGTTCTCCCGCTCGTGTGGATTTCTGCAGAGACGTGGACGCTATTCCACGTAAAACTCGCCACCGACAAGGAATCACACTTGGAGCATCTTTGTTGAGTTGTGACTCAACACCCAAGAGGTAATTTTTGCCTTATTGTATTAACTTCTTGATTCAACATGCATGGCCCGATCCAATCTCTTTGGGTTTTTCTAGATTTTATTACTTCCGCTGCGTGCACAAGTGTTGTGCCAACCTCTTAGAGGAACCCAACAGTGGTATCAGAGGGAGGTTACGACCATGTTTGTTGTATTGGAAGTTAGGTTATTCCAGTACGTGTAAACCTAGGGATTTAGAAGTGTTCTAAATGTCTAGATTTAATCTTGGTTCCCCGCCAGGAACGTCTGGGATTTCGTGGAAATTTCTAATTGTTAGAAATTGTTGTCTCCTTAGCAGTAACCATCCCTCGATTTTGTTTTGGATTTTGAATCCAACAAGGAGAGATGAGCTTGTCTACTGCTTTAAGTTGAGTTGTCTTTGCCTTGTCCAATGCATGTAAAACTGAAGATTTGGAAGTGTCCAGATGTTCAGATTTATCCCTTTTCCTCTATCAAATGTTGATAGTGTTCTGTTGTGCACATAAGGGATGCATGAGGATTTTAGTGAAGTGTTTTTCTTTGGATGTGCACATTGATCAAACGTTGGTCATGGTTAATTGTTAACCTATTATCAAAAATCCCTTCATCAAATATTAAGTGTTCGGATGCCTTCCGATGGATGACACTCTTCCTGTCTCGATCGATGAAGTGTGGGCTTGCCAAAGCAAGGTGCATTAATCTATCTTGGTAAGGGTGCGAGCGGATAATTGTGATATCCCACTGTCGACATCGGGTCTAGCTTAACTAGGTGACCTCAAAGGTTGAGTGCCTAGAGGCATGGGGTTGGCATGCACCATGTGATGGATGCGAATAAGGAGTTATTCACCAACCATACAAGAATTGCATGATGATGCAATTGGCAAGCGTTGCCTACCTAAATAACCACATCGTGAGAGGAAAGCCAAAGCTGACTCATTGTGTTGGTGAAATACGGATCTTGTCCACTAAGAGAGTAGCTCGCATGAACTCTCCGAATTGATAGTGAGGGCTATTATTTCGAATAAAATAGTGGGAGTTTTAGTTGAAGTCCAAATTAAGAAAAATAATTGTATTTTGAAATTTTGGTACTGATTTATTTTGCATGAATTCTTGTAGAATTCCATGGCAAGTGGTTCGCACTCCACGTTGTCTCTGAGAGCCATCCTTGAGAAGGATAAGCTCAGTGGGACTAATTATATGGATTGGTACAGGAACCTGAGAATTGTTCTCAGGCAAGAGCGAAAGCTCTACGTCTTGGAAGAAGAAGCCCCTGAGGTGCCGACCGGGAATTCTTCCCGTGCTGATAAGGATACTTATAAGAAGTATACTGATGACGCTTTAGACGTCGAGTGCCTAGTGTAGGGTACGTCTCAAGTCGGAGATCTCCACGAAAACAACGCTTCCTACGCACTACACGTCGTAGATCTACCGCACCTACACAGCACCTATCGCTCACAATAGTCCTCGTCGCAAGAACGCAGCGCAAATAACAAGGGAGGAATGGTCGACTCGAAAACAACGATCGGAAATTTGAGTCGGAGTATTCCCCAAGAAAACACAAAGGTTGCCACTCCTTTTAGAGAGCAAGACCAAGGCTATTGGCCAAGATCCGCTCAAGCAAATAGGATCCACCCGATCCGGAATTAAAAAGCCTTGCAACGGCGGTTTCGATTCAAAACTTGTAGCGATTAAATTAAAGATCCGGAGAAAACGAGCATGAAAACCACTACAACTAAAGAAGAGAATCACACAAGGAAGAGGGAAGAGATTACCCAACCAGGATGAACGTTCACACAAAGATAAGGTGGGAGAATCACTCTCTCCACGGATCCGCCAGCGTCACACCGAAGGGTTTGCAACCTTCTTCCACGGAGTCGCACCAAGGAAGCCGCGCCGGAGTCGCACCGAACGGATGGAGGAGGCAAGGAGCGGCGGCATCACACCACCACAAGGAGGCCGGCGGTTTCACACCACCAAGGGGGGGCGGCGGCTTGGAGCAAGCTTGGGCCGAAATTCTCAAAGGAGAGGATTTAGGTTTTCAATATTTCAATGCTTGATTCCTCATAAACACCTCCTTAAGTAGGAGATTACAACAAGCCTTAACCCTTCATGATGGAGATGTAATCTCATTCACCCGAATGGCTAAGTGCACACCAAAAGTAAAATTGTTTTAAATTAAAGAAATAAAACAAGCCATGAATATAAAATTATCTCTTAAACATTGGATAATTTTATATTCTAAAAATATAAAAATGGAGTTCATGAAATAAGATAATTAAAGCTAATTTTTCATGGCGGTTCGAGCGCGCCGCGGGCGGAGATTGTAACGTGCACTTCCTTCAGCGTCATCACGGCGTCTAAGATCTTTATGCCGTAACGCCTCGGCAACCGGGTCATCATCAATTAGCGGTGGCACTGCATCAATCCTCCCCCACTCAAAATCACGTATCTCTGATGCGTGAGTGGAGAGATAGCGGCGGAGAAGCTCGGCATCCAAACATTGAAGCTCTGTCGCGAGTACCCAAGAGTCGTCCGAAGGGGGGCGGTCACGCCAACGGACCAGAAAGCGATAAGTAGTACCATCCGGAGTAGTGAACGGTTCCGCAGCAAGTATCATATCTGGAGTGAAGAATGTCCTGGGAAACCTGGGAAACATGTCAGCAGTAGGAGTAAAAGAAGGCAACGTACCATCCGATGATATACCTGCGGGGACCGAAAGAGAGAGATCATCCGAACTACCACTCCCCAACCCATCAGAATTTTGAGTGCGAGAAGAAGACAACAAAGAAATCAACTCTTGTGGTGGTGACACAAACATCGTTAAATCCGAAACGTTAAAAATGGGAGAGATCCCCCAATCAGCAGGCAAGTCCAAAACGAAAGCGTTGTCACCTAACTTTTTAATAATCTGAAAAGGGTCGGCGCGCTTTGGTGCTAACTTTTTAACGGTGCCAGTTAGCAAGCGTTCGGGAACCAAACGGACTAAAACTAGATCGCCAATTTTGAAGTTTGATACTCTCCGATGTAAATTAGTGTGCGCTTGATAAGAGTCGTATTGCGTGGTCAAAGTGGCCCGTATACGTGCGTGTAAATCATGGATGTGTTGGGCGAAGGATTGTGTAAACTGACTTGCCTTGTACGTTGGGGGCAACGGCACCAAGTCAAGCGGCACAGGAGCCTTATACCCGTGGACAATCTCATTCGGGGACAGACCTGTAGACCTATTCTTGGAGTTATTGTAGGCTAATTGGGCATGGGGAAGGAGAAGATCCCAAGTGCTCTTATGATCACTCACAAGGCATCGTAACAAATTTCCTAAGCTCTGATTAACCACTTCCGTCTGCCCATCAGTTTGGGGGTGATAGGCGGAGGAAAACAATAATTTCGTTCCCATTAAAATCAAAAGAGTTTTCCAAAAATAACTAGTGAATTTTACGTCCCTATCCGATACTATGGTTTTTGGCACTCCACGGTGACTAACGACTTCCTTAAAATATAGTTTAGCAACGTGAGACGCGTCGTTTGTCCTACTGCATGGGATGAAATAAGCCATCTTTGTCCTCTGATACCAAATTGGTGTAGGGTACGTCTCGAGTCGGAGATCTCCACGAAAACAACGCTTCCTACGCACTACACGTCGTAGATCTACCGCACCTACACAGCACCTATCGCTCACAATAGTCCTCGTCGCAAGAACGCAGTACAAATAATAAGGGAGGAATGGTCGACTCGAAAACAACGATCGGAAATTTGAGTCGGAGTATTCCCCAAGAAAACACAAAGGTTGCCACTCCTTTTAGAGAGCAAGACCAAGGCTATAGGCCAAGATTCGCTCAAGCAAATAGGATCCACCCGATCCGGAATTAAAAAGCCTTGCAACGGCGGTTTCGATTCAAAACTTGTAGCGATTAAATTAAAGATCCGGAGAAAACGAGCGTGAAAACCACCACAACTAAAGAAGAGAATCACACAAGGAAGAGGGAAGAGATTACCCAACCGGGATGAACGTTCACACAAAGATAAGGTGGGAGAATCACTCTCTCCACGGATCCGCCGGCGTCACACCG
Source organism: Platanthera zijinensis (assembly GCA_039513925.1). Classification (NCBI taxonomy): domain Eukaryota; kingdom Viridiplantae; phylum Streptophyta; class Magnoliopsida; order Asparagales; family Orchidaceae; genus Platanthera; species Platanthera zijinensis. Next base: position 220,286,925 of record CM077079.1, read on the forward strand.
AAGGGTTTGCAACCTTCTTCCACGGAGTCACACCAAGGAAGCCGCGCCGGAGTCGCACCGAACGGATGGAGGAGGCAAGGAGCGGCGGCGTCACACCACCACAAGGAGGCCGGCGGTTTCACACCACCAAGGGGGGGGGCGGCGGCTTGGAGCAAGCTTGGGCCAAAATTCTCAAAGGAGAGGATTTAGGTTTTCAATATTTCAATGCTTGATTCCTCATAAACACCTCCTAAAATAGGAGATTATAACAAGCCTTAACCCTTCATGATGGAGATGTAATCTCATCCACCCGAATGGCTAAGTGCACACCAAAAGTAAAATTGTTTTAAATTAAAGAAATAAAACAAGCCATGAATATAAAATTATCTCTTAAACATTGGATAATTTTATATTCTAAAAATATAAAAATGGAGTTCATGAAATAAGATAATTAAAGCTAATTTTTCATGGCGGTTCGAGCGCGCCGCGGGCGGAGGTTGTAACGTGCACTTCCTTCAGCGTCATCACGGCGTCTAAGATCTTTATGCCATAACGCCTCGGCAATCGGGTCATCATCAATTAGCGGTGGCGCTGCATCAGTGCCTTATGCTTGCCACCATGAACTCTGAGCTTCAGAAGCAACATGAGAACATGGGGTGCAAGGAGATTGACGAGCATCTCAAGAAAATGTTTCAAGGGCAAGCTCGTCAAGAGAGGTTTGACATCACAAAAGTGTTATTTCAGTGCAAGATGGGAGTTCGAGACTCAGTAGGGACTCACGTACTCAAGATGATTGGGTATATAGAGAATCTTGAAAGACTGGGTTTTCCTCTGGGTCAAGAGTTGGCCATAGATCTGATCCTGCAATCGTTGCCGGACAGTTACGAGCAGTTTGTCTTGAACTACAACATGAATGAGATAGACAAGGCACTGCCCGAGCTCCTAGGCATGTTGAGAACTGCCGAGATCAATATGAAGAAGGCCAAGCCTGCCAGCCCCATACTGATGGTGCATAAGGGCAAGGGCAAGGCCAAGGGCTTCAAGAAGACGAAGGTGGGACCTAAGTCACATCTTGAGCCCAAGTCTTCTGCACTGATAAAGAAGAAGAGCACGGTGAAGGAGGGGAAATGCCACCACTGTGGCAAGGCTGGTCATTAGAGGAGGAACTGTCCTTCGTACATTGAGGGTCTGTAGAAAATGAAGGGAGGTATGACTTCCGCTTCAAGTATTTACGTTATAGAGATAAACCTTTATGCTCCTTCATCTTGGGTATTGGATACCAGATGTGGTTCTCACATTTGTACAAATGTGCAGGAACTGGGAAGGAGAAGATTGCTGAGTAAAGGGGAGGTGGACCTTCGTGTCGGCAATGGAGCAGAGTTGCTGCTGTGGCCGTAGGGGTTTACCGTCTTTCTTTGCCCAGTGGGCTTGTAATAGAACTTGATAATTGTTATTTTGTTCCGGCCATAACTAGAAACATTATATCCATTTCATGTTTGGACATGATTGGTTTTTCTTTTATAATTAAGAACAACTGTTATTCGATATTTAAGAATGATGTTTGTTATGTTGTAGCTCATTTGTTTAATGGTCTTTATGTTTTGAACTTAGACCATCTGATCTATAATGTAGAAAATAATAAATGACTAAGAACAAATGACTCAAACCCTACATATCTCTGGCATTATCGTTTGGGCCATATAAACGAGAAGCGCATATCCAAGCTCCATAGAGATGGACTTTTGGACTCATTTGATTATGAATTATTTGAGCGATGCGAATCTTGTTTGTTAGGCAAGATGACTAAAGCTCCTTTCACGGGCTATACTGAGAGGGCTGAGGATCTCTTGGGTGTTGTACATAGTGATGTATGCGGACCCATGAGTTCCATGGCTAGAGGTGGGTATTTCTACTTTGTTACATTTACTGATGATTTCAGTAGATACGGATATGTGTATCTTATGAAGTGCAAATCTGAGACCTTTGAAAAGTTCAAAGAGTTCAAGAATGAAGTAGAAAACCAATTGGGTAAAAGGGTTAAAGCACTCCGATCTGATCGAGGTGGCGAATACCTGAGTCATGAGTTCTGTGATCATCTGAAAGAGTGTGGTATTGTATCACAGCTCACTCCACCTAGGACACCACAGCATAATGGTGTATCTGAGAGGAGAAATCGTACTCTGTTAGACATGGTACGTTCGATGATGAGTCATGCAGATTTGCCTGTTTCCTTTTGGGGTTTTGCTTTAGAGACTACTGCAATGACACTGAATCGCGCTCCAACGAAAACGGTTCTAAAGACACCATATGAGATATGGACTGGGAAGCATCCTAGTATGTCGTTCATTAGAATTTGGGGCTGTGAGGCATACGTGCGACGTCAAATGCCTGACAAGCTGGAACCCAAATCGGATAAATGTTATCTGGTGGGATATCCTAAGGAAACGAAAGGGTATTACTTTTACCTACCATCCGAGGGCAAAGTGTTTGTCGCAAGGACTGGCGTCTTCTTGGAGAAAGAGTTCTTATCAAGAAAGACTGAAAAGGTAGAACTTGAAGAAGTTCAAGAACCACAGGTAGTGAATGAACCGGAATTGGATTCTAAGATAGGACTACAAGATGTTGTAGCTAGAGAACCTACACAAGAAGCACAAGTCCTACGTAGATCTGGTAGACCGAGGTTTGAGCCTGATAGATATGGATTTCTCGTGTCTCAAATAGGTAATGTGTTGCTTATGGATCATGATGATGAGCCAGCAACCTACCAAGAGGCTATGAATGGACCGGACTCCGACAAATGGCTTGAGGCTATGAAATCCGAAATGGACTCCATGTATGCAAACCAAGTTTGGAACTTGGTGGAACCACCTGAAGGGGTTCGACCCATAGGGTGCAAATGGGTCTTCAAGAAGAAGACTGACATGGATGGGAATGTACAGACATTCAAAGGGCGACTGGTGGCTAAGGGTTTCAAGCAAATTCATGGTATTGACTATGATGAGACCTTTTCCCCTGTTGTCATGGTAAAGTCCATAAGGATATTGCTTGTTGTTGATGCGTATTATGACTATGAGATCTGGCAGATGGATGTCAAGACGGCTTTCCTTAATGGAAACCTTCTTGAGGAAGTGTACATGACACAACCCGAGGGTTTTGTATCCCCAAATGAAGCCACTAAAATATGCAAGCTGAATAGGTCCATCTATGGACTGAAACAGGCCTCTCGAAGTTGGAATCTTCGTTTTGATGAGAAAATCAAAGAGTTTGGTTTCATCAAGAATGAAGATGAGCCTTGTGTTTACAAACGAATCAGTGGGAGCATTGTTGTCTTCCTGATATTGTATGTAGATGACATACTTTTGATTGGGAATGACATTCCTACCCTGAAAGTTATTAAGAACAACCTAGGGAACTGCTTTTCTATAAAGGACTTGGGTGAAGCGACTTACATACTCGGTATTAAGATCTATAGAGATAGGTCGAAGAAGTTGCTGGGTTTGACCCAGAGTACGTACATCGAAAAGGTGTTGAAGCGGTTCAACATGCTTGAGTCCAAGAAAGGATTTTTGCCCATGTCTCATGGTGTGAATCTCTCTAAGGACCAGTGTCCAAAATCTTGTGAAGATAAGGACCGCATGAAGTTGATTCCATATGCTTCGGCAATTGGATCAATTATGTACGCGATGTTGTGTACTCGACCCAATGTCTCCTTTGCTTTGAGCATGACTAGCAGGTATCAGACAGACCCCGGTGAGTGTCACTGGATTGCAGTCAAGAATATCCTGAAGTACTTGAGAAGGACTAAGGATGTGTTCTTGGTGTATGGTGGAGAGGAAGAGCTCGTTGTAAGTGATTACACGGATGCTAGCTTCCAAACTGATAGGGACGACTCCAAGTCTCAGTCAGGTTTTGTATTTTGCCTTAATGGAGGAGCTGTGAGCTGGAAGAGTTCTAAGCAAGAGACAGTTGCTGATTCTACAACAGAGGCCGAGTATATCGCTGCGGCTAACGCAGCGAAGGAGGCTGTATGGATTAGGAAATTCATCGGCGAGCTTGATGTAGTTCCTAGCATTGTTGGTCCCGTAGTTCTCTACTGTGATAACAATGGTGCAATTGCACAATCTAAGGAACCTAGATCCCATCAGCGCTCCAAGCACATACTTCGGCGGTTCCATCGTATTCGTGAGATTGTCGAACGAGGAGATGTGAACATTTGTAGAGTGCCGACCGAGGAGAATATTGTTGATCCACTGACAAAGCCTCTCGCGTAGAGAAAGCATGATGGTCATACTAGATCAATGGGTATACGATACCTGAATGATCAACTCTAGTGAGAGTCTTGTGGGTTGCATGTAAACATATATTCTGTTGGCTGTTTATTATTTATTCATTTGATGAATTTTGTACCTAAATGTTTCTTTTTACAATTAATGGCAAGTTCTTTTATTGTGATTTTTCTATGTGATAGTTAAATTGTAACATAATAAAAACCCTTATAGTGTTCGCTTCCATAGGACATCAAGTACGTGACTTGAATGTGAGAGCCTATGATTTATTTGAAGCTTCATTCTTAAAATGTCCCTGGTCGTTGTATCATCATAGAATCTAAGGGTGATGATGATACCTTAAGACTAGCACGTGTGTTGACTGATGACCAGTTCTCACAGGTCATGATATTGTGATATCAAGTCATCACGTGGGTACTTGTTAGTGAACAAGTTGTACTGGACAGACCCCACCTGAGACTACTCTATGGATTGTCATTCAATCGTATCACGAGTAGGTCTCAATTGACAATGGTGTTGTGGTCCTTTGACCTGAAGTCACAGCATTCATCAAGTGAGGAAGAGCGTGCTTTGATGCCATCTAAAGTCTTCCTTGAGAAAGGTTGATGATAAGGGTGGTTGTTGGGCATGTTACGAATCATTTGGGTGTTTGTGTGTGAGCAGATATGGAATTTGTCCTCCTGTATGACAGGAGTTGCATCCATGGGCCCCTTGATGGAACTGGACTGAGAAATGCATGGCCATGTTTGGTTGAGTCAATATGTGATATTGGACTCACCATTCTCTGGAAGTCCGTCCTGAATCAAGAAACTTGGATTGAGCTATTACGAGGGTAACACGGTCCATGCCTCTAGTTCTTTCCGGATGTAAGGGACAAAGGGACAAAGATAACGCTGATACATTGGTCATGAAGGCTTATGAGTTATGAACTCTTATTGCTTGGGGAGCAATGATGCATTGCTAGATGCCGCTCATTGTTTGTGAAGTTCTTGGTTTGATACTTTCAAGATCAAGTGGGAGACTGTTGGAGTTACCATGGTGATCTAGAAGTGGTCAAACATGTAATCTCACTGCCAACGCGATATGAGCCTGCAGGGTCGCATATAAGAGCATGTGGAGAAGTTGGAAGATTAACTGTGTTGGTAAGGGTTACCAATCACCCTACTGTATGGGGAGTCAGGCAAATGTTGCCAAGGGAAAATCGTCGAGAGTCGACTGGAGTCGTCGAGTATGACTCGTCGACTATGGCAAAATCGACGAGAATCGATGGGAGTCGTCGTGTATGTCTCGCCGACTAAGGCATAATCGTCGAGAATCGAACTGTTCGATTCTCGCCAATTCTGCGTCTGATTCTCGCCGATTCTGCGACCGATTCTCGCCGACTGATTCTCGCCGGATCTGGAGGTGATTCTCGCTGACTGATTCTCGCCGAATCTGGAGGTGATTCTCGCCGAACGGTCCAGAAACCCAATCTTTGGTGGCCTGCGGATAGCGATTCCTATGAACTGTTTATGCGTTTGGTATAAATAGGACACTTAGGGTTTTGGGAAAGAGGGAGATTATCATTCATCGGGATTTTTCCTGTTGACGGATCGAGCCGACGGAAAGTGTTCCACCGAATCTCCCGATCCGCCGATCTCCCGATTCCGCCGGACGGAAACGTTCCGCCGCCGGCTGTTCGCTCCGCCACCACCTCCTCTCCGACGACCTATCCTGCGGCCGATCGGAAACCGACAGAAGTATTCCGCTGCTGTCCCGACCTGCCGAATCCCGAACACCGCCGACGGAAGTGTTCCGCCGCCGCGTCTGCTCCGCTGACCTTCCCATTTCCGACGATCGTCGTCGGTATTGCCACTCGTGGCGCGGACCTAGCAGTCCGTGGAGTTGCAAGGTGCGGTCGACTTTCCTCCCGATCCTTCGTGCGACGAAGCTCGGGGTTCTCCCGCTCGTGCGGATTTCTGCAGAGACGTGGACGCTATTCCACGTAAAACTCGCCACCGACAAGGAATCACACTTGGAGCATCTTTGTTGAGTTGTGACTCAACACCCAAGAGGTAATTTTTGTCTTATTGTATTAACTTCTTGATTCAACATGCATGGCCCGATCTAATCTCTTTGGGTTGTTCTAGATTTTATTACTTCCGCTGCGTACACAAGTGTTGTGCCAACCTCTTAGAGAAACCCGACAAACTCAACCCTAGTTATTGACACAGAGAAATTTCTTTGTGTCAAATTAATTAAAATAACTATATTTCTGTAGGATCCTTCTAGATCTGAGCTGTAGGACCTTTGGACTGAGGTAGGGAAAATTTGTCTGAGCTGTAGGAGAGTTATACTCTTTGAGTGTAGGATCCAGTTTGGATCTGAGGTAGGTGATCTGATGATCACTGAGCTATAGAGATTTTGATCCTGAGGTAAGTGAGTCATTCTCACTGAGTTGTAGGGCACTTGTGTCTGAGCTGTAGGATCCTTTGGATCTGAGGTAGGGCCTTTGTGCCTAAGCTGTAGGAGAGTCATTCTCTCTGAGGTAGGATCCTTTATGGATATGAGGTAGAGCTGTCCTCCCAGTCTTAGTTTTAGGGCATTTGGCCTGAGGTAGGTAATCTGCTGATCACTGAGTTGTAGGGCATTTGTGCTTGAGGTGTAAGTTTTGGAGGAGACAGAGAGATCCTGAGGGATCTGAGGTATAAGCTCTTTGAGCTGAGTTTTGGAGAAGTGTCTTGCGTAACTGAAAGTTAGAAATGTGGGAGGAGAGTTGATGTACCCATAATTTGGGGAACCACTATAATTTTTGTGTGTGTTTTTCTGTGTTGTTTCTTCTTTGCAGGTTCTTGAAAGCTAAATAATTGCCAACACGCTAAGTAAATAAAGAAGAAATTAAAGAAAATCACAAGACATCAATTAACCTATTCACCCCCCCCCCCCCCCCCACAAAGTTGCAAGCTACCTTGAAAACAAAGACTTTCACCTATGCTATAAAGTTTATCCTTATAGCTTCTTGTACAACCATCATCTTCATCATGTGTCGAGAGGAATTGAAGTATGTACTCCCTTATACACTCAATGAGAAGAAATATAATGACTCCAAAACGTGCATAAGATCTAGCTTTTATACACATACATCTATGTCTTCTGTCTAGAAAAAATCCACAATATGCATAAGGAAAGACCAAGATGTGGGATATTGGTGGAGATTCATATGACATGTTGGAAGATGTTGGCATGCCTCAAATTGCAAATCTTTCACTAGATGAGCCGGATATGGAATTCATTATTTTACTGATGATATATAATGATAATGTGTTAATATTCTATCATTTTTTGACTTTTTGTTAAATTTTAATATACGTGTCTCAGCGTGTCAGAATATGATATTTTTTTTAGAATTGACGAGCCGCGTGTCGTGTCGCGTATCGGTGTCGGTGCAACATAGATTGACCCTGTCGTTGGCACACACTCGAGGTTAATTGATGCAACATGAGTCACATCTGCATCTTTTATTATATGTATTCGGTAGTGCATGTTTTCAAGCACTTTAAATTTCACATATTTCCGCGCTCGTTAAACTCTGGTATCTTTTATTTCACGCAAGTCACTAGTGCAAGTTTGTTTAGCTTATTTGAGTGACCGGTCAATAAGTTCTTGAATGAAAAGTTCATCAAATTATGTGATATGGTATTTAGGGCAAGCTTTTTAAAACAATGATAATATAAATATTTTAATTTTCAATTCTAAAATTATAATTTTATATTTTAATTTCAGAATTTAAAATTAAATCTTTTTTCATGAGAAATATTTAATGAAAATGCATCCTTTGAAATTACTCCCTTTGAAACCTTCATTTTTAATTAGTATTCATTAAAAACCCCATTGAAAACCTCTACATTCCTCTTTAAATAATTCAGTCGGCGCCCTTGAAACCTTTTTGAGTCTCCTCTTTTATTCTCACTACAGCATCGATTAAAAGGCATAAAATATATTATTCCTATTTAAATTAAGCCCCCACCGAACATAAAGAGCAGCTAGGAAAAAGAAATCGAACGTGACAAACCTGACATTTTTGTTCGATTCCACTCTGGTACGACACTGCTCTGCCAAGCTTCCAGTCATTCGACATCGCTCAATTCCTCCTACTCCTGCCTCACCACCGCAGTCGGAGTCCTCCTAGGATTCCGGTGACCTCAGCTCCGCCAGTCTATGTTGGTTCCGACGAGCTCAACCCGTCGTTCACTACTTTTGTCCTATGCGGGAGACGCCAACGACCACAACTTTATCAAACCCTTTTTCGAAAGCGACCAAGGGCTCTAGGGCCCTTCCAACTCTGTCTGACCTCCCCTTCCGAGTCATTCCCATCTGTCTGGTTTAGCTGGGACCCTCCATGCAACTTCCTATCTTGCTTTCCTATTTCCCCACACAACCCACTTATGCAGACCCTTTCAAATGCCAATTCATCGAGCCCAGACCTAAGCTATACAACTCTCCCTTGCTCTAAACATGTAGATTAATTTTATGCTTGATAATTTATGATCTTTAATTTTCAGATCTTGACCCTAAATTTTGTGTATACTTGTTTGTCGTTAATTTATAAGTTCCTTTATTTTTCTATCGTTGCAAAGTCTGTGGAAGATTTTCTCATATTGCGGAATGCGAACAAACTTACAACTTTTATACGCGCCTACTAATCCTCGTTGGATTATTCCATGAAATTGCTCGTGAAATTCTCGCTTGCACCGCAAATTTTGAAACGATCGTTTCTTTGATATTTAAAATATGCTTTCAAAATTTTTGTATACATCTGTTTGGTATCAGTGCGTAGGTTGGATTCACTCCTATCGTGAATCTGACAATCTGAAAATTTTAAAACAGTTTTTTTTTTAAATGATCTTTTTTGAGTTTAAAAAAGAAGAGAGAGAAATAAAATATAAATTTTAATTTTCTTTAAAAATATGTCGAGCCTCTTAGATGAAATAGAATCCATCTTAGGCGATATAGCCATTCGAATGCGTGAATTGATGAAGTCGATTAACGAAGACACTAATATGGGGAGTCAAAATCTTAATAGTCGTCTTTCTAGTCTTGACGTTTCCCCCATGAGTACTTTGGCCCCACCTATCCCCACATTGGCACTACCTTCAGTCGAGAAGCTTTTCTTTGAGCCTCAGCTCCAGGAAGATCTTCCTCCTCATCCTCTCATTGCGACTGCAATAGCGTTTCCACTTGCCCACACAAAAGCACAACATCTAGTCACCAAGTTTATTCCAGAGGCTTTGCTCTAGGAAGAAGAACTTACCTGTGATGTGTCACTTACCAAGGATGACACAATTTTGATCTCACTTCTCCTGGAGGAGTTGGTTTGTGATGAGTTCCACATCTTAGGTGACATAAAATTGATTTTCATATGTCATGATTCTTCTAGCCCACCGCAGCCGCAAACCCTTGCGACATCGGACATTGTGCTTGGAGACCACGTGCAAGTGACATACATGTCACTGTCATATATAGACTTTGTATTTGGAAACGGTACTTTTATTCTCTCTCTCTTGAGCCTAGGCATGTACAAAATTTATCCCCCTATTATTTATCTGTTTAAGAAAATTTATATTAGAAGGATAGTCGATAACAATCCCTAAACTTTTCACTCCTCACAAGGATACATGATTTAAAGGTTTTCTTTTGAAGATTTTAAATGTTAAATTTGGGATCCTTTTAAAATTTCTGATACTAAAGGGACTTCAGTGGGTGTAATCATAACGTTAGTTGATCCTGAATTAACGGATGCTTGTATGTAAGTGTCTAGCAAGAGTGTGTATGTTGCGATATGAACTAATCATTCCACAGGTTGATCGTGCTTACTTCTTTCCTTGTTGATTACCTTGTTTTGTCAATCTGCTCTCTCCCTGTCTCTCCAACTGTGTGATACTCCCCTACTTGATGCTCTAAATTTTATTGATCATTTAAATATTTTGCATAACATTATTCCTAATTATTTGCGAGCATCGTTAGAAAATTATAACTTTGTGGTTGATTCTATCACCGAGAGTTGTCCTTTTCAAATGGATATTGGTTGTCTGCCTGTTTCTGGAGCAGATTTTATCTACTGGTCCTGCTTATTCAGCAGCAAAACCGTAGCAGAGTTATGCCAGGTCAACACTTTGACATTTTACAGGCGGGTCTCATCACAGTCTCGTCAGGGTCGAGCTCTTTCAAGCATGGGAGAATTAATGCAACCTGAGTCGCATCTACATCTTTTATTATATGTATTCAGTAGCGCATGTTTTAGCGCACTTCAAATTTATCATATTTCTGTGCGCATTAGAGGTGCTCATATATTTTGTTTCGCGCAAGTTACTCGCATAAGTTTACTTAACTTATTGGAGTGAACACCCAATAAGATCTTGAAAGAAAATATCCGTCAAATTAAGTGATATGGTATTTAGGGCAAGATTTGAAAAACAATGATAATATAAATATTTTAATTTCTAATTCTGAAATTATAATTTTATATTTTATTTTCAAAATTTAAAATTAAATCTTTTTTCATGGGAAATAATAAATGAAAATGTATCCTTTAAAATTCTCCCTTTGAAACCTCCCTTTTTAATTAGTATTCATTAAAAACCCAATGAAAACCTCTCCATTCTTTAAAGAAGGGTGCTGTTATTAGCAAATTCACTTTCGTTTCTAGCAAATCAGAAAAAAAACAGATTCTTTCATTTTTTGCATTTTTTTCTCTTCCCAAAAATTACTACTAGCAAACCAATCTTATTTTTTGACATTTTTTGCATTTTCTAATTTTGAGCCTCAAATATTTCTCATTTGAAAAAGTGATAAACATGAAAGTTGTAGATCTTGATGAGATCTACAACTTTCATTTTGATCATTTTTTGATTTGAAGCAGTTTAGGCCTCCAATTTAGGCCCTAAAAAAGACATGCACGGAACGTACAGATTTTCGGCATGACTTTTTTCGGGGCCCAAATCGGGGTTTAAACTACTTCAAATCAAAAAGTGTTCAACATGAAATTTGTAGATGTCGACGAGATATACAACTTTCATGTTGAACAATTTTTGATTTTAGGCCGTTTATTTCTCCGATTTGGCCCCCCAAAAAAGGCACGCCGATCCCGAACGTCCGTACATATGCACGATGTAACTTTTTAGGGGTAAAATCGAGGGTCTAAAGTGCTTCAAATCAAAAAGTGTTCAACATAAAAATTGTAGATCTCGACGAGATCTACAACTTTTATGTTGAAAACTTTTTGATTTGAATCCGTTTATGCCCCTGATTTGGCCCCCTAAAAAATTCACGCCGATCCCGGGCGTCCGTACATATGTACGACGTAACTTTTTTCAGGGGTCAAATCGGGAGTCTAAAGTGCTTCAAATCAAAAAGAGTTCAACCTGAAAATTGTAGATCTCGTCGAGATCTACAACTTTTATGTTGAACACTTCTCATGAAATTGTACGTATAAGACGCAGTTTAAAAGAACGTATATATTCTTATATACAATTAACTCATATATACAACACATTCTTATAGGAATTAGAAATCAAATATATTTCTAAATCGATCGATATTTTGTTTAAAGATTTTGGTGCAGATAATGATATTTTGTTGAAAAAATAATTTTGGACATACTAAATATTTGCGTTTTTTTGACTCATCTATAATGCTAATATAAGTGGTTGAATGAATACATTTGAAATCATTTGTAATGTCATTATATGCAGCAGATTATTTTGAAAGAATGAATGTTTTAAATAAAATTTAATTTTTTTTAAAAAAAATTATGTTGGTTTGCTAGTAACAAAATGGTTTTCAAATAGTCATTTTTGAAAATGAGGGTTTGCTAATAGTAATGATTTGCTAGAAATCAAATTGGGTTTGCTAGTAACAGCACCCTTAAAAAATCACTAATTTGTAGGTAGGAGTAACCTAAGTAGAAGAAGATATGGAAGAATCGTGAGTCATTAGATCGTATGATTAGATGATTTTAGAAATTTAAAATATGATATTTTTTCTTTGATTTTTTTTTTTTTAGTAAATACGGTATTTTTTTCTTTAAAGAATCCAGCGCCCCCCCCCCCCCCCCCCCCCCCCTTTGAAACCTTTTTGACTCCCCTCTTTTATTTCAATTTACTGCATCAATTAAACACCCTAAAGTATATTATTCATATTTAACTAATGCCCCCACCAAACAAAAAGAGCAGCCTGGAAAAGGAAATCAAAGGAGACCAATCTGGCGTCTTTGTTCAATTCCACTCCAGCGCAACAGTGCTCTGCCAATTTTCCAGTCGATCCATGTCGCTCGATTCCTCCTACTCCTGCCTCACCACTGCCATCGGAGTCGTCTTAAGGTTCCAATGACCTCTGCTCCGCACTACGATTGTTCTGACGAGCTCTAGACCGTCGTTCGCAGGTTTTGTCCTTTGCGGGAGACGCAAACGACCTCAACTTTTTCAAACACCTCACTGGCTACTGTGCGAGTAGCCCCTCTAGCTCCATCTGAGTCCACCTACTGAGACATTGCCGTCCGCCTGGTTCAGTTGGGCCCTTCCACTCTACTTGCTACCTTGATTTCCTGCTTCCCCACACAGCCCACTTTTGCAGCCCCTTTCAAATACTGGTTCATCGAGCACAGGTCTAAGGTGTACAACTCTCCCTTGCTCTAAACATGTAGTTTAACTTTATGCCTGATAATTTATGATCTTTAATTTTCTAAGTAGACCCTAAATTTCGTGTCTACTTATTTTTCATTAATTTATAAATTCCTATATTTTTCTATGGTTACAAAGTTTTTGAAAGATTTGTCTCATATTGCAGAATGCGAACAAACTTGAGATATTTATGCGCACCTGCTAATCCTTGACCGATTATTCCATGAAATTGCTTGAGGAATTCTTGCTTGAACCTCAAATTTAGAAATGACCGCTTCTTTGATATTTAAAATATACTTGCAGAATTTTAGTATACATCATTAAGACAGTGACTCATGGATAGCGACATGGACGAACAATAGCACGATACATCTGCTCTGTAACATCTCCATTCCTTCTAGACTTCTAGTATGTGTTAGGGCATGACATGTGGTGAGATTGGTGAGTTAGGGCAAAAAGGTGACCCTAGGTGTACAACCCCGTATCCGGCGAGTGGGGTCGGCAAGAGCCAGACTGCCCAAGTACAGCCCAAGACCCAGGCGAGCCAGGCCCGCGGCGTCGAGTGAGGCGAGCTTACTCGACGCCCTCTGCCGAGGCGTTGAGTGAGGCGAGCTCACTCAATGCCTTCTACCGCGGCGTTGAGTGAGGCGAGCTCCCTCAGCCCCTTCTGATGCGGCGTTGAGTGAGGCGAGTTCACTCAACGCCTTCTGTCGCGGCGTTGAGTGCGGCGAGCTCCCTCAACCCCTTCTGCTGCGGCGTTGAGTGAGGCGAGCTCACTCAACGCCTTCTGTTGCGGCGTTGAGTGAGGCGAGCTCCTCCGACGCCTTCTGTATTGGCGTGGAGTGAGGCGATTCCGCTCATCAACCGGCTTGCACCCGCCCTAAAGAGCTTGGCAGTAGCTCTGACTGGCCCAGGCGGGGTGGGATGTTTTTGAGGGGCGAGCTTGTACTCGCCAAGCCCCGTTCGTCGAGGTCTAACCTTTTAGCGAGCTCGCGACGTGCGGTCAGGGCAGGCCGAGCCCGTGCCTTGGCGTCGAGTGATGCTTCTCCACTCCCGCATTCAGTAGATGGTGGGCGGGTAGGGCCAGTCAGGCCCGTACTCGCCAAAGGCCGAGTAGAAGCGGCGAGTGCCAACCTCGTCAAGCACTCGTCGTCCTTGCCGAATAGAGATTATTGGGGGCTACTCGTCTAGTAGACAGTGAGGTGTTTTTACCATTTTGCCCCCGCTGGCCTGCCCATAGCCGGTTGAAACAGCGGAGTCTCGCTGTTGGCAGACCCGGGTGGGCTGCACATAGCTATTCAGAATAGCGGAGTTTGGCTGTTGGCAGGCCAGCCCAAGGGGCTTTCAGTAATTTCAGGCCGGCAGAGGCTAGATATTTGCAGACCGCTTTCAGAAATCTATAAATAAGACTCAAGGGGTACCTTAGAAGGCATGCTCACTTGTCTCCCAGTCTCCTAGCGCTTTCTGAGGTACCTTAGCCCGACATTTGGCTAAGGAGGGGAAGCGCTCAGTGATATTCCGGGTTTGTGGTGGGACCTCCGCGTCGGGCCCTTGGTCTAGTCCTTTGCTCTCTTTTCCTTGTTGTTTTACTTGCAGGAGCGAAGTAGGTGCGCGACCACCCCTTCCCCAAGGGTGAACTCCACAAGAGACCGATTTCCGGTTTAAACATTTTTGGTGCGGTGAGCGTGGAGCGTGGTCAGCACAAGAAAACCTCCAGCGAGCTCAATGACTGGAGGAGAAGGGCAAGGATCGGACAGGACCGACTCGCCACCCCCTCTCCCTCTCGCAATAATGGGGATGTTTGAAGACTTCAGGCAGGAGGTACTCGGCTTGGTCCGATTCGCACTAGGCGCGCACGCCAAGTGCTCGACTGTAGTGATCCCAGTTCTCGCGGATCCGGTACTCGGCGAGGCCGTTCCCGCCCGGTGGGCAGGGAAGGAGGTCGCCGAGGAAGGCCGGGGTGCCGAGCTCCCCGGGCGAGTGCTCTTCCCGGGCTTGGGAGGCGGTGGTAGGTTCGGCGAGTTGGGAGCGCGTGACCCTCCAGCTCGCCCAGTGGGGGGAGACAGTCCCTTCAGCGAGTTGGTCTCCTCTGCACCAGTCCCGGATGGGTTCAGGGAGCCCGAGATGTCCTACTACACTTGGAAGGGGACCCGGTTCAGCACGTCCAGTGGTTTGAGGACGTGGTCTCGATCCGACAGATGTCGGATGGCTTCAAGTGTAGACTTTTGGCCATCACCCTGAAGGAGAAGGCAAGGGAGTGGTTCTACCAGCTGCCGGCCAATTCCATCTACTACTTCGAGGACCTACGTCAGGGGTTCATGTTGAGGTTCACAACCTCGAAAAGGAGAAAGAGTGAATCGGAGTCCCTGTTCCGCATCAAGCAGGGGGTGAATGAGACCCTGGGGAGCTACGTCGATCGCTTCCAGAAGGAGGTCATCCTAGTTCAAAAGATGATGGGGCACACCCTGATGATGACCTTCACCTTGGGGATGCAGCAGGGTTTCTTCCGGATGGAGTTGAAGAGGATTCCCCCCTCTCCTACGAAGAGTTGATGGAGAGGGTGGCGAGAGAAGTCGATGGGGAGGCGTCGAACCCGGAGTTTGCCCGGAGGCTAGCCAGGTGGGCTACGGAGGAGGAGAGGCCCAGAGGGGGCAGAGGTCAGGAGGAAAGGAGAGCTGAACACCGACAGAGGGAGAAGCAGCAGCCGCAGTAACAGCCCAGGTGGGGGCGTCAGGAGCCGAATCAACGGCTAGGGTGGAGGTCAGAATGGCAAGATCAGGGGGCGAGAAGAGGGTTCCATGGAGGGGACCGTCTCCAGAGAGGCCAAGACCAGTTCTACCCTCTAGGAGGAGGGCATGCCTAGAGGCCGCCTCTTCCCGACCAGGAGCAGGCTATGGCAATAGCCATGGGGGAGAGAAGGAGGGCGGCAAGGAGAAGGATAAGGGATGTCAGGGTGGAGCTACCCTATTGCGACTTCCACCAGGAGGAAGGGCACACCACAACCACGTGCCCGGAGTTCCTCGAGTTGCGAGGAAATAGGGAGCAACAATGGCAGCAGGAGCGTTAGGAGGTGCGGATCGAAGAAGTCATGCCGCGCCCGGAGGAGGATCGGTGCGAAGATCGGGTGGATGTGGAGACCCGGGGAAGGATCAGGATGATCCATAGAGGGGCAAGAGTCAAGGCTTCCCGCAAGGCGAGCCTCCATACCATGTACCGAAGGAGCATCGCCTCCGCGCCCCAAACCCCACCCCAGGAGGAGAGGATCACCTTCTCAAGGAAGGATATGCCGGATCACGAGGATCCATTTTGTGATGCGCTGGTCATTCAGACAGCCATCGAAAACTTTACCATCGCCCGGATCCTCGTCGACAATGGAAGCTCGGTCAACGTCATCTTTAAGAAGGCGTTCGACGCGATGAAGGTGGAGGCGAAGTGGGTGCTTGCCTCCGACGGACCCTTGTTCGGGTTCTCAGGGGAGAGGAAGTAGGTAGAAGGAGGAGTGGGGCTCCATGTTACGCTGGGGGGGCATTCCCGCACCTGAAAGTTCGTTATTGTGGATGCCCCCAGTAGCTACACCGCCATCTTCGAGAGGCCCCTCATCAGCGCCTTTCGATGCGTCCCCTCATCCTTCCACTAATGCTTAAAGTTCAACATCGAGGGGGTCCAGGTCCGGGTCCGCGGAGACACCAAGATAGCAAGGGAGTGCTACGTCACCGCCGTGAACTCCATCTCTTGGCAGGGGGTTGCTGAGGAGATGGGGTGAAGGATGGAGGAGGCAGCGTAGGAGGCTGGCCGAGAGGAGATGGAGTTGGAGGTGACTCGCCCTCAGGAGGAGGAGATGGAGGAAGTCCAGGAGCTGGCCAAGGCCATGGACGCGGAGGAAGCAAAGGAAGAGGTCTTCGCACCCGGAGGGGGGATGATGAAGAGTGGGGGAGCAGTCTCGTCTGGAGGCGGCGAAAGAGGTGGTGGAGATGGAGGTTCTCACCCTCGGAGGCAAGGTGATAAGGTCCGCGTCAGCGGGGGGCTGACCCCGGAGGCTCAGGGCAGGATGTTGGATTGCATCCGGAAGAATGTGGACATATTCGCTTGGAGTGCCGCGGAGATGCCGGGGATCGATGCGTACGTGGCCTGTCATCGCCTCAACCTGGACCCGGATGCTCGCCCCATCCAGCAGAAGAAGAGGTCCACGACGGACAAGTTGGCCGAGCCAATTCGGGAGGAGGTGGCTAAGCTCCTTAAGGCCGGTTTTGTATCCGAGATCCAATACCCCGGCTGGGTCTCCAACGTTGTTATGGTTAAAAAATTGGACGGCCGGTGGAGAATGTGTATCGATTTTTCTTTACTTAATAAATCATGCCCTAAGGATTGTTACCCCTTGCCTCGGCTTGACGCGCTGGTTGACTCAGCCGTCGGTTTCCCTATAATGAGTTTTCTAGACGCTTTTTCAGGTTATCATCAGATCAGGATGCACCCCCCCCCCCCCGATTTCAAGGATGTCTCCTTCATCACAGGGGATGGTTGCTATTGTTATAAAATGATGCCGTTCGGGCTAAAAAATGTAGGGGCGACCTATCAAAAGATGATGGACAGGGTCTTCCGAGAGCAAAGGGGAAGGAACTTGGAGGTGTATGTAGAAGATCTCATGATCAAGAGCAGGGATGTCTACTCTAACCTACGGGACTTGGAGGAAACCTTCGCCACCTTGCGCGAGTATAAGATGAGGCTTAACCCCCTAAAGTGTGTCTTCGGGGAGAGCAAGGAGAAGTTCCTAGGCCACCTTCTTACCCAAGCAGGTGTAGAGCTTAATCCTGATAAGGTTAAAGCAATCATGGAGCTGGGATCACCTCGGAATTCTAAAGAGGTGCAACGGTTGACGGGGAAGCTGGCGGGGCTGAGCAGGTTCCTCTCCCAGGCTGGAGAGAAGTTTTCTCCCTTCTTCAAAACTTTGAGGGGAAGTCAGAAGTTCGAGTGGACATCGGAGTGCGTGAAGGCATTTCAGACTTTGAAGAGGCAGCTGACTCAGGCCCCCTGCTCCAAGGACCAAAGGAGGGGGAGGACTTGTCTTTGTATCTAGGGGTTGGGGCGGAGCCCCTGAGCTCTGTTTTGGTTCCGGAAGAGGGGAAGAAACATCTCCCGATTTACTATGTGAGTCAGATCTTGAGGAAGGCAGAGCTTCGGTATCCTATCCTGGAGAAGCTGGCCTTTGCTCTCGTCATTTTAGCTCGGAAGCTCCGGCCCTACTTCCAGGCACACTCGATCCGAGGGGTGACTTACCACCCCCTCCGCAACATCTTCGAGGGGGTGGAGCACTCAGGCCGGCTGTCCAAGTGGTCGGTAGAGTTAAGCGAATTCGACATTTCCTTTGTTCCTCGTCTTTCGATCAAGGCACAAGCGATGACCGACTTCCTGGCAGACTATGTGGTGGAAGTGGCAGAGACGGAACTTCCCCGTCCAACCCCCTGGAAGGTGATGGTAGACGACACGTCAGGAAAACATTCCCTCGGAGTGGGGGTGATCTTGGAGAGTCCACATGGGATGAAGATTGAGAAAACAGTAGTGGTGCATTTTCCCATTACCAACAATCAGATCGAGTATGAGGCTGTGATTGCAGGCCTTCACTTGGCCAGGGAGCTGGGGGTGTGCAACGTGGAGGTTGATGCAGCGCCGCCGCTAATTGATGATGACCCGGTTGCCCAGGCACAACGACACAAAGATCTTAGACGCCGTGATGACACTGATGGAAGTGCACGTTACAACCTCCGCCTGCGGCGTGCTAGAACCGTCATGAAGAATTAGCTTTATTTATCTTATTTTCATGAACTCTATTTTATATTTTGGAATATAAAATTATCCTATGTTTAAGTGATAATTTTATATTCATTGCATGTTTTATAATTTTTAATTTGAAACATTTTATTTTTGGTGTGCACTTAACCATTCGGATGGATGAGATTACATCTCCATCAAGGATGGTTGAGGCTTGTTGTAAACTCCTATTTAAGGAGGTGCTTATGAGAATATCAAGTAGTGAAAGATTAAACCCTAAAATCCTCTCTAAGAGAATTTCGGCCAAAGTGGTTCTCCTCATTGCCGCCTCCCCCTTGCTAGTGGTGTGAAGCCGCCGCCCCCCTGCTCCCTCCATCCGTTCGGTGCGACTCCGGCGCGGCTTCCTTCGGTGCGACTCCTTGGAAGAAGGTTGCAAACCCCCTCGGTGTGATGTCGGCGGATCCGTGGAGAGAGTGATTCTCCCACCTTATCTTGTGTGAATGTTATTCCCGATTGGGTAACTTCTTCCCTCTCGTGTGATTCATGCTTTTAGTTTCTGGAGGTTTTTTCACGCATCGTTTTCTCCGTGGTTCTTAATTTCATCGCTTGCAAAATCTGAAATCAAACTTGTTGTTATTGAACCTCTTGTTATCCGGAACGGGTAGATCCGTCTCGGGAGTGTTACTTGGCCTAGCCTTGATTTGCTCTTCCGATCGGTGCACTTCGTGTGAACAAGGGAGTTAATCTCGACTCGAATTTCGATCGCTCTTGAAAGTTTACCGCCGCTCCGAAATAAATATTGTTGCAATTGAAACGACTCTAGTTGAATAAAATAGATGCTTGTGTAGGTGCGGTGAGTTGTGTGCTTGTTGGAGAGGTAGGTCCTAAGGACGTTGTATCGAGTCCGAATTAAACGGTGAGTTGTGCGCTTGTTGAGAGGTAGGTCTTAAGGACGTTGTATCGAGTCCGGTTTGAATCTTTCTTGGTTTTGTTATTCGGATTTACGGGAACCAATCCGACCCCCTTTTTGTTCGCTTTTGTGTCGGAAGCCTCCTAACTAAAATTTAGATTCGGTTGCGTTAGGTTCCGTTAGCGTCGTAGCGGCCGTGTCACGGTGCCGGTACACCAATTTGGTATCAGAGGCGGTCGTTTCAACTTACACGTTGCAAACATCCTCTCTTCGTTCCGTGTTGGTCGTTCGGATCTTTAGAAAATCAAAAAAATTATTTTTTATGGTCTGCCAATAGCGGGCTAAAATCTGTTTTTTTCAGCGAAATTTCAAAACAATTTTTTTTAACGATCTACGTGTTACTCACGTCAAACTTCTATAAAAATATTTTAAATCCATTATAGCTACAGCCCTAGGAAAAATCATCTTTCCAAAATTTTGTTAAACCTGAATGCGCACTAGGCTAGGATAAGAATACACGACTCCGTCTATGTCTAGGATGGCTGAGCACGCGCATGCGGATCCCAGCACCGCGGCCATAGCCGGGCTGCGTGTCGAAATGACGGAGCTTAGGGACATGTTAACCCAGTTCATACAAAACCAAGCTAGGCCACCCCCACCACCCGTTAATGTTGAGTTGCCCCACCGGCGCCAACAAATCTCCGATTCGGATTCTGATGGGAACTCCCCACAAGTGCCCCCACAAGGCCGTCGCCACGAGCGAGAGTTTGACATTACTAGGGCCGTCAAGATTGATGCCCCCACTTTCGACGGCATGGGAGATCCATAGAACTTCCTTAATTGGACGGTGGACATGGAATGTTACTACGACTGGCACCATCTCACGGACTCCCAAAAGGTCCAAGTTGCCAGGATGAAGTTAACAGTTCGATCCAAAACTTATTGGTTGAATGAAGAGCGTAGGCTATGAGCTGGGAACAGAGACCCAATTATTGGATGGGCCGTAATGAAGAACTTGTTGATCGATCAGTACGTCCCTGCGTACCATCGGACACAGATGTTCGACGAGCTTGCCACCCTGCGGCAGGGCTCAAGTTCGGTAGCTGAATATATGGGTGAACTTAAGGACCGTATGGTGCGATGTGACCTAAGGGAGATCCCCGAAGTCACTTTATCTAGATTTCGAAAGGGGCTTCACCCCGATATCCAAAGGAAGCTCTTGCGATATGGGCATACGGATTTGAACGCAACTTTCAATACCGCCCGTGACATTGAAAAACACTTAGCCTCTAAGGCTCACTCCCGTTACTCTCATGCGAAGAACAAGTCCACCACTGGGGCATCTTCTTCCACATATCCTGATAAGGGAAAGTTCAAATCCAACGAGTCGAAGTCAGTCGTGATCACCGCTAGGAACACCAAGAACCCTGCGAGTGAGCGTATCCCTATAGGGAAGGTTAGCAAGGCTAACACCACTTGTTACTCTTGCGGCGTTCAGGGCCACAATGCCTACGAATGCCCAACAAAGACGAAAACACTAGCCTTATTAGATCCAGCTACCGACCTTGACGATTATGTATACGAGGCCGCAGAGGAGAGCGACCCAGAAGGAGTCCCTAGTGACTTGGAGGACGATCACCGCCTTATGGTGATGCGTTGTATTTTGACCACCCCTCGTCCCGTAGACGACTGGAAGAGGACGAGCATATTCTCCTTGATCTTTAAGAGTGGCGAGAAGCTTTGCAAACTAGTTATTGATGGTGGTAGTTGCGTGAACGCCGTTTCTGAGAACGTCGTTATGCGTATGTCCTTGACTGCTGAATTGCATCTGACCCCCTATCAGGTTGCTTGGATCAGTAAGGTTACTATTAAGGTAACCAAACGATGCTTAGTCCCCCTGTCATTCAAATCCTACTCGGATGAGGTTTGGTGTGACGTCCTGCCCATGGACGTTTGTCATGTGTTGTTAGGCCGCCCCTGGCTCTACGACCGTGACGTGACACACTACGGTCACGCCAACACATATGAGTTCAAATTCAACGGCAAGATCATCACCTTGAGACCGACTGTGCCGAAAGAGCCGGTAGTGTAGGCAAAGGATACCACCGTCCCTATAGAGAGGAAGGCGTTGAGTTTGGTTGGTAGAAAAGAATTTGTGAAGGATTCCTTCATTGAGGGCATGATGTACGCTCTCGTTCTCATGGGTACAAAAACTGATAGTGGCGTGTAGGATGATTTACCCCGAGAGCTATGGGTATTATTGGATGAGTTTAGGGACGTTTACCCGGACGAGTTGCCTTCGTTGTTGCCACCTCTTAGAGATATACAACATGCCATAGACCTTATCCCCAGATCGTCCTTACCCAACCAACCTCACTATAGGCTTAATCCCGCCGCCCACCAAGAGTTACAAACCCAGATAGAGGATTTACTGAGTAAGGGATTCATTAGGACGAGTATGAGCCCATGTGCTATCCCGACCCTTCTTGCCCCTAAGAAGGATGGCACCTGACGCATGTGTGTTGATAGCTGGGCTATCAACAAAATTACTATAAAATATAGGTTTCCAATCCCGCGACTAGATGACCTCTTGGATGTCCTTTCGGGTGCCACTATCTTCTCGAAGTTAGACTTATGGAGTGGTTACCACCAGATTAGGATCCGAGAGGGGGATGAGTGGAAGACAGCGTTCAAATCTAAGGACGGGTTCTATGAGTGGTTGGTAATGCCCTTTGGGTTATCCAATGCCCCCAGCACCTTCTCCCGGATGATGACGCACGTCTTTAGGCCGTATATGGGGAAGTTTGTTGTAGTATATTTCGATGACATCCTAGTTTTTAGCGCCTCCCCCGCCGAACACATCTCCCACATCAAAGTGATCCTCACCACCTTAAGGAAGGAAACCTTATTCCTAAACCTTATGAAGTGCACATTTTATGTTTCGAAAGTCGAATTCTTGGGTTACATAGTTGGTTCGGAGGGTATTCATGTTGACCAAGGAAAGGTTCAAGCAATTAGAGACTGGCCCGAGCCCAGTAGTCTTCGAGAGGTGCGTAGTTTCCACGGATTAGCTACCTTCTATCGTCGTTTCATACGTGATTTTAGTAGCATTATGGCACCCATTACTGATTGCATGAAGAAGGGAGAGTTCACCTGGACGAAGTCCGCCACTTTCGCATTCCAACGCATTAAGGAACTTATGACTGAGGCACCTATCTTACGTCTACCCAACTTTACAAAGGTCTTTGAGCTTACGTGTGATGCTTCTGGCGTGGGAGTTGGAGGTGTCTTGAGTCAGGAGGGACACCCCGTGAGCTATTTTAGTGAGAAGTTGGCAGGCACCAAATTAAACTACTCAAATTATGATAGGGAGTTCTACGCCGTCATTAGATGTCTGCACCATTGGAGGCACTATCTCCTCTCTAAGGAGTTTTTGATCCTTTCCGATCACGAAGCGTTGCAGTTCATCAATGGCCAGCATAAAATCAGCCTGCGTCACGCTAAGTGGGTATCTTTCCTACATGGTAACACTTTCAATCTTAAACACCTCAAGGGAGCTGACAACCGAGTCGCAGATGCTCTTAGTCGCTTAACCTTATTACTCACCACTATGGAGGTTAATGTGGTAGGATTCGAACGAATCAAAGATCAGTACGCCATGTGCTCTGATTTCCAGGACGCATATTTGTCAGCCCAAGATAGCTCCCCCACGAATATATCGGCTTTCGTCATTAAGGATGGCTATCTATTTAGACTTGGAAAGTTATGTATTCCACAGTTGTCGTTACGCCTCCATATCATCTGGGAACTGCATAGCGGAGGGTTGATTGGTCATTTCGGTAGGGATAAGACCATTACGTTAGTTGAAGAAAAATTCTATTGGCCAAAACTTATGGCAATGGTGGGACGAGTGGTGAGTAGTTGTCATACTTGTCAGGTATCCAAGGGCACCAAAACCAATGTCGGTTTATATACATCGTTGCCTATACCTTCACCCCATGGGAAGACGTGAGCATGGACTTTGTCTTAGGCCTACCCACTACCTTACGACGTCCCGATTCTATTTTTGTAGTTGTGGATAGGTTCTCCAAAATGACATATTTTATCCCGTGCACCAGAACTAACGATGCGTCTCATATCACCAAATTATAATTTAAAGAAGTAGTTAGTCACCGGGGAGTGCCGAAGACAATAGTCTCGGATCGAGATGTTAAGTATACGAGCTATTTCTGGAAGACACTTTGGGTCTTAATGGGTACCAAGTTATTGTTTTCCTCTGCCTATCACCTCCAGACTGATGGGCAGACGGAGGTGGTTAATCAGAGCTTGGGTAGTCTTCTTAGATGCCTAGTGAGCGATCAAAAAGACACGTGGGATCTTCTTCTTCCCCACGCCCAGTTGGCCTATAATAATTCAAAAAATCGGTCCACTGGTCTGTTCCCAAACGAGATTGTTCACGGGTACAAGGCCCCTGTGCCTATTGACTTGGTGTCGTTGCCCCCAACATACAAGACATGTCAGTTTGCACAATCCTTCGCCCAACATATTCATGACTTACATGCACGTATACGAGCTACCTTGACTGCTCAATACAAGTCTTATCAGACGCACGCTAATTTACATAGGAGGGTGTCGCACTTTAAAGTTGGCGATTTGGTCCTAGTCCGATTAGTTCCCGAACGCTTGCCATCTAGCACCGTTAAGAAGTTGGCACCGAAGTGTCACAACCCGCATTTTCTCCGAATTAAGGATTATCAGAGTAAAAGAAGCGTCATGATGCCACGTCAAGCAGGGGATAACTGCTGACGCTTAGGCAAAACCACCTACCAACTTAATGAAGGAAAATCATGTGATTAATGATTAGAAAATCAGTTATATTTTAGAGGCCGTATCCCCCGGCTTAGTGGATCACCTAGTCCACAAAAGAAAACTATATTTAAACGCTGCAGAAAAAAATACCTTATCAGGTTTGACATCCTAAGGAGCGCATAAGGGTTCCAAGAGAACCACTCATGCTATGCAAGACCCTACATTTAATTTATATAATATATAAGAAAACGGTCTTTATACGTGATTTGGAAAATAGTGATTACGTTTTATAAAACATGCTGATCATGAGCTTTATTTATAATAATAATTATTGTTTGAAAATAACTAGTAACCTAACATAAATCCTTCTCAGAGCAAGTAGACTATCTCCAGAAAACGCTAGCAGCATAAGTAAATATATCCAGTATAAAGGTAACAACTACCAGTGGGCGCCAACAACCTGACACGAACCCACTGACACACATGTATGTCTGTAAGAAAGTACTGAAAAACTACCTCACCAACACGGCAAACGGAACTCCAAAGTCCAAGAGACCACCAACACCACCACTGCAAACTAGCCCCCCAACTGGCTACGGCTCAGAACCTGGGGTATTCCAAAAGAAAACAGAATACCTCAGCAAGCTAAACAAAGTAAAAACTGCATGAAAGAGTCAACCAAAGGGGAAAAGTACCTGAAAAACATGCAGTAGAAAGAGTCACAACTGTCCAAAACAGGACGACAAGAAATGCACTACGCGCGAGAAAACAACAACAACCTAGCCCAGGAACAACATCCTGCAGGGCCAACTAGGCTACCAAGAGCCCAAAGTGCTGCAAACAACCAAGGAAGAAACTTCTAACACCCTAAACTGTGGGAGATGGTAGTAGCAAAAACAAACAACAAGGAACCGGATTGGAGGCAAACTCAGTCCCCCCATCCACCATGTCCAAGTCAACAAGCTTGAGGGTCTACACGTGAAAGCACAAGGGACCTTCCACCCACATGCCCAGCCCATACCTGGAGCAAGAAAAACATGAGTGGCCTTGGCTAAATTACACAACTCCACCCCCATAAAGAGCTACAAACCACCACTACTAACCACGACCCACGATTCGGCCATTAGGAAAGAGAAACATGGCCGACAAGGAAATTACAAATATAAACAAGGAATTCACTCGGGAACGTAAATCGAGGAAAGAGAAAAAGAAAGTGTTGAAATGACTCAACACGACATGGCGCTGGGTCCTCTCGACACCGCATTGAGTGAGCTTCACTCACTCAACGTGCCACGCAAAGCGAACTATCACAACAATAACTCTTACATTACTACCTTAACACTACACAAAACACTCATGCCCACCTAACCTGCGTATCGACGCCAGCTAAATACGGGTGCAAAAAGGAAATATTCAGAGCGCACGATCAGTGTCGCACGACCAGTGGTCGTGCGCACTCATCGGCTGATGATCGTGCGAAGTGAACCTGGGAAACTTGAAACCTGACAGAAAACTTAGCATCAGCGCACGATCAGTGTCGCACGACCAGTGGTCGTGCGCACTGTTGCCAGCGCTCGTGCGATAGCCGAGACAGAACTTTGGAGAAATGAATAGGTAGCCGCGCACGAACAGTGGCACACGACCAGTGGTCGTGCGCCCTAATGCTGATGATCGTGCGCGGGTAACCTGTACCGTTTGGGATTTCCCGAACGACACCGGAACGCACATCACACTCTCCCGACACTGCGAACCACAACTACAACACACCATAAACGGCCTACGACACACCTAACATAATTTTTACCTATTCTACTCGTTCACCACACCATCCATCTACGCCTAATCATTCGAGACGGAATCCGGAGACAGAAATGGTAGAAACAAGTAGGGTGCATGAATCGAAAGAAAAAAACAACTTGGCAAGGGCGAGAACACCACTTGCCTCGATTTCTGGCGAAGCTTGGTCGGCTTTCCCTCCTCTTCACGCACGAATCCGGCAACGAAGCACAAGGCCAAAAATCTGGACATTGCCGGCGGAAAACAAGTCAAAACCCGAAATTCAAAACCACAAGCAAGGCCACGAAACTTGGAAATCTTACCGTAGGAATGAAGGTCTTGACGAGAGCAATCCGAATCCACTCTCGGAATCGAATTCCGTCCACAAACGCTCCGGGAATCGGCGGTGGAAGGCAAGGGCTCGGCGGTTTCTCCGCTTCTCTCGTACAGGGGCGGCGGTTTGATTTGGAGAAGATGATGGCGTGGGTTTAATTTCTATCCTATATATATATATTAATATATAATAATATATTTTATTACAAAATTACATAAAGCACCAAAACAACGTGAAAACCGAACTACCTCGGAATTCGACGAAATTCGCACCGTAGCTAAATACCCACGCTACGAACACAACGACGAAGTCGAAATTAATTTTCGACGAACAGAACTCGAGTTATTCCCAAATAAAGCCAAACACAAACATCCCCCTGAGAGGCCACACCGGGTCACCCAAAACGACTCGGCTTGCTAGGGAGATCTTGCCAACAGGTTACAGAATAGGGCACTCAGTTCTAAGGAGCTAAACCACACTCCACAAATGGTACAAGCCACGGAAACGCGTCATCGTAACGCCAACGAGAATAAAAATAAACGCAGAAAAATCTGGGGCGTTACAGTCACTCCCCCTAAAATAAAGTTTCATCCCGAAACTTTACGCACAACACTCCTACTAAAGAAGGAAAAGTAACCAATAGGAGTTACAAGAAGGGAAACATACCGATCAAATCAGCGAAACAGGTGAGGGTAAGCCCTCCTCATGGCCGACTCTAGCTCCCAAGTCGCGCTCTCTAAATCCTGATTTTTCCACAGAACTTTCACAATCGGTATGGACTTCTTTCGCAGCACTCGCTCCTGAGTATCCAAAATATGAACCGGCACCTCAACAAAAGAGAGGTTGGGCTCCAACTGGGGCACAACGTCCAAGACCTGCCCACTGCTGCGCACACACTTCCGCAATTAGCTAACATGAAAAACATTATGAACTCTTGGGAAGTTTGCTAGCAAACCCAATCTATAAGCTGACACGCCGATCCGTTCCAAAATCTCGAACGGGCCCACATACCTTGGGTCCAATTTCCGATTCTTACCAAACCTCTTTACACCCACCATTGGGGAAACCTTAAGAAATACAAGGTCCCCTATAGAGAACTCTAAAGCAGACCTACGCCGATTGGCGTTCTTTTCGTACCTCTCCAGAGCTATACGAAGCTTCTCCCGAATAAGCTTCACGGCGACTTCCATATCCTCCAGCGCATCAGGACCCAACAACGGCCTCTCACCAGCCTCGGCCCAAAACAACGGAGTCCTACTGCGCCTCCCATACAAGGCTTCGAACGGAGCCATCTGCAAACTTTCCTGATAACTGTTGTTGTAAGCAAATTCCATAAGTCACAGCCGCTCATCCCACGCTCCGTCGTGGTCTAAAATATAGCATCGGATCATATCCTCAACAATCTGATTCACCCGCTCCGTCTGCCCATTGGTCTGTGGGTGGTACGTAGTAGAATATCTCAGATCCGTACCCAAACCCTCCTGTAGACTCTGCCAAAAACAAGAAGTAAACCGGGAGTCTCGATCGGAAATGATGCTAACCGGCACACCGTGGAGTCGGATGACTTCATTCAAGTACAACTCTGCTATCTTCTTCATCGGGTAATCAATCTTATATGGCACGAAGTGAGCACACTTCGTCAATCTATCCACTATAACCCAAACAGAATCAAATCCCCTCGGGGATTTCGGTAAGCCCGTAATGAAGTCCATAGATATACTCTCCCACTTCCAAGTCAGGATCTCTAGCGGGGTCAACTTGCCACCAGGCCTTCCATGATCGGCCTTCACGCGCTTGCAAGTGTGGCACTCAGCAACAAATCGGGCTATATCACCTTTCATGCCATACCACCATGCAATTTGCTTTAAGTCACGGTACATCTTCGTAGATCCTGGATGATAGGCAACGCTGGATCCATGAGCCTCTCTACAAATCATACCTCTAATATCCCCAACGGTGGGGATGCAAAACCTGCCGCGGTACTTCAAAGTACCCGCATCATCGATAGCAAAATCTAGCAACTCTCCCTTCTCTGTCCTGATGAACAAGTGCAACAGATCTGGGTCGTCCTTCTGGTGCAGTCTGGTCAAAGAAATCCAGGACGGCTCTGCCACTGACAAACTACTCTGCAAACCACAACATCCCACTGAAAAATCCATAAGGAGGAACTCCTCAAGTAACCGATCATCGGAGAGGTTAAAGATCTTTCCCGTCTTTCGGCTCAGGGCGTCGGCCACCACATTGGCCTTGCCCGGATGATACTGGATCTCTACATCATAATCAGTCACATACTCAAGCCACCGCCGCTAGCACATATTCAACTCCTTCTGCGTGAACACGTACTTCAGGCTCTTATGGTCGGTGAAGATCTTGCACTGAGCCCCATAAAGTAAGTGTCTCCACAGCTTCAACGCATAAATAACCACTGCGAACTCAAGGTCATGTGTAGGATAATTCTTCTCATGAGTCTTTAGTTGCCTTGACCCATAGGCAATCACCTTCCCAACCTACATTAATACGCATCCCAGACCTACAAGCAAAGTATCCACATATACATCATAATCCACACCCTTAGTAGGCAGGGTCAGAACGGGAGCAGTGCACAATCTCTTCTTTAGCTCCAGAAAGGCTTCTTCGCACTTCTCGCTCCAAACAAAAGCCACATTCTTCTGAGTCAGCTTGGTCAAAGGTGCAGCTAGGGAAGAGAAACCCTCCACAAACCTCCTGTAGTAGGCAGCCAACCCTAGGAAACTCCTGATCTCCTTAGGGGTATTCGGCCTACTCCAATCCATCACTGCTGCGACCTTTTTTGGGTCGACTGAGATCCCATCCTTGTTCACCACGTGGCCTAGAAATGAGACCTAAGGCAACCAAAATTCGCACTTGCTCAACTTGGCGAATAACTTGTAAGACCCCCTTTTTTTTTCAACCACCGGGGTCTTAGCCCAGAATTGCCGCTTTGCGGTGGCACCGACATCTCGGGAAGGCAACCACTACAAAACGCCAATTCTGCCGGCCCTTTTCGATCACAAGAAAGAGAAGTATTTATACAAAAAAATGTAAACAAGTACACAGAAACATGTAAATAAAAGTGAATCATATCCAGTCCATCAATACATAAAATAGGAAAGTAGATAAATGGGCTCGAGCCCAGTACATCAGAGTCCTCACTACAAGTCACTCATCGCGGAAGCTAAGAAAATACTAATCACTCACGGAGCTGGTCGCAGGTGCACCGGTGCTAGACTGTCCCACCTCCATGCGCACCGTACTCCGCTGGTGCTGGTCCCTGTCTCCCATCCGGAGCTCCTGTAATGTTTGGTTCGAAAACCATTAGTCATAAAGACTAAGCCCTATCATCCCCTACCCCTCCCACCACGGCTCCTAAGCACCGGGCGGAGAGGAGGAAAGGGAAGCTACAAAAGTGGAGAATAGTCAAGCAGGTGACGGTAGACCTAACTAGCAAGTTATAACAGGTGAACAGTATAAATGTTGTAATAGGTAGAACAATTAATAAATAGCAAATTGTATAAAAGGCAGCTAGAGAATAGTAAGTAAGCAACAAGTAAGTAAGTATGTAACCTTAACTTATATGAATGCCCATACAAACTTATAAGTTAAGGGATCTTCTGCAAAGCTCCCATCGTATAAAAAGTCTCATACCAATTTATATGTTGGGGTGTCGGTTGTATGCAAATATGAGTGTAGTGATATGCTATGCCATGATTCATGCAAGTGCAACTCACGCACACGACTCTATGCGCACAGACCTTTAGTTCCCCCTGTTCGGGCAGCTAGCTTCACTCCCAGGAACCTCCGTAGTGGCAAACGGAGACAGTGGGTCGGGCCCCCCACTCCTAGGCGGGCATCCACACTACCAGGCCTAGCCCTCCCGTACGCCCCTAGAAGAACACAACCTAGAGTATCCACGTACTGTTGCTGGATGTACCCTCCAGACTTTCTTTGGCTAAGTGTCCCACACCGCCGAGTCAGCGTACCGATGTCGGTGTGAACGACGATCAGGTACCGAAGACCCACCACCTTTATTCTGTACTCCAACCCTCGAGCCCTCGGCCCCCTGGACAGTCCTGTCCGTGCATCTACCTTCAGAGCTACTGTCTGAATGGCAACAAGTCCTATTATCCTACTTTCCTAGCTATCGGGAAATAAGTGTGTGCAACCCTAGTTATACTAGTTGCTCTTTTAATTTATTATCCCTATGGTTTACGTTAGCCCAGGACTACACCCGGTATACCCCGTGAAGGGCTCTCAAGGGGCACTAGGAACCAAGACGGCGGCATTACGGCCCGAAGTTCCCTTTCGCAAGGCACTTATTATTATTGGTTGATCTCCCTTAGCCCGATCCCCTTTTAGTTACTTTAGTTCT
The DNA here is from genome assembly GCA_039513925.1 of Platanthera zijinensis. Lineage (NCBI taxonomy): Eukaryota > Viridiplantae > Streptophyta > Magnoliopsida > Asparagales > Orchidaceae > Platanthera > Platanthera zijinensis. Next base: position 220,317,829 of record CM077079.1, read on the forward strand.
AACCCTAGAGTATTAAGACTCTTCCTCTTCTTCCCGGGATGGACGATCTTTCGTCGTTCCCGTACTCCCTTATTCCAAAAAGTCTCCCAATGATGAACTCGATCCTAGTTTGCCCTACCAATCATCAACTATCAAAATTCCGTGGCTTTACTATATGCAGACCATCCTAAACTATATGAGGTACCCAAGGGGAGGTACACCAAATTATCTTCCAAATCTCCTATAATATTTACTGGAGGTCTACCATATCATACTTTGTCTAAATCCAGAAACTTATAATTTTCCTAATTAATCTGATATTTATTAAATTTTCCCAAATGACGTGCCACGGGTCATTTTAAACATGAACTACATGATCTTCCTAAGTAATGGCTACTCAAAAATCATGATCATTAAATAACAGCAAAATAACCTCAAATACAAATTCTCAGAATTTTATAGAAAGTATTTAACCTCTAAATAATTTATTTAGTATAATCATATTAATTCTACGTAGTGAAGGAAGTACTGAAATTATTCATCTAAAAATTATAGAAAAATCACTAGTCATTAGTATGATATATAAAAGATCTTTGTGCAGAGAATCATAATTTTACTTGCTTGCTAACCACCACTAAAGATTTAATCAAATAATCAAGGTAAAACATACTTAATGAAGCGAGCCTTAGAATTAATCTTCCTAAAATCCCATAAAAATTCACAGAGATTTAAAATCAGAATAAACGTTCTCTGCTTAAATTTCATCACTTTCCAGAGAGTGTGTATTCCCTAATAAATTTTCTAAGCAAATCATACAACTACTAAATCATTAAAGGAAGTATCCAAAATAATGAACATAAAATTCATAGAAAAATATCCAGAGCTTGTACCATCCCTATAATTCACTCTGCCCAAATCTCACCACTTTTCAATGTGATTTAGTGTCATTTCCTACCTCTACAAGTTTTGCGCCCTAAACTAGGGTTAGATTTTCAGGTATCCCAACGGTCTCCAAATTTACTAAAATTTCATCCAGAGAACTTTATTGGCCCTATGGTTCCCTTCACCCAATTTCGGGTCAATCCAAGGTCATTTGACCACATGACCTTCACAAACCACCAAGATCCATCCTTAGGGTTTGGCCTTGGTCCTTAGGGTAAACTTACCCCGATCCACCTCAAACTCCATGAGGGGGTGCTAGAGAATTTTACTAGCCAGTGGTAAAAATCTCAGCCTCTGTTGAGGTGATCTCACCACTCAAACTTCAAAAGTGCACTTTTAACCTAAGACCCCTTATTAGGCCAAAACTTAGGGTTGATCATTTCTAGTCCAAACCATCTACAAATGAGATGGAAAATTATACAGAACCTTATGGTGACCCCAGGGACCACTCACCAAAGTTTGGGAGGGTTTGGAAATTATTTAATTATCTAATTAAATTCGGCTAGGATTATTGAATTTTTCTAAAAACTGTAGAAAAATATTCTCCAAAAATTCTCATTTTTGGATAGCACCTAGATATATGTAAGATTAGACCACACCCCAAATTTCAAGTCATTTGGATGACTGAATTGGAGTGGGGAATTTTTCTAAGGTCAAGGCAGCCCTCTGGATAGACCTCACCAAAAAGGGTGCTGTGGTCTAACCAAGATTCCAAATCGAGTGAAATTAATTTTGAAATAAAGTAGACTTCAAGGGCTACACTTTCTATGTTGATCATTTTTCCTGTAGGAGCCTCTAGGTATTTTTCCCAATTTATTTAACAAGACAGATTTTTCATTCAGAAATTATTTTAAAAATAGAATTTATTTCTCTTGTCACTGTTCATCTTCTTCAACAGCCCGAACCAGAGGCCTAAAAACCTAATATCCTGTAGCTTTTCAAAGCTATGTCCCGGCCATCCAGCCATCTCCCTGGCCGGCCACCACCACCACCACCTCCGTTGAGGCGAGGGCTATCGTCGGGCGGCGGCACGGCCGCCGGAGAGGCGGTTTCCGGCGAACCCGCCACCATGAAATTTTAGGAAAACCACGAACACGCTCACCCGATCTGGCTCTTTTGAGCCCGATGTCTCTCCTAACGATTCCTAAGATCTATCCGCAGAAGAAGAGGGAGGGGAGGACCTTGTTCGCGGGTTGAAGGCGTGCAGAGCGTCGGGAAGCCATTTGCGCGGTGGTGGCGTCGCCGGAAATTCTTCAACAGCAAGGGGAAGTCTGAAACAGTTTGAGGGAGTGTAACCTTTTCCTCTTGCTCTTAGGAATCTTTTATAGATCAGCAAATGGGGAGGGGAAGGGATGAAACGTTGGAGATGAAACGTTGGCGGCCATTAATAACACCCTTATGACGTTTCGGTTATGACGAATGGCAGTTGAAAAGTTGGAGATGAAGAGGTGTTTGCCAGGTGGCAATTTCCTATTGGACCCACTTTTCCTTAATTATTAACATAATTAAAGTAGGGAACGACCCATAAATACTCTTGATTTTCATTCCCATAGTCAGAATTTATTATGGCGTTGGTTACCGAAATTTCCAACCTGGCTGTCATTTCGGCCTTGGTCACGGGCGTGACACATAGGTCACGGGCGTGACACATAGGTCACGGGCGTGACAGGCCCGGTTAGCCAATTCTGGGTTCGACGATCGTCGAATTGGGATCGACGATCGTCGAGCGTGTCACGCCCTATGTCACGGGCGTGACATTGTGGGTCACGGGCGTGACATGCCTGGTGACTAATTCTGGTTTGACGACGTCGAACTGGAATCGACGATCGTCGAGCGTGTCACACCCTATGTCACGGGCGTGACATGGCGGGTCACGGGCGTGACATGCCCCGGGGGCCAATTTTGGGTCGACGACCGTCGATCTGGAACCGACGATCGTGGTCACGCCCTATGTCACGGGTGTGATATGGCGAGTCACGGGCGTGACAGGTCTGGTGACAAATTTTGGGTTCGACGATCGTCGAACTGAAATCGACGATCGTGGAATGTGGTCACGCCCTATGCCACGGGCGTGACGGGTCGGTTACGGGCGTGACCAACCCGTGACCCGATTTCTTGGTCGATTTATTTCAAGTTTTGGGCTCCCTAGGGTTCTACCACAACCAACTGACTCCTAGGGGTCTAGCCGGAAATAGGATGTTACAAATCCCAATAAACAAAACAAAGATTTCGTCCCCGAAATCAAGGTTAAGCCTACGGGACTCTAATCGGGAAAAATAAGCTTGTAACATCCCACGAGAAAAGATTATCTCTCTACGTTATGTTTGTTTGTGCGGTTTCGAATCTAAGATTAATTCGTCCACTTAACTAGGTATATTCACCCCAATAAATAAAAGATTAGCCCCTATTCTTGAAATTTCAGTTCTATTGGTTTAAAACAGGAAGGCAAATTGATTCTCCAGAGGGGTTGTGAGGTATACCTGACGAAAAAGTTCCGGGTATTTTTGCCGCATCAAGTCCTGTGGCTCCCATGTATGCTCCTCCTGCCCATGATTGTTCCACAGAACCTTGACTAACGGGACCTTCTTCCGTCGCAAGACCCGCACTGCTGTATCGTCAATCCTGATAGGCTCCAAATCGACTGACCGATCCGAGGCCACTGGGCCATCTGCCGAGGAAATCAGCTACTCAGGGCGTAGGAGAGCCCTCCGAAGCGAGGAGACGTGGAAGACGTCATGCAATCCCGCTAACTCCGGCGGTAGCTCCAGTCTATAGGCTAAGGGGCCGATCCGCTCCGAGATCCTATAAGGCCCCATATATCTTGGACTGAGCTTCTTCCGCCCACGCACCCGCGAGACTCCATGCATCGGCCGTATCTTCAAGAAAACTCGGTCCCCCACCTGGAACTCCACTTGGCGATGCTTCGCATCGTAGTATTTCGCCTGTCTGCTTTGGGCTTTCAACATCCTGTCTCGGATCAATCTAATCTGAGCATCTGTATCTCCCACAAACTCCGAGCCCAGTGCCTGCGGATCCTCGTCCTGAACCCATGATAGTGGGGTTCTGCACCTCCTTCCGTACAACGCTTCGTATGGAGCCATGCCTATGCTGGACTGATGAGCGTTGTTGTATGAAAACTCGACCAGTGGTAACAATCTCTCCCAAGGCTCGCCACGGTCCAAAATACACAGTCGTAACAGATCTTCCAGTGTACGGTTTGTGCGCTCTGTTTGTCCGTCGGTCTGAGGGTGGAAAGCTGTGCTGAATGTCAACCGAGAACCCAGATGGGCCTGGACTGACCTCCATTCCCTGGATGTAAACCGCCCATCCCGATCCGAAACGATAGTCTTGGGCACCCCATGATAACGCACAAACTGCTCAATGAACCTCCGTACTAATACACTGACCGGTGTGTCCTTTACCACTGGGATGAATCTGGCCACCTTTGTCAGCCTGTCCACTATCACCCAGATCGAGTCGTTCCCCGCACGGGATCTAGGTAGCCCATGTATGAAGTCCATGGCTATATCCTCAAACTTCCACTCCGGCACTGGAAGCGGCTGCAACAAACCTGCCGGGTTCCTACACTCCGCCTTCACGAGCTGGCAGGCCTCACAATGCGTCACAAAATACGTAATATCTTTCTTCATACCCGGCCAATACATCGTCCTCTTTAAATCCTTTACCATCTTGGTGATCCCCGGGTGTACCGAATACCGGCTGCAGTGAGCCTCCGTCAAAATATCCTCCCGGATCCGTCCTCCTGCTGGTATGAAGACTCTGCCCCAGAAACACAAAAGCCCATCCCTCAAAGAGTAATCCCCTGTCGTGCCTTCCTCCAAGGCTCGGAATATCGGCTCAGCTCTCTCGTCCCGCATCTGCCCATCTCTGATGCGGTCTCGAATGTCATCAGTAGTAGCCATCGACCCCAGGTACTCCATGTACAGCTCCGGGTCATCCTCAGACACTAGCAAAATCTGCATCTCCTTGAATGATCTAATCAACTCCAAAGCCATCAGCTGCGGGCCTACTCCAGTCGTACTCGCTCTCCGGCTCAGAGCATCCGCAACCACGTTCGCCTTCCCCGGATGGTAGTGCATGGTATACTGGTAGTCCGGAAGAAACTCCACCCAGCGTCTCTGCCTGATGTTTAACTCCTTCTGGGTGTCGACGTACTTCAGATTCTTGTGGTCGGAGAAGATATCACAATGTACCCCGTAGAGATAGTGCCGCCAGATCTTAAGAGCAAAAATGACTGCCCCCATCTCCAAATCGTGCACGGGGTAGTTCTGCTCGTGTTGCTTCAACTGACGGGAGGCATAGGCTATTACGTGCCCATTCTGCATAAGGACGGCACCCATCCCCTGATAGGAAGCATCTGTATACACCTGGAATCCCTCCTTCCCTGATGGAAGAGCAAGGATGGGAGCCGAGGTGAGACGATCCTTCAGCTCCTGGAAGGCAGATTCGCATCGCGGCGTCCAAATAAAAGGGGACTCCTTCTTCGTCAGAGACGTAAGAGGGAGGGCAATCTGAGAGAACGCCTTTACGAACTTCCGGTAGTAACCGGCAAGTCCCAAGAAACTTCGAACATCCGTGGCCGACTTTAGTGGTGGCCAATCCCGTACTGCATGGATCTTTGCCGGATCCACTGCCAGACCTGCTCCACTGATGACATGGCCCAGAAAGGCCACCTCCTTTAGCCAGAACTGGCACTTGCTGTACTTGGCATACATCTCGTGCTCACGCAGCTTCTCCAAGGTCAAGGCTAGATGTCTCGCGTGGTCCTCCTCCGTCCTTGAATAGATGAGAATGTCGTCGATGAATACAATGACAAAGACGTCCAGATACTCCTCGAACACCCGATTCATCAAAGTCATGAATGCGGAGGGTGCATTCGTGAGCCCGAATGGCATCACGGTAAACTCGTACAAGCCGTATCTGCTGCTGAAGGCCGTCTTCGGGATGTCCTCCTCCCGAATACGGAGCTGGTAGTATCCCGACCTCAGATCCAGCTTTGAGAACCAATGAGCTCCCTCCAGCTGATCAAAAAGCTCGTCTATCCGTGGTAAAGGATAAGTATTCCGGACTGTCAACCTGTTCAGAGCCCGGTAATCGATGCACAGTCGAAGGGTCCCGTCCTTCTTCTTAACGAATAGCACCGGAGCTCCCCACGGTGATGAGCTAGGCCGAATGAACCCGGCCTCCACTAACTCCTGAAGTTGACTTCGGAATTCCACCAACTCCTTTGGGGCCATTCGATAGGGAGCTCTGGATACCGGCTTAGCCCGCGGTACGAGCTGAATCTGAAAGTCCTTCTCTCGGTGCGGGGGTAACCCTGGTAGCTTCTCTGGAAACACGTCGGCGAAGTCCCGCACTACCGGAATATCTGCAATGGAATCCTTGGCTACGACCGCCTCAAAGAGGACCTGATAAACCTCTTCCCCCTGCAGGTGGGCCTTAACGGCCTGCACAGACGATAGTAAAGTACGGGGTGCTGATATAATACCTTCGATAACAATGAAGGAGTCGCCGTGCCGCACGGTGATCCTCTTCGCCACGCAATCGATCTGGGCATGGTTCCAGTACAGCCAGTTCATGCCCAGAATCAGATCATAATCTGGCATCCTCAAAACCGTCGCTGGTGCCTCAAACGCCTTTCCACCGATCCTCGCTTCCATATCACAATGAGTAGAGGTCAATATCTCTGATATATCGGGTAGGCGCACCCTCAGCATCTTCCCGGTGCTTAGCTCCACTCCTGCCAGTCCTTTCACGAAATCCTCCGACACGAATGATTGCGACGCACCAGTGTCGAAGAGGGTGTGAGTGGGCTTGCCGCTCACGAATACTATGCCTGGGGTAATTAAATGTCTTAGTATTCTTATTGTAGTTTATCTTCTCTTAATATCTAACCAGGTTATGTTTAAAATAGTAGTTTATATGAAGAAAATTTAAAAAAAATGCTGTCATACCTGTGATAACCTGCTCCGGGTTCCGAGGCTGTGTCAGGTCTAGAGCATACACCTGCTCTCTCTCTGGCCTACGACCTCGATCCTGAAATCCTCGTCCTCGGTCCTGTCCTCGTCCGCCAAACTGTCAGGGAGGTGGAGCGCCCTGATGTGCTGGTGGGGGTGCTCGCCCCACAGGGCAGTTCCGCTTGATATGCCCCGGCTGGTTGCACTGATAGCATACCGGTGGCTTCCCTGCCGTCCTTGGCATTTCCAGCATCTGTATAGGCTGGGGAGCCAATACCCCCTGAGTCCTCTGCTCCTGCCCAAACTCCTGACGAGGCTGATCCCCGTTCCTTCTCTCCCCGATAACCTGGCCCCGAGGACGGTCTCTACGACCTCCAATCACTGAATCATCAGCCGTTCTCTTCCGATTCTTCACTGTAAGCTGATCCGCCTCTCTCTTCTTAGCCATCTCCAGAATCCTGGCCAGACTCCCCTCTGAAACAAAAAGGAGGGCCTGCCTCATGTCATCCTACAACCCCTTATAAAACCTCCGGGCGTAGCCAGCATCGTCTAACTGGTAAGCGTCCGCATAACGGGCCAGGTGAGTGAACTCCTGATAGTACTCCACCACGGTCCTGTTCCCCTGCCTCAACCGCAGGAATCTATCCTCCAGGTCATCTCTCGCCGACTGAGGTACAAAATGTCCCAAGAGCGCTGCTCTGAACTCCTCCCAAGTAATATAAGCACAGTCCATCCCTGCAAAGGTGGTGTCCAACTGAGATTTCCACCATCTCTTTCCGTGTGACTCTAAGCAGGAGACTGTCAAAGCGACTGCCTCCTCCGTGGGGCATCGAATCCCTGCCAGCATCTCGTAAATGGTGTCCAACCACTCCTCCGTACGTACTGCAGACTCCGTCCCCTGGTAGGATGGAGGGGAAAGTCCTCGGAAGACCGTCATCCAATTGGCCCCGGGGTTTGGCTGTGGGGCCGGGGCTTGCTGAGCTCTGAAGGCCTCCAGGATGGCCGTCAGTGTTTGCCCCATCTCCGTCTGCTGGAACGGAACGGGTGCTGGCGGAGTCGGGACCACATTCGGAGCCTGAGGTGTCCTCTGCTACGATGTAGGGTTCGTTTCAGGCTACAAGCAAAAATTCCATTTATTAGAGAGCGAATGAATGGAATTTAAGAAGAGTTATGATGGACTTTCACATGTGATTTCCCATATGGGCACACCACTGCTTCCGCTGCTAGTTTGTCCGCAAACTAAGCTCGCACGGGGGTGGCCCAAGGTTTTTGTGGACTACTTCTCTTTCGATCGAGGTTTGCTCTGATACCACTTGTAAGACCCCCTTTTTTTTCTTTTTCAACCACCGGGGTCTTAGCCCAGAATTGCCGCTTTGCGGTGGCACCGACATCTCGGGAAGGCAACCACTACAAAACGTCAATTCTGCCGGCCCTTTTCGATCACAAGAAAGAGAAGTATTTATACAAAAAAATGTAAACAAGTCCACAGAAACATGTAAATAAAAGTGAATCATATCCAGTCCATCAATACATATAATAGGAAAGTAGATAAATGGGCTCGAGCCCAGTACATCAGAGTCCTCACTACAAGTCACTCATCGCGGAAGCTAAGAAAATACTAATCACTCACGGAGCTGGTCGCAGGTGCACCGGTGCTAGACTGTCCCACCTCCATGCGCACCGTACTCCGCTGGTGCTGGTCCCTGTCTCCCATCCGGAGCTCCTGTAATGTTTGGTTCGAAAACAATTAGTCATAAAGACTAAGCCCTATCATCCCCTACCCCTCCCACCACGGCTCCTAAGCACCGGGCGGAGAGGAGGAAAGGGAAGCTACAAAAGTGGAGAATAGTCAAGCAGGTGACGGTAGACCTAACTAGCAAGTTATAACAGGTGAACAGTATAAATGTTGTAATAGGTAGAACAATTAATAAATAGCAAATTGTATAAAAGGCAGCTAGAGAATAGTAAGTAAGCAACAAGTAAGTAAGTATGTAACCTTAACTTATATGAATGCCCATACAAACTTATAAGTTAAGGGATCTTCTGCAAAGCTCCCATCGTATAAAAAGTCCCATACCAATTTATACGTTGGGGTGTCGGTTGTATGTAAATATGAGTGTAGTGATATGCTATGCCATGATTCATGCAAGTGCAACTCACGCACACGACTCTATGCGCACATACCTTTAGTTCCCCCTATTCGGGCAGCTAGCTTCACTCCCAGGAACCTCCGTAGTGGCAAACGGAGACAGTGGGTCGGGCCCCCCACTCCTAGGCGGGCATCCACACTACCAGGCCTAGCCCTCCCGTACGCCCCTAGAAGAACATAACCTAGAGTATCCGCGTACTGCTGTTGGATGTACCCTCCAGACTTTCTTTGGCTAAGTGTCCCACACCGCCGAGTCAGCGTACCGATGTCGGTGTGAACGACGATCAGGTACCGAAGACCCACCACCTTTATTCTGTACTCCAACCCTCGAGCCCTCGGCCCCCCGGACAGTCCTGTCCGTGCATCTACCTTCAGAGCTACTGTCTGAATGGTAAAAAGTCCTATTATCCTACTTTCCTAGCTATCGGGAAATAAGTGTGTGCAACCCTAGTTATACTAGTTGCTCTTTTAATTTATTATCCCTATGGTTTACGTTAGCCCAGGACTGCCCCCGGTATACCCCGTGAAGGGCTCTCAAGGGGCACTAGGAACCAAGACGGCGGCATTACGGCCCGAAGTTCCCTTTCGCAAGGCACTTATTATTATTGGTTGATCTCCCTTAGCCCGATCCCCTTTTAGTTACTTTAGTTCTAACCCTAGAGTATTAAGACTCTTCCTCTTCTTCCCGGGATGGACGATCTTTCGTCGTTCCCGTACTCCCTTATTCCAACAAGTCTCCCAATGATGAACTCGATCCTAGTTTGCCATACCAATCATCAACTATCAAAATTCCGTGGCTTTACTATATGCAGACCATCCTAAACTATATGAGGTACCCAAGGGGAGGTACACCAAATTATCTACCAAATCTCCTATAATATTTACTGGAGGTCTACCATATCATACTTTGTCTAAATCCAGAAACTTAAAATTTTCCTAATTAATCTGATATTTATTTAATTTTCCCAAAGGACGTGCCACAGGTCATTTTAAACATGAACTATATGATCTTCCTAAGTAATGGCTACTCAAAAATCATGATCATTAAATAACAGCAAAATAACCTCAAATACAAATTCTCAGAATTTTATAGAAAGTATTTAACCTCTAAATAATTTATTTAGTATAATCATATTAATTCTACGTAGTGAAGGAAGTACTGAAATTATTCATCTAAAAATTATAGAAAAATCACTAGTCATTAGTATGATATATAAAAGATCTTTGTGCAGAGAATCATAGTTTTACTAGCTTGCTAACCACCACTAAAGATTTAATCAAATAATCAAGGTAAAACATACTTAATGAAACGAGCCTTAGAATTAATCTTCCTAAAATCCCATAAAAATTCACAGAGATTTAAAATCATAATAAACGTTTTCTGCTTAAATTTCATCACTTTCCAGAGAGTGTGTATTCCCTAATAAATTTTCTAAGCAAATCATACAACTACTAAATCATTAAAGGAAGTATCCAAAATAATGAACATAAAATTCATAGAAAAATATCCAGAGCTTGTACCATCCCTATAATTCACTCTCCCCAAATCTCACCACTTTTCAATGTGATTTAGTGTCATTTCCTACCTCTACAAGTTTTGCGCCCTAAACTAGGGTTAGATTTTCAGGTATCCCAACGGTCTCCAAATTTACTAAAATTTCATCCAGAGAACTTTATTGGCCCTATGGTTCCCTTCACCCAATTTCGGGTCAATCCAAGGTCATTTGACCACATGACCTTCACAAACCACCAAGATCCATCCTTAGGGTTTGGCCTTGGTCCTTAGGGTAAACTTACCCCGATCCACCTCAAACTCCATGAGGGGGTGCTAGAGAATTTTACTAGCCAGTGGTAAAAATCTCAGCCTCTATTGAGGTGATCTCACCACTCAAACTTCAAAAGTGCACTTTTAACCTAAGACCCCTTATTAGGCCAAAACTTAGGGTTGATCATTTCTAGTCCAAACCATCTACAAATGAGATGAAAAATTATACAGAACCTTATGGTGACCCCAGGGACCACTCACCAAAGTTTGGGAGGGTTTGGAAATTATTTAATTATCTAATTAAATTCGGCTAGGATTATTGAATTTTTCTAAAAACTATAGAAAAATATTCTCCAAAAATTCTCATTTTTGGATAGCACCTAGATATATGTAAGATTAGACCACACCCCAAATTTCAAGTCATTTGGATGACTGAATTGGAGTGGGGAATTTTTCTAAGGTCAAGGCAGCCCTCTGGATAGACCTCACCAAAAAGGGTGCTGTGGTCTAACCAGGATTCCAAATCGAGTGAAATTAATATTGAATTAAAGTAGACTTCAAGGGCTACACTTCCTATGTTGATCATTTTTCCTGTAGGAACCTCTAGGTATTTTTCCCAATTTATTTAACAAGACAGAGTTTTCATTCAGAAATTATTTTAAAAATAGAATTTATTTCTCTTGTCACTGTTCATCTTCTTCAACAGCCCGAACCAGAGGCCTAAAAACCTAATATCCTGTAGCTTTTCCAAGCTATGTCCCGGCCATCCAGCCATCTCCCTGGCCGGCCACCACCACCACCACCTCCATTGAGGCGAGGGCTATCGTCGGGCGGCGGCACGGCCGCCGGAGAGGCGGTTTCCGGCGAACCCGCCACCATGAAATTTTAGGAAAACCACGAACACGCTCACCCGATCTGGCTCTTTTGAGCCCGATGTCTCTCCTAACGATTCCTAAGATCTATCCGCAGAAGAAGAGGGAGGGGAGGACCTTGTTCGCGGGTTGAAGGCGTGCAGAGCGTCGGGAAGCCATTTGCGCGGTGGTGGCGTCGCCGGAAATTCTTCAACAGCAAGGGGAAGTCTGAAACAGTTTGAGGGAGTGTAACCTTTTCCTCTTGCTCTTAGGAATCTTTTATAGATCAGCAAATGGGGAGGGGAAGGGATGAAACGTTGGAGATGAAACGTTGGCGGCCATTAATAACACCCTTATGACGTTTCGGTTATGACGAATGGCAGTTGAAAAGTTGGAGATGAAGAGGTGTTTGCCAGGTGGCAAATTCCTATTGGACCCACTTTTCCTTAATTATTAACATAATTAAAGTAGGGAACGACCCATAAATACTCTTGATTTTCATTCCCATAGTCAGAATTTATTATGGCGTTGGTTACCGAAATTTCCAACCTGGCTGTCATTTCGGCCTTGGTCACGGGCGTGACACATAGGTCACGGGCGTGACACATAGGTCAAGGGCGTGACAGGCCCGGTTAGCCAATTCTGGGTTCGACGATCGTCGAATTGGGATCGACGATCGTCGAGCGTGTCACGCCCTATGTCACGGGCGTGACATTGTGGGTCACGGGCGTGACATGCCTGGTGACTAATTCTGGTTCGACGACGTCGAACTGGAATCGACGATCGTCGAGCGTGTCACGCCCTATGTCACGGGCGTGACATGGCGGGTCACGGGCGTGACATGCCCCGGGGGCCAATTTTGGGTCGACGACCGTCGATCTGGAACCGACGATCGTGGTCACGCCCTATGTCACGGGCGTGACATGGCGAGTCACGGGCGTGACAGGTCTGGTGGCAAATTTTGGGTTCGACGATCGTCGAACTGAAATCGACGATCGTGGAATGTGGTCACGCCCTATGCCACGGGCATGACGGGTCGGTTACGGGCGTGACCAACCCGTGACCCGATTTCTTGGTCGATTTATTTCAAGTTTTGGGCTCCCTAGGGTTCTACCACAACCAACTGACTCCTAGGGGTCTAGCCGGAAATGGGATGTTACAAATCCCAATAAATAAAACAAAGATTTCGTCCCCGAAATCAAGGTTAAGCCTACGGGACTCTAATCGGGAAAAATAAGCTTGTAACATCCCATGAGAAAAGATTATCTCTCTACATTATGTTTGTTTGTGCGGTTTCGAATCTAAGATTAATTCGTCCACTTAACTAGGTATATTCACCCAATAAACAAAAGATTAGCCCCTATTCTTGAAATTTCAGTTCTATTGGTTTAAAAAAGGAAGGCAAATTGATTCTCCAAAGGGGTTGTGAGGTATACCTGACGAAAAAGTTCCGGGTATTTTGGCCGCATCAAGTCCTGTGGCTCCCATGTATGCTCCTCCTGCCCATGATTGTTCCACAGAACCTTGACTAACGGGACCTTCTTCCGTCGCAAGACCCGCACTGCTGTATCGTCAATCCTGATAGGCTCCAAATCGACTGACCGATCTGAGGCCACTGGGCCATCTGCCGAGGAAATCAGCTGCTCAGGGCGTAGCAGAGCCCTCCGAAGTGAGGAGACGTGGAAGACGTCATGCAATCCCGCTAACTCCGGCGGTAGCTCCAGTCTATAGGCTAAGGGGCCGATCCGCTCCGAGATCCTATAAGGCCCCATATATCTTGGACTGAGCTTCTTCCGCCCACGCACCCGCGAGACTCCGTGCATCGGCCGTATCTTCAAGAAAACTCGGTCCCCCACCTGGAACTCCACTTGGCGATGCTTCGCATCGTAGTATTTCGCCTGTCTGCTCTGGGCTTCCAACATCCTGTCTCGGATCAATCTAATCTGAGCATCTGTATCTCCCACAAACTCCGAGCCCAGTGCCTGCGGATCCTCGTCCTGAACCCATGATAGTGGGGTTCTGCACCTCCTTCCGAACAACACTTCGTATGGAGCCATGCATATGCTAGACTGATGAGCGTTGTTGTATGAAAACTCGACCAGTGGTAACAATCTCTCCCAAGGCTCGCCACGGTCCAAAATACACAGTCGTAACAGATCTTCCAGTGTACGGTTTGTGCGCTCTGTTTGTCCGTCGGTCTGAGGGTGGAAAGCTGTGCTGAATGTCAACCGAGAACCCAGATGGGCCTGGACTGACCTCCATTCCCTGGATGTAAACCGCCCATCCCGATCCGAAACGATAGTCTTGGGCACCCCATGATAACGCACAAACTGCTCAATGAACCTCCGTACTAATACACTGACCGGTGTGTCCTTTGCCACTGGGATGAATCTGGCCACCTTTGTCAGCCTGTCCACTATCACCCAGATCGAGTCGTTCCCCGCACGGGATCTAGGTAGCCCATGTATGAATTCCATGGCTATATCCTCAAACTTCCACTCCGGCACTGGAAGCGGCTGCAACAAACCTGCCGGGTTCCAACACTCCGCCTTCACGAGCTGGCAGGCCTCACAATGCGTCACAAAATACGTAATATCTTTCTTCATACCCGGCCAATACATCATCCTCTTTAAATCCTTTACCATCTTGGTGATCCCCGGGTGTACCGAATACCGGCTGCAGTGAGCCTCCGTCAAAATATCCTCCCGGATCCGTCCTCCTGCTGGTATGAAGACTCTGCCCCAGAAACACAAAAGCCCATCCCTCAAAGAGTAATCCCCTGTCGTGCCTTCCTCCAAGGCTCGGAATATCGGCTCAGCTCTCTCGTCCCGCATCTGCCCATCTCTGATGCGGTCTCGAATGTCATCAGTAGTAGTCATCGACCCCAGGTACTCCATGTACAGCTCCGGGTCATCCTCAGACACTAGCGAAATCTGCATCTCCTCGAATGATCTAATCAACTCCAAAGCCATCAGCTGCGGGCCTACTCCAGTCGTACTCGCTCTCCGGCTCAGAGCATCCGCAACCACGTTCGCCTTCCCCGGATGGTAGTGCATGGTATACTGGTAGTCCGAAAGAAACTCCACCCAGCGTCTCTGCCTGATGTTTAACTCCTTCTGGGTGTCGACGTACTTCAGATTCTTGTGGTCGAAGAAGATATCACAATGTACCCCGTAGAGATAGTGCCGCCAGATCTTAAGAGCAAAAATGACTGCCCCCATCTCCAAATCGTGCACGGGGTAGTTCTGCTCGTGCTGCTTCAACTGACGGGAGGCATAGGCTATTACGTGCCCATTCTGCATAAGGACAGCACCCATCCCCTGATAGGAAGCATCTGCATACACCTGGAATCCCTCCTTCCCTGATGGAAGAGCAAGGATGGGAGCCGAGGTGAGACGATCCTTCAGCTCCTGGAAGGCAGATTCGCATCGCGGCGTCCAAATAAAAGGGGACTCCTTCTTCGTCAGAGACGTAAGAGGGAGGGCAATCTGAGAGAACCCCTTTACGAACTTCCGGTAGTAACCGGCAAGTCCCAAGAAACTTCGAACATCCGTGGCCGACTTTAGTGGTGGCCAATCCCGTACTGCCTGGATCTTTGCCGGATCCACTGCCAGACGTGCTCCACTGATGACATGGCCCAGAAAGGCCACCTCCTTTAGCCAGAACTGGCACTTGCTGTACTTGGCATACATCTCGTGCTCACGCAGCTTCTCCAAGGTCAAGGCTAGATGTCTCGCGTGCTCCTCCTCCGTCCTTGAATAGATGAGAATGTCGTCGATGAATACAATGACAAAGACGTCCAGATACTCCTCGAACACCCGATTCATCAAAGTCATGAATGCGGAGGGTGCATTCGTGAGCCCGAATGGCATCACGGTAAACTCGTACAAGCCGTATCTGCTGCTGAAGGCCGTCTTCGGGATGTCCTCCTCCCGAATACGGAGCTGGTAGTATCCCGACCTCAGATCCAGCTTTGAGAACCAATGAGCTCCCTCCAGCTGATCAAAAAGCTCGTCTATCCGTGGTAAAGGATAAGTATTCCGGACTGTCAACCTGTTCAGAGCCCGGTAATCGATGCACAGTCGAAGGGTCCCGTCCTTCTTCTTAACGAACAGCACCGGAGCTCCCCACGGTGATGAGCTAGGCCGAACGAACCCGGCCTCCACTAACTCCTGAAGCTGACTTCGGAATTCCACCAACTCCTTTGGGGCCATTCGATAGGGAGCTCTGGATACCGGCTTAGCCCCCGGTACGAGCTGAATCTGAAAGTCCTTCTCTCGGTGCGGGGGTAACCCTGGTAGCTTCTCTGGAAACACGTCGGCGAAGTCCCGCACTACCGGAATATCTGCAATGGAATCCTTGGCTACGACCGCCTCAAAGAGGACCTGATAAACCTCTTCCCCCTGCAGGTGGGCCTTAACGGCCTGCACAGCCGATAGTAAAGTACGGGGTGCTGATATAATACATTCGATAACAATGAAGGAGTCGCCGTGCCGCACGGTGATCATCTTCGCCACGCAATCGATCTGGGCATGGTTCCAGTACAGCCAGGTCATGCCCAGAATCAGATCATAATCTGGCATCCTCAAAACCGTCGCTGGTGCCTCAAACGCCTTTCCGCCGATCCTCGCTTCCATATCACAATGAGTAGAGGTCAATATCTCTGATCCATCGGGTAGGCGCACCCTCAGCATCTTCCCGGTGCTTAGCTCCACTCCTGCCAGTCCTTTCACAAAATCCTCCGACACGAATGATTGCGACGCACCAGTGTCGAAGAGGGTGTGAGCGGGCTTGCCGCTCACGAATACTATGCCTGGGGTAATTAAATGTCTTAGTATTCTTATTGTAGTTTATCTTCTCTTAATATCTAACCAGGTTATGTTTAAAATAGTAGTTTATATGAAGAAAATTTTAAAAAAAAATGCTGCCATACCTGTGATAACCTGCTCCGGGTTCCGAGGCTGTGTCAGGTCTAGAGCATACACCTGCTCTCTCTGGCCTACGACCTCGATCCTGAAATCCTCGTCCTCGGTCCTGTCCTCGTCCGCCAAACTGTCGGGGAGGTGGAGCGCCCTGATGTGCTGGTGGGGGTGCTCGCCCCACAGGGCAGTTCCGCTTGATATGCCCCGGCTGGTTGTACTGATAGCATACCGGTGGCTGCCCTGCCGTCCTTGGCATTTCCAGCATCTGTATAGGCTGGGGAGCCAATACCCCCTGAGTCCTCTGCTCCTGCCCAAACTCCTGACGAGGCTGATCCCCGTTCCTTCTCTCCCCGATAACCTGGCCCCGAGGACGGTCTCTACGACCTCCAATCACTGAATCATCAGCCGGTCTCTTCCGATTCTTCACTGTAAGCTGATCCGCCTCTCTCTTCTTAGCCATCTCCAGAATCCTGGCCAGACTCCCCTCTGAAACGAAAAGGAGGGCCTGCCTCATGTCATCCTGCAGCCCCTTATAAAACCTCCGGGCGTAGCCAACATCGTCTAACTGGTAAGCGTCCGCATAACGGGCCAGGTGAGTGAACTCCTGATAGTACTCCACCACGGTCCTGTTCCCCTGCCTCAACCGCAGGAATCTATCCTCCAGGTCATCTCTCGCCGACTGAGGTACAAAATGTCCCAAGAGCGCTGCTCTGAACTCCTCCCAAGTAATATCAGCACAGTCCATCCCTGCAAAGGTGGTGTCCAGCTGAGATTTCCACCATCTCTTTCCGTGTGACTCTAAGCAGGAGACTGTCAAAGCGACTGCCTCCTCCGTGGGGCATCGAATCCCTGCCAGCATCTCGTAAATGGTGTCCAACCACTCCTCCATACGTACTGCAGACTCCGTCCCCTGGTAGGATGGAAGGGAAAGTCCTCGGAAGACCGTCATCCAATTGGCCCCGGGGTTTGGCTGTGGGGCCGGGGCTTGCTGAGCTCTGAAGGCCTCTAGGATGGCCGTCAGTGTTTGCCCCATCTCCGTCTGCTGGAACGGAACGGGTGCTGGCGGAGTCGGGACCACATTCGGAGCCTGAGGTGTCCTCTGCTGCGATGTAGGGTTCGTCGCAGGCTACAAGCAAAAATTCCATTTGTTAGAGAGCGAATGAATGGAATTTAAGAAGAGTTATGATGGACTTTCACATGTGATTTCCCTTATGGGCACACCACTGCTTCCGCTGCTAGTTTGTCCGCAAACTAAGCTCGCACGGGGGTGGCCCAAGGTTTTTGTGGACTACTTCTCTTTCGATCGAGGTTTGCTCTGATACCACTTGTAAGACCCCCTTTTTTTTTTCTTTTTCAACCACCGGGGTCTTAGCCCAGAATTGCCGCTTTGCGGTGGCACCGACATCTCGGGAAGGCAACCACTACAAAACGCCAATTCTGCCGGCCCTTTTCGATCACAAGAAAGAGAAGTATTTATACAAAAAAAATGTAAACAAGTCCACAGAAACATGTAAATAAAAGTGAATCATATCCAGTCCATCAATACATATAATAGGAAAGTAGATAAATGGGCTCGAGCCCAGTACATCAGAGTCCTCACTACAAGTCACTCATCGCGGAAGCTAAGAAAATACTAATCACTCACGGAGCTGGTCGCAGGTGCACCGGTGCTAGACTGTCCCACCTCCATGCGCACCGTACTCCGCTGGTGCTGTCCCTGTCTCCCATCCGGAGCTCCTGTAATGTTTGGTTCAAAAATCATTAGTCATAAAGACTAAGCCCTATCATCCCCTACCCCTCCCACCACGGCTCCTAAGCACCGGGCGGAGAGGAGGAAAGGGAAGCTACAAAAGTGGAGAATAGTCAAGCAGGTGACGGTAGACCTAACTAGCAAGTTATAACAGGTGAACAGTATAAATGTTGTAATAGGTAGAACAATTAATAAATAGCAAATTGTATAAAAGGCATCTAGAGAATAGTAAGTAAGCAACAAGTAAGTAAGTATGTAACCTTAACTTATATGAATGCCCATACAAACCTATAAGTTAAGGGATCTTCTGCAAAGCTCCCATCGTATAAAAAGTCCCATACCAATTTATACGTTGGGGTGTCGGTTGTATGCAAATATGAGTGTAGTGATATGCTATGCCATGATTCATGCAAGTGCAACTCACGCACATGACTCTATGCGCACAGACCTTTAGTTCCCCCTGTTCGGGCAGCTAGCTTCACTCCCAGGAACCTCCGTAGTGGCAAACGGAGACAGTGGGTCGGGCCCCCCACTCCTAGGCGGGCATCCACACTACCAGGCCTAGCCCTCCCGTACGCCCCTAGAAGAACACAGCCTAGAGTATCCGCGTACTGCTGCTGGATGTACCCTCCAGACTTTCTTTGGCTAAGTGTCCCACACCGCCGAGTCAGCGTACCGATGTCGGTGTGAACGACGATCAGTTACCGAAGACCCACCACCTTTATTCTGTACTCCAACCCTCGAGCCCTCGGCCCCCCGGACAGTCCTATCCGTGCATCTACCTTCAGAGCTACTGTCTGAATGGCAACAAGTCCTATTATCCTACTTTCCTAGCTATCGGGAAATAAGTGTGTGCAACCCTAGTTATACTAGTTGCTCTTTTAATTTATTATCCCTATGGTTTACGTTAGCCCAGGACTGCCCCCGGTATACCCCGTGAAGGGCTCTCAAGGGGCACTAGGAACCAAGACGGCGGCATTACGGCCCGAAGTTCCCTTTCGCAAGGCACTTATTATTATTGGTTGATCTCCCTTAGCCCGATCCCCTTTTAGTTACTTTAGTTCTAACCCTAGAGTATTAAGACTCTTCCTCTTCTTCCCGGGATGGACGATCTTTCGTCGTTCCCGTACTCCCTTATTCCAACAAGTCTCCCAATGATGAACTCGATCCTAGTTTGCCCTACCAATCATCAACTATCAAAATTCCGTGGCTTTACTATATGCAGACCATCCTAAACTATATGAGGTACCCAAGGGGAGGTACACCAAATTATCTTCCAAATCTCCTATAATATTTACTGGAGGTCTACCATATCATACTTTGTCTAAATCCAGAAACTTATAATTTTCTTAATTAATCTGATATTTATTTAATTTTCCCAAAGGACGTGCCACTGGTCATTTTAAACATGAACTACATGATCTTCCTAAGTAATGGCTACTCAAAAATCATGATCATTAAATAACAGCAAAATAACCTCAAATACAAATTCTCAGAATTTTATAGAAAGTATTTAACCTCTAAATAATTTATTTAGTATAATCATATTAATTCTACGTAGTGAAGGAAGTACTGAAATTATTCATCTAAAAATTATAGAAAAATCACTAGTCATTAGTATGATATATAAAAGATCTTTGTGCAGAGAATCATAATTTTACTTGCTTGCTAACCACCACTAAAGATTTAATCAAATAATCAAGGTAAAACATACTTAATGAAGCGAGCCTTAGAATTAATCTTCCTAAAATCCCATAAAAATTCACAGAGATTTAAAATCATAATAAACGTTCTCTGCTTAAATTTCATCACTTTCCAGAGAGTGTGTATTCCCTAATAAATTTTCTAAGCAAATCATACAACTACTAAATCATTAAAGGAAGTATCCAAAATAATGAACATAAAATTCATAGAAAAATATCCAGAGCTTGTACCATCCCTATAATTCACTCTCCCCAAATCTCACCACTTTTCAATGTGATTTAGTGTCATTTCCTACCTCTACAAGTTTTGCGCCCTAAACTAGGGTTAGATTTTCAGGTATCCCAACGGTCTCCAAATTTACTAAAATTTCATCCAGAGAACTTTATTGGCCCTATGGTTCCCTTCACCCAATTTCGGGTCAATCCAAGGTCATTTGACCACATGACCTTCACAAACCACCAAGATCCATCCTTAGGGTTTGGCCTTGGTCCTTAGGGTAAACTTACCCCGATCCACCTCAAACTCCATGAGGGGGTGCTAGAGAATTTTACTAGTCAGTGGTAAAAATCTCAGCCTCTGTTGAGGTGATCTCACCACTCAAACTTCAAAAGTGCACTTTTAACCTAAGACCCCTTATTAGGCCAAAACTTAGGGTTGATCATTTCTAGTCCAAACCATCTACAAATGAGATGGAAAATTATAGAGAACCTTATGGTGACCCCAGGGACCACTCACCAAAGTTTGGGAGGGTTTGGAAATTATTTAATTATCTAATTAAATTCGGCTAGGATTATTGAATTTTTCTAAAAACTATAGAAACATATTCTCCAAAAATTCTCATTTTTGGATAGCACCTAGATATATGTAAGATTAGATCACACCCCAAATTTAAAGTCATTTGGATGACTGAATTGGAGTGGGGAATTTTTCTAAGGTCAAGGCAGCCCTCTGGATAGACCTCACCAAAAAGGGTGCTGTGGTCTAACCAGGATTCCAAATCGAGTGAAATTAATTTTGAATTAAAGTAGACTTCAAGGGCTACACTTCCTATGTTGATCAATGTTCCTGTAGGAGCCTCTAGGTATTTTTCCCAATTTATTTAACAAGACAGAATTTTCATTCAGAAATTATTTTAAAAATAGAATTTATTTCTCTTGTCACTGTTCATCTTCTTCAACAGCCCGAACCAGAGGCCTAAAAACCTAATATCCTGTAGCTTTTCCAAGCTATGTCCCGACCATCCAGCCATCTCCCTGGCCGGCCACCACCACCACCACCTCCGTTGAGGCGAGGGCTATCGTCGGGCGGCGGCACGGCCGCCGGAGAGGCGGTTTCCGGCGAACCCGCCACCATGAAATTTTAGGAAAACCACGAACACGCTCACCCGATCTGGCTCTTTTGATCCCGATGTCTCTCCTAATGATTCCTAAGATCTATCCGCAGAAGAAGAGGGAGGGGAGGACCTTGTTCGCGGGTTGAAGGCGTGCAGAGCGTCGGGAAGCCATTTGCGCGGTGGTGGCGTCGCCGGAAATTCTTCAACAGCAAGGGGAAGTCTGAAACAGTTTGAGGGAGTGTAACATTTTCCTCTTGCTCTTAGGAATCTTTTATAGATCAGCAAATGGGGAGGGGAAGGGATGAAACGTTGGAGATGAAACGTTGGCGGCCATTAATAACACCCTTATGACGTTTCGGTTATGACGAATGGCAGTTGAAAAGTTGGAGATGAAGAGGTGTTTGCCAGGTGGCAATTTCCTATTGGACCCACTTTTCCTTAATTATTAACATAATTAAAGTAGGGAACGACCCATAAATACTCTTGATTTTCATTCCCATAGTTAGAATTTATTATGGCGTTGGTTACCGAAATTTCCAACCTGGCTGTCATTTCGGCCTTGGTCACGGGCGTGACACATAGGTCACGGGCGTGACACATAGGTCACGGGCGTGACAGGCCCGGTTAGCCAATTCTGGGTTCGACGATCATCGAATTGGGATCGACGATCGTCGAGCGTGTCACGCCCTATGTCACGGGCGTGACATTGTGGGTCACGGGCGTGACATGCCTGGTGACTAATTCTGGTTCGACGACGTCGAACTGGAATCGACGATCGTCGAGCGTGTCACGCCCTATGTCACGGGCGTGACATGGCGGGTCAAGGGCGTGACATGCCCCGGGGGCCAATTTTGGGTCGACGACCGTCGATCTGGAACCGACAATCGTGGTCACGCCCTATGTCACGGGCGTGACATGGCGAGTCACTGGCGTGACAGGTCTGGTGACAAATTTTGGGTTCGACGATCGTCGAACTGAAATCGACGATCGTGGAATGTGGTCACGCCCTATGTCACGGGCGTGACGGGTCGGTCACGAGCGTGACCAACCCGTGACCCGATTTCTTGGTCGATTTATTTCAAGTTTTGGGCTCCCTAGGGTTCTACCACAACCAACTGACTCCTAGGGGTCTAGCCGAAAATGGGATGTTACATAACTTGTGATTCCTCAACTCTGTCAGAACCAAACGCAAATGCTGCTCATGCTCCTCCGTGCTGCGAGAATAGACCAACACGTCATCAATGAAGACCACAACGAACTTGTCGAGGAAATCCTTGAACACCCGGTTCATCATATCCATGAAGGCTGATGGTGCGTTGGTCAGACCAAACGACATCACCAAAAACTCAAAGTGTCCATGCCTCGATCTAAACGCAGTCCGTGGAATATCTGCCTCACGGATCCTGAGCTGATGATAACCAGAATGAAGATCGATCTTGGAGAACACCGTGCTACCGCGCAACTGGTCAAATAAATCATCGATCCTCGGCAGAGGGTACCTGTTCTTAATAGTGACCTTGTTCAATTCTCTATAGTCGATGCAAAGCCGCATCGACCCATCTTTCTTCTTTACAAACAAAACAGGAGCACCCCAAGGCGACAAACTCTGCCTGATAAAACCTTTAGCCAACAGCTCATCCAACTGAACTCGCAACTCCTCTAACTCACGAGGGGCCATCCGGTACGGCGCCTTAGCAATAGGACGCGTACCCGGCTCCAAATCGATCACAAACTCAACATCCCGCTCGGGAGGAAGACCAGGAAGGTCATCAGGAAAAACATCGGCGAAACCACAAACAATAGGAATTTCCTCCAAGCGTGGTACGCTAACAGCGGTTCCAACCGCCGAGACTAAACAAGCACAACAACCAGAAAGAAACAACCTCTGAGCACATACCGCAGAGATGACAGGAGAATCCTGACACGGATCAGCATACACGCTGCCGGGCTGACCGTCATCCCTGATGAAGTCCAAGCGCTTTCCTTTGCACTGAATGACTGCATCATACCTAGAGAGCCAGTCCATGCCCAGAATAACATCGAAGTCCTCCAGATCAATCATCTTCAGGTCCGCCTTCGCAAGAAAGTCCCCCAACAAGACAGGGCAATCCAAAATGCCCAAATCTGACAACACAGATTCAGCAGAGGGAAACTTGACACGGAAGGAATCCCGAACACGATCTAAGGTCAACCGATGTCGCTCCACAAAGGCTCTAGCCACGAACGAGTGGGTAGCGCCGGAGTCAAACAGAACCCGCGCCCAGCGGTTCTTTACCTTAAATTTCCCTATAGGAGCGCACAAAACTAAGGAACTAGCACAACAATACTACAAAAATTCTAGCAAATAGAACTACCAGGCTGAAAAAATAACACACAACTAACCTGAGATGACCTGGGTCGAAGCCTGAGCCTCCTCGGAAGAGATCACGTTCAGCTTCCCCTTTCCCTTGTCCACACGCTGAGGTGGAGGTAAAGCCTGCAATGGAACTGCAGGAAGAGCTGGCTGAAACTGAGGACACCTCGACTTTATGTGACCCTTCTGCCCACACTGAAAGCAGACTTTATCCTTGGTCCAACACTGGGCCGCATCATGCCCGGATCGCTTGCAAACGGAACAGGAGACATCTCTCCTAGGAGCACCCTGAATCGCATGAACCTGCTCCTTCCTCTAAGCTACTGCCTTCTTGAAATATTTCTCGGTAGGGTGGCCTGACCGGCCACAGAAGCTGCACTCCACCTTGCCCCTCTTTCCCGGAGCCGCACCGGGTACCTGGTTTCTTCTCCTCCACCGACTTTCTCTTGTCCAACCTCATTTGCTGGCCTCTGCTCTTCGCGGTCTCAATAGCCTCCACCTTCAGAGCAGCCTCTACTACTCCTGCATAAGTCACTGACCCATAAGCACTGGTCAACTGCTGCACCTCGCTCCTCAAACCACCGATAAATCGCTTAACTCGATCAGCCTCAACGCTGACCAATCCAGGGGCAAAACGGCTCAACTTGCTGAACTCTATCTCATACTCACCCACCGTGAGTTGCCTTTGCTTCAGATGGAGGAAGTCGTTCATGAGGCGGTCACGCTCGACCGAGGGTAAGAACTTCCTCAACAGCATCTCCTTGAACACTTCCCAAGAGCATCCAGCTACTAAACTCTCCTTCTCTCTCAGCCACCAACTCATAGCCAAACCTTTAAGCTGATAGGCGGCTATCATCACCCTCTGATCATCTACAATCCCTGAATATGAGAACATCTCCTCCATGGAGATCAGCCAGTCGTCTATCACCATAAAATCTGCCTTCCCATCATAAGTGGGAGGACTCAGCCTTTGAAACTGCGAGATGAAGGCCATCTCTGCTGGCACCACCACTGGAGGTCTCAAGGGTGCAGGAGGAGGAGGAACAGCTAACCCCCCTGCAGGGACTTGCACTCCCTGAGCCTGTCCTGCCATAACTGCCACCAAAGACTGAATCTGGGCTCGCACCTCCTCCAACTGTCTGCCCATGTAATCGTTACTCTGACGCAGACTCTCGATCACCGCATCGTTCTGAGCCCCAGATGACTCACCCTCAGACAGGGGAGTCGATCGAGTCGCAGGACGCCTTGCCATTCTAAAATCATATCAACACAAATTAGATCCTACTACAATGTCTAGAACCAAATACAAGTACAGACAATACATATATAGATATTGACTTAAAGCTGCTAAACTTGCTCTGAGAGTTTATCTTTTTAACAAAATTTAGATGTTATGCCCTAACCTAGGATGGTTAACCACCACCTTACTAACTCTTATGCCTAGATCGGGAATGCATGACTTTTATATTAATTTGAAAACTTATGTGTGTACATATGTCATCCTGCCAGTCTTTAGCTTGGTACGTTGTGCTTATGCAATGTTATGATATGCATGTTTGTGCTATGCATTCTAAAAAGGCCCTAATGCATGTTATGAGAGGCGTATACATGAAAATGTTATGCATCCCATACTACATAACATTCTCATGCAACGAAAAAGAAAACGTGTTAGTCGCAGCTATGTGGTGAGGTTATGCATCCCATACTACATAACCCTCACATATTGCCCCTATGGTGGATCCATATACGAACACATATTATGCATCCCATACTACATAATATGCCCCGTATACTTCATGTTATGCTATGAGTGTAGTGTTCGTGCTTTTGCCAAGACGTGCTGTTGACATATCGGTGTGTGAATGACATGATGCAGAACTACTAAAAAGCAAACAAAGGAAGGTTGCTCAACTAACTTGTCAAGCAACCTCCCTCTGATACCAACTGTCACAACCCGCATTTTCTCCGAATTAAGGATTATCAGAGTAAGAGAAAACACACGTCATGATGCCACGTCAAGCAGGGGATAACTGCTGACGCTCAGGCAAAACCACCTACCAACTTAATGAAGGAAAATCATGTGATTAATGATTAGAAAATCAGTTATATTTTAGAGGCCGTATCCCCCGGCTTAGTGGATCACCTAGTCCACAAAAGAAAACTATATTTAAACGCTGCGGAAAAAAAAATACCTTATCAGGTTTGACATCCTAAGGAGCGCATAAGGGTCCCAAGAGAACCACTCATGCTATGCAAGACCCTACATTTAATTTATATAATATATAAGAAAACGGTCTTTATACGTGATTTGGAAAATAGTGATTACGTTTTATAAAACATGCTGATCATGAGCTTTATTTATAATAATAATTATAGTTTGAAAATAACTAGCAACCTAGCATAAATCCTTCTCAGAGCAAGTAGACTATCTCCAGAAAACGGTAGCAGCATAAGTAAATATATCCAGTACAAAGGTAACAACTACCAGTGGGCGCCAACAACCTGACACGAACCCACTGACACACATGTATGTCTGTAAGAAAGTACTGAAAAACTACCTCACCAACACGGCAAACGGAACTCCAAAGTCCAAGAGACCACCAACACCACCACTGCAAACTAGCCCCCCAACTGGCTACGGCTCAGAACCTGGGGTATTCCAAAAGAAAACAGAATACCTCAGCAAGCTAAACAAAGTAAAAACTGCATGAAAGAGTCAACCAAAGGGAAAAAGTACCTAAAAAACATGGAGTAGAAAGAGTCATAACTTTCCAAAATAGGACGACAAGAAATGCACTACGCGTGAGGAAACAGCAACAACCCAGCCCAGGAACAACATCCTGCAGGGCCTACTAGGCTACCAAGAGCCCAAAGTGCTGCAAACTACCAAGGAAGAAACTTCTAACACCCTAAACTGTGGGAGGTGGTAGTAGCAAAAACAAACAACGAGGAACCGGATTGGAGGCAAACTCAGTCCCCCCATCCACCATGTCCAAGTCAACAAGCTCGAGGGTCTACACGTGAAAGCACAAGGGACCTTCCACCCACATGCCCAGCCCATACCTGGAGCAAGAAAAACATGAGTGGCCTTGGCTAAATTACACAACTCCACCCCCATAAAGAGCTACAAACCACCACTACTAACCACGACCCTCGATTCAGCCATTAGGAAAGAGAAACATGGCCGACAAGGAAATTACAAATATAAACAAGGAATTCACTCAGGAACGTAAATCGAGGAAAGAGAAAAAGAAAGTGTTGAAATGACTCAACACGACGTGGCGCTGGGTCCTCTCGACACCGCATTGAGTGAGCTTCACTCACTCAACGTGCCACGCAAAGCGAACTATCACAACAATAACTCTTACATTACTACCTTAACACTACACAAAACACTCATGCCCACCTAACCCGCGTATCGACGCCAGCTAAATACGGGTGCAAAAAGGAAATATTCAGAGCGCACGATCAGTGTCGCACGATCAGTGGTCGTGCGCACTCATCGGCTGATGATCGTGCGAAGTGAACCTGGGAAACTTGAAACCTGACAGAAAACTTAGCATCAGCGCACGATCAGTGTCGCACGACCAGTGGTCGTACGCACTGTTGCCAGCGCTCGAGCGATAGCCGAGACAGAACTTTGGAGAAATGAACAGGTAGCCGCGCACGAACAGTGGCACACGACCAGTGGTCGTGCGCCCTAATCATGCGCGGGTAACGCTGATGATCGTGCGCGGGTAACCTGTACCGTTTGGGATTTCCCGAATGACACCGGAACACGCATCACACTCTCCCGACACTGCGAACCACAACTACAACACACTGTAAACGGCCTACGGCACACCTAACATAATTTTTACCTATTCTACTCGTTCACCACACCATCCATCTACGCCTAATCATTCGAGACGGAATCCGGAGACAGAAATGGTAGAAACAAGTAGGGTGCATGAATCGAAAGAAAAAAACAACTTGGCAAGGGCGAGAAGACCACTTGCCTCGATTTCCGGCGAAGCTTGGTCGGCTTTCCCTCCTCTTCACGCACGAATCCGGCAACGAAGCACAAGGCCAAAAATCTGGACATTGCCGGCGGAAAACAAGTCAAAACCCGAAATTCAAAACCACAAGCAAGGCCACGAAACTTGGAAATCTTACCGTAGGAATGATGGTCTTGACGAGAGCAATCCGAATCCACTCTCGAAATCGAATTCCGTCCACAAACGCTCCGGGAATCGGCGGTGGAAGGCAAGGGCTCGGCGGTTTCTCCGTTTCTCTCGTACAGGGGCAGCGGTTTGATTTGGGGAAGATGATGGCGTGGGTTTAATTTATATCCTATATATATATATATATTAATATATAATAATATATTTTATTACAAAATTACATAAAGCACCAAAACGACGCGAAAACCGAACTACCTCGGAATTCGACGAAATTCGCACCATTGCTAAATACCCACGCTACAAACACAACGACGAAGTCGAAATTAATTTTCGACGAACAGAACTCGAGTTATACCCAAATAAAGCCAAACACAAACATCCCCCCGAGAGGCCACACCGGGTCACCCAAAATGACTCGGCTTGCTAGGGAGATCTTGCCAACAGGCTACAGAATAGGGCACTCAGTTCTAAGGAGCTAAACCACACTCCACAAATGGTATAAGACACAGAAACGCGTCATCGTAACGCTAACGAGAATAAAAATAAATGCAGAAAAATCGGGGGCGTTACACGAAGCGCGCCGACCCTTTTCGGATTATCAAGAAACTAGGTGACAACACTTTCGTTTTGAATTTGTCAGTTGATTGGGGTATCTCCCCTATTTTTAATGTCTCGGATTTGACGTTGTTTGTTTTGCCTCCACCTGAGTTGAATTCTCTGTCGTCTTCTCCCTCCACTACACTTTCTAATGGGTTTGGGAGTGGTAGTTTGGATGATCTCTCTCTTTCGGTCCCCGCAGGTATAACATCGGATGGTACGTTGCCTTCTTTTATTCCTACTACTGACATATTTCCCAAGTTTCTCAGGACATTTCTCACTCCAGATATAATACTTGTTGCGGAGCCATTCACTACTCCAGATGGTACTACCTACCGCTTCCTTGTCCGTTGGCGTGACCGCCCCCCTTCGGACGACTCTTGGGTACTCGCGACAGAGCTTCAATGTTTGGATGCCGAGCTTCTCCGCCGTTATCTCTCCACTCACGCATCAGAGATACATGATTTTGAGTGGGGGAGGATTGATGCAGCGCCGCCGCTAATTGATGATGACCCGGTTTCCGAGGCACAACAACACAAAGATCTTAGATGCCGTGATGACGCTGATGGAAGTGCACGTTACAACCTCCGCCCGCAGCGTGCTAGAACCGCCATGAAGAATTAGCTTTATTTATCTTATTTTCATGAACTCTATTTTATATTTTGGAATATAAAATTATCCTATGTTTAAGTGATAATTTTATATTCATTACATGCTTTATAATTTTTAATTTGAAACATTTTATTTTTGATGTGCACTTAACCATTCGGATGGATGAGATTACATCTCCATCATGGATGGTTAAGGCTTGTTGTAAACTCCTATTTAGGAGGTGCTTATGAGAATATCAAGTAGTGAAAGATTAAACCCTAAAATCCTCTCTAAGAGAATTTCAGCCAAAGTGGTTCTCCTCATTGCCGCCGCCCCCCTTGCTAGTGGTGTGAAGCCGCCACCCCCCTTGCTCCCTCCATCCGTTCGGTGCGACTCCGGCGTGGCTTCCTTCAGTGAGACTCCTTGGAAGAAGGTTGCAAACCCCTCGGTGTGATGCCGGCGGATCCGTGGAGAGAGTGATTCTCCCACCTTATCTTGTGTGAATGTTATTCCCGGTTGGGTAACTTCTTCCCTCTCATGTGATTCATGCTTTTAGTTTGTGGAGATTTTTTCACGCATCATTTTCTCCGTGGTTATTAATTTCATCGCTTGCAAAATCTGAAATCAAACTTGTTGTTATTGAACCTCTTGTTATCCGGAACGGGTAGATCCGTCTCGAGAGTGTTACTTGGCCTAGCCTTGATTTGCTCTTCCGATCGGTGCACTTCATGTGAACAAGGGAGTTGATCTCGACTCGAATTTTGATCGCTCTTGAAAGTTTACCGCCGCTCTGAAATAAATATTGTTGCAATTGAAATGGCTCTAGTTGAATAAAATAGATGCTTGTGTAGGTGCGGTGAGTTGTGTGCTTGTTGGAGAGGTAGGTCCTAAGGACGTTGTATCGAGTCCGAATTAAACGGTGAGTTGTGCCCTTGTTGAGAGGTAGGTCTTAAGGACGTTGTATCGAGTCCGGTTTGAATCTTTCTTGGGTTTTCTATTCGGATTTACGGGAACCAATCCGACCCCCTTTTTGTTCGCTTTTGGGTCAGAAGCCTCCCAACTTAAATTTAGATTCGGTTGCGTTAGGTTCCGTTAGCGTCGTAGCGGCCGTGTAACAGTGCCGCTATACCAGAGGTCCTCACTAACTCTATGGTGGTGGCCTCCCAGATTAACGGAGAGTTCGAGGCAAGGGAGCCAACTCTGCAATGGTATTTGGCAAAGGTGAAGGGGGTCATCGGCACGTTCCAGACTTTCTCCATCCGGCACGTGCCCAGAGAGGAAAACGAGTAGGTAGATCAATTGGCAAAGCATGGTCCCCGGGTGGGGGGTACCATCACCAACTAATTCCACCCCTCCATTGAGGAGGGAGAGCTGATGGAGGTGGAGCAGCACCCCTCGTGGATGGACCCATTCACAACTTTCTTGTCCACGGTAGAGTATCCTGAGGGGATGGACAGGAAGAAGCTCAAGCACAAATCGACATACTATCTCATGCGCGATGGGAAGCTATACCGAAAGACCCTCTCAGGGATGTTGGCACGTTGCGTGGCCGAGGGGGAGGTCCCAAGGATCTTGGAGGAGGTCCACTCCGGGGAATGTGGAAGTCATTCTGGGAGTCGGACGTTGGAAGGGAGAATCGTCAGGAAAGGGTACTTTTGGCCGACCCTGAGCCACGACACGACCAAGTTCGCAAAGGAGTGTCATAAGTGCCAGCTGTTCGCTCCCCTCTAGCTATAACCTGCACAACGCCTCAGGAGTATCACAGCCCCCTTGCCATTTGCAATCTGGGAAATGGACTTGGTCGGGCCCTTCCCCCAGGCCAGCGGCCAGAGAAGGTTCCTGCTCGTGATGATCGATTATTTCTCTAAGTGGTTGGAAGTTAAGGCGCTGGCCATGGTAACCTCCCAGGTCATCAGGAACTTTGTATGGGGGGAGATCATCTGTCGTCACAGGTTGCCCCAGGCAATTGTAACGGACAATGACTCTCAGTTTGCCAGCGCCGAGTTCATTAGTTTTTGCGGGCAGCTCGGGATCGATCTCAGGTTCGCCTCGATTCATCACCCCAGGAGCAACGGGCAGGTAGAGGCGGTGAACAAGATCATTGTTAACCTCCTCAAGAATAAGGTAGAGAATCTGAGGGGAAGCTGGGTGGAGCAACTCCCTTCAGTCCTATGGGCCCGTAGAACCACACCCAACACAGCCACAGGAGAGACTCCTTTCAAACTCTCACATGGGTGCGAGGCGGTACTTCCGGTAGAGTTCAAGGTCCGAACACCTCGGGTGGTCGAGGAAGGAGAGGGTAGAGAAGAATGGAGGGCCGAGAATGAGGAGGAGTTGCGGCTCCCAATTGACATGGTTGAGGAGCTGCGAGACCTCTCCGCCATCAAGCAAGAGGAAGTAAAGAGGAGAATGGCCAAGTACTTTGACAAGCATGTCAGAGTCAAACAATTCGCCGAAGGGGACTTGGTCCTAAGAAAGGTGGATGCTGCAAGAAGGTCAGCCTCAGTGGGGAAACTCAACCCCAACTGGGAAGGTCCATACATAGTACAGGAGGTCTTGAAGTCAGGAGGGTATCGCCTCCGGAATGTGGAAGGTGAAACCCTAGGTCTCACATGGAGTGGGAATGACCTAAAGCGCTTTTACCCTTGAGTCATGTAAGTTCTATTTTGTGAAATAAAATTTCTCTAAATGCTTATGCCTATGACATGTCTTGTGCAAGTGAAAGAGTGAGTCTGCCCTAGACCCCGAGCAGATCCCGCTGTCAGGCTCTCTCCTAGCTGATAGGGCTGGATGTCACTCGAGGGAGTCTGCCCCAGACCCCGAGCAGATCCCGCTGTCAGGCTCTCTCCTAGCTGACAGGGCTGGATATTACTCGAGGGAGTATGCCCCAGACCCCGAGCAGATCCTGCTGTCAGGCTTTCACCTAGCTGGCAGGGCTGGATGTCACTCGAGGGAGTCTGCCCCAAACCCCAAGCAGATCCCACTGCCAGACTCTCACCTAGCTGGCAGGGATGGATGTCACTCGAGGGAGTCTGCCCCAGACCCCGAGTAGATCCCGCTGTCAGGCTCTCTCCTAGCTGATAGGGCTGGATGTCACTCGAGGGAGTCTGCCCCAGACACCGAGCAGATCCTGATGTCAGGCTCTCTCCTAGCTGACAGGGCTGGATGTCACTCGAGGGAGTCTGCCCCCGACCCCGAGCAGATCCCGGTTCCAGGCTCTCACCTAGCTGGCAGGGCTAGATGTCACTCGAGGGAGTTTGCCCCAAACCCCGAGAAGATCCCGCTATCAGGCTCTCTCCTAGCTGACAGGGCTGGATATCACTCGAGGGAGTCTGCCCCAGACCCTGAGCAGATCCCGCTGCCAGGCTCTCACCTAGCTGGCAGGGCTTGATGTCACTCGAGGGAGTCTGCCCCAGACCCCGAGTAGATCCCGCTGTCAGACTCTCACCTAGATGGCATGGCTGGATGTCACTCGAGGGAGTCTGCCCCAGACCCCGAGAAGATCCCGCTGTCAGGCTCTCTCCTATCTGACAGGGCTGGATGTCACTCGAGGGAGTCTGCCCCAGACCCCGAGCAGATCTTGCTGTCAGGCTCTCTCCTAGCTGACAGGGCTGGATGTCACTCGAGGGAGTCTACCCCAGACCCCGAGTAGATCCCGCTGCTAGGTTCTCACCTTGCTCGTAGGGCTTGATGTCACTCGAGGGAGTCTGCCCCAGACCCCGAGCAGATCCCGCTATCAGACTCTCTCCTAGCTGACAGGGCTTGATATCACTCGAGGGAGTCTACCCCAGACCCCGAGCAGATCCCGCTGCCAGGCTCTCACCTAGCTTGCAGGGTTGGATGTCACTCGAGGGAGTCTGCCCCAGACCCCGAGCAGATCCCGCTGTCAGGCCCTCACCTGGCTGGCAGGGCTGGATGTCACTCAAGGGAGTCCCTCCCTCTCTTGGAGTTATGTAGGAAGACTTCTTTCCTGAGGGTGTAGGGGTAGAAGGTCCCTATAGGCGAGCTCGAACTCGCTGGCCCAGCTCGGCAGAGAAAAGGTTGGCCCCAACAAGGCTCTCCACCCCCCCCCCTTAGTTTTACTTGTAAAATATTTGGATAAGTTTTGACTCAACATCAGCAATATAAGGGAGAACTCGCATGCGAGCTGGGCGGTTGCGGGCCCAACTCGGTAAGTGGTCCGTCCATGGCTGACCTGGAGAGGGGGAGCGAGATCTCGGAATGCGCCCGCGAGTATAGATCCTAGGCACACGCTTTGGAGGCGAATTCTGTCCTAGCGAGGTCTAGCGAAGGGGGGGGGGGGGGGGGGGCTCGCGGCCGAGTGCATCGCAGAAGGGAAGTTCAAAAGCAAAAGAGATAGAAAAATTCATTTTTCATTCAATATAAAATAATTACAAAAGGAGAGCTCGCCTATGCAAGGTTATAAAAGAGGGGAGAGAGAGTTACAAAGAGAAAAGAAAGGAGAAAGGGGGGTGAAGGTCAGCTCTCGCCTCCTCCCCCGGATTAGTGGTCCCCATCTGCTCCGCCGGAAGGGTGATCCTTGGAATCCTTGCCGAAGAGATAGTCGAGACTGTCCTCCTTCTCGCTCGGCGGCGTGGGCGGGAACAAACTCGGCATCAGGTCTCGGACTGTGGCCTCCTCGAAGCCCTCCACCAGCACCTGCATATCCTTCATGATCTGAAGGGTGCATTCGGCGGATGCGATCGAGTTGACCCATAACCTTTCAGCGACCTCCGCCTCGCCAAAGATCTGGGGGCTCTTGTATGGGAAAGGAGGCTCGTTACCGCCAGGAGGGAGAAAAGCTTCGACCTTGCGAGCGATATCGCCGCGAAGCCCCATGTTCTTTTCGCACAGCTTCGCATTCCTCCCTTCCAGACCGGCGGTGCGGGCTTCCAGTTCGGCAGCACGAGTCTCCAGCACGTCGGAGCGAGCACGGAGCTGGAGGTTCTCTTCCTCTAACCCAGCGGTGCGAGCCCGCAGCTCCCGGGCAGCCTCAACATCCTGAGGTAAGAATGGATAGGTAAACCAGAGGCTGAAAAATCCTAAGTAAAAGGAAAAGGGGGAAAGGGGATAATCGGTGCTCACCAGCCCGCCGGCGCTCTTGGCGAGCAGATCCTCGGCAATGCCGAGCCTCCGCTCAAGGTCAACGGCCCTGTCCTGGGCCAAGTCGCGCTTCTATTCCGCCTTTTGGAGGAGGTGGTTGAGGTTGAAGCCGCGATGAACCACCATGTGGTGGAGCTCCAGTGCCCACATGTGGGCTTGCAGGCCCTCATGGCTGAGTTGGAGCAGGTTCATGCGCTTGTAAGCCACAGCATCCTCGCGCACATAGAGGCCGAAGCCGAGCACATAGGCTTTACCTGAGGAGGGCTCGCGATCAGCCCAGGAGGATTGGAGGGTGGAGACGGAGATTCGGTTGGCGGAATCATCCCACTGAACCACGGGCTCGCCGGCCGAGTCCTTCCACCTACCCCCAAGGCCGAAGAGGGGGTGACCCTTCGGCGGACCTAGCTAGCGGGCCGGGAGCTTCTTGGCTGCAGGAGCAGAAGGCTCACCTCCCTCCTGCTCTTTGCCCGATGTCTCCTTCAGCGGGCTCCCGGCGATCCGTCCGGGGTAGTCTCGGGCAAGCTCATGTACTTGGGATGTGGTTGTTTCCTTGGCCGAGAGACCACCACCGCTTTCAGCTTCTTCTGCGGTGGATGGAGGCGATGCGATCTGGACTCCGCGGGATCAGCCTGCTTCCTACCAGAAGGCTTAGACGACGACGGCTCGTCTCGACAGGCGGCTGCAGCCACCTTCTCACGGGCGAGTGGGTCGTCGAGTAGACCTAGATCCGCGAAAGGCGGGTTCTCGATAATCAACCGCTCTCCTGCAGAAATAACTTAGAAAAACTCCAATGGATTCGGCGAGATGTGACAAGGAGGAAAGATGAAAGATATACCTTTGCCGGGAAGGACGGGGAGGAGCGAGTCAAGGCCCTTTCGGAGGAAGGAGACCTCGAAGCCTTTGTGGAGGAAAAACTTATGGAGCTCGGCGTCGTTGCCGGAGACGGTGGGGGGTCGGTATACATCCTTGCCTTTTTGCTGCGGCGAGTAGGGGACGTTCCCAAGATCGCCCTTGATGAAGACAATCCTGGTCATCCAATTGTGGTGCTTGTTCGCGATCTCGTGAACCTTGATGAAGGAGCCCCCGAAGTAGGAGATGCCTTCGGGGGTCGCATTGTAAGTAAAGAGTTTCCTAAACACGGTCAGGTTGAACTCTATTCGCTCCCAGCGGAGGAAGCTCGCGAATGCCACCATCATGGTGATGGAGTTCAGGTTCAGCTGCGCGGGCACCGCGCCAAAGTACTTGAGAATCTGGCAGACTTCCGGCAAGAGCAGAAGCCGCAGCCCCATCTCGAAATGCGAGATGGGGAATATGAGCTCCTCGGGGTAGAAAGTGTTGATGGCCTCGCCCTCCCTAGGCCACTACGCCTCGAAGCCAGGGGGCTTGAAGTCGGCACTGAACGCGGCAAACTCCTCCTCCGTCGTGTTCCCCTCAAAGAAACAGTAGTCCATAAAGTGTTGAGCGCACTTGGAGTGACCATCAGAGTCAGGGTTGGACTTCCCCATGATTGCGAAAGCATAGAGAGCGAGTGCAGGTAAGAAGGGAGCGAGCAGAAGAGGAAAGTACAGAAGCAATAAAAGCAGTAAGTCGGAGTAGGTGAGGGTGCCTATTTATAGAAAAAAGGGTCAAGGGCTGAGCTGACCGGCCGGTCAAGTTCGCCTAGCCCAGCTCACCTAGTCTAGCTCGCCGACTTCCAGGACCCGTCACATCACGCGCCAATCAAGAATATTATATTCGGATAAACAAACAATAAAGTCTCAAATTGTTTCTAAGTTATTACAGGCCCAAGGGGGACATTGCCCAGGGAAATTGAATACAAGTAAGGCGGCCATCTCGGCGCGCGCGCGAGCTGAGGGGGCAGGAGGCGAGTCCTGGTAGGCCCGCTAGGGGGCCGTTCTTTATCTTCCCCGGTCTCACATCTCCTTCCCCGCAGGCCGTCGCGAGCTGCGGAACTCGCGGATCCGCCTTAAGCATCCCCGGGCTGCCAAAAGGTTCTCGTCCAGCTCTTCCAGCAGCGGTGAAAGGGACGCCGTCTCGCCCCTCAGGCCCTCTCTTGCCTCGCCTACCAGCCATGTACACTCCCGTTGCAGCACGTCATTATCTTCACGCAGCCGGTGGAGCTTGCGCGCCATCTTCTTGAGGACCTCGATTCCTCGCTTCGTTAGCTCAGGGCCCCCCAGTTTGGCGTACTGGAAGGAATCCAAGGTCTTCGGGGAAGGGAGGGGTGAGTACTGAGCTCGTTCCAGGGATTCGTCGGCCTCCTATTGACTTTGTAAGCCTGCAAGAATGGTTGAATAATGTGAAAGGCAAACACATCAAGAGGAGCTGCTGGCAGCCCAGTAAAGGACGACTTACCAGAGGAACTCAGTGCATCGAGGGAAAGGCAGGGTGGAGGCATTTTCAGATCTTTACCGCGACCCGGAGGCTGCCTTCGGGGCGAAATGAGGTTGAAGCCTGGCACTGGGATAATCCCGGCACCATCCCTTGAAGTCTCGGCGAGCTGAGAGAAGGGAATGCGGACTGGCGAGTCCGGTTTCTACGAGTTCAGGCCCAGGGTCCCAAAGGACGGGGACGGGTCGCGGTGACGAGCCTCTGAAGCCCCGAACCGCAGGTCAGCGGGAAGAATATCAGCCCGTGGAGAGGTGATCCCGCTGCCCCATCCCTGCAGTCCCAATCATCGCAAAGGTCAATAAAATTCCCCTCCCTTCCAGGGGCGCGCAAGGTGGAGGAGCCCGTCTCAGGCTCTAGGGCCTTCTTCAAATCCTGGTAAGCGCATTAAGATGCCTCTACATCGGGCTTCACCCTCTTGGCTGAGTTTGATTCAGCGGGGGGGGGGGGGGGATCCGCGTGATGATAGGGGGAATGGAGGTTAAGCTGGCGATGCGGGCGGAGGAGATCTCACGAGCCTTCGTAAGCCTCTCTTGGAGCTCCTTGGGGAAAAGTATCTCGGCGAGTTTAGGGCAGAGGAGAGTGGAAAAGGCCACCCAGATATGCAAGTGCATATTTATAGCCGCTGGTGGACCCCGCCGGAAGATTCCCTGGCTCCTGCCGCACTCGCCGAATCCCGTGGGGTTGGATGTTTCTTTCCAAGCTTGTGTCAACCTCACAAATAGCGGGGATTGTGTACAACCCCGTATCTGGCGAGTGGGGTCGGCAAGAGCCAGACTGCCCAAGTCCAACCCAAGGCCCAGGAGAGCCAGGCCCGCGGCGTCGAGTGAGGCGAGCTCACTCGATGCCCTCTGCCGAGGCATTGAGTGAGGCGAGCTCACTCAACGCCAAGGCGTTGAGTGAGGCGAGCTCCCTAAGCCCCTTCTGCTGCGGCATTGAGTGAGGAGAGTACACTCAACGCCTTCTGCCGCGGCGTTGAGTGCGGCGAGCTCCCTCAGCCCCTTCTGCTGCGGCGTTGAGTGAGGCGAGCTCACTCAATGCCTTCTGCCGCGGCGTTGAGTGAGGCGAGCTCACTCAATGCCTTCTACTGCGGCGTTGAGTGAGGCGAGCTCCTCAGACGCCTTCTATCTTGGCGTTGAGTGAGGCGATTCTGCTCATCGGCCGGCTTGCACCTGCCCTAAAGAGCTTGGCAGTAGCTCTGACTGGCCCAGGCGGGGTGGGATGTTTTTGAGGGGCGAGCTTGTACTCTCCAAGCCCCGTTCGTTGAGGTCTAACCTTTTAGCGAGCTCGCGACGTACGGTCAGGGCAGGCCGAGCCCGTGCCTTGGTGTCGAGTGATGCTTCTCCACTCCCGCATTCGGCAGATGGTGGGCAGGTAGGGCCAGCCGGGCACGTACTCGCCAAAGGCCGAGTAGAAGCGGCGAGTGCCAACCTCGTCAAGCACTCGCCGTCCTTGCCGAATAGAGATTATTGGGGGCTACTCGCCCAGTAGCCAGTGAGGTGTTTTTACCATTTTCCCCCTGCTGGTCTGCCCATAGGCTGTTGAAACAGCGGAGTCTCGCTGTTGGCAGACCCGAGTGGGCTGCATATAGCTATTCAGAACAACGGAGTTTAGCTGTTGGCAGGCCAGCCCAAGGAGCTTTCAGTAATTTCAGGCCGACAGAGGCTAGATATTTGCAGACCGCTTTTAGAAATCTATAAATAGGACCCAAGGGGTACCTCAGAAGGCATGCTCACTTGTCTCCTAGTCTCCTAGCGCTTTCTGAGGTACCTTTGTCCGACATTTGGCTGAGGGGAAGCGCTCAGTGATCTTCCAGGTTTGTGGTGGGACCTCCGCGTCGGGCCCTTGGTCTAGTCCTTTGCTCTCTTTTCCTTGTTGTTTTTCTTGCAGGAGCGAAGTAGGTTCACGACCACCCCTTCCTCAAGGGCGAACTTCACAAGAGACTGATTTCCGGTTTCAACACTAGGACTCATTGAGTTAAGGTGAACTCACATAGTGCCCACAAGGGATCACAAGACAACTTAGGTCAAACTATCCCAAATTGAACTCACAAGTACAAATTGACTCACCACTATGTCCCTAACCCTAAAGGAGATCCAATTGAACATAGACCCATGAATTGGTCAGCCAAATTGGTCCAATTGACTAAAGTCAAATTTTGGTCAACATATCCCAATTCAACACCATTAGACTCAATTGACCCACAATACTTAAATTGACCTCACTCATGTCCTCTTAATCACTAGGGGGGGGGGTCATTAGATCAATACTCACACATTGGTTCCACCCAATATCAAGAAGTTGGCTCAAGTCAACTCTTGATCAACATAGCCCAAATAAACCTAATCAAGGTTAAATCTATCTTCAATTGGTCAAATTGACCAATTCATCCAATTGATCATTTAGGACCCAATGGACCTAAAAGCTCCATCAATTGGTTAACCAACTCATCCAATTGACCAAAGTCAAACTTAGGCTAATTTTGGTCAAATTTCCACCATATTGGCCAATTAGCCCAATTGAGGCCTCATCATGACATAAACAACATTGGGGGGTATCATGGGACTCATGACCATCAAGTTGGGTCAGCCCACTCACCAATTTGACCAAGTCAACCCTAAAGTCAACAACGGTCAAACATTAGCCTAAAGAGGGAAATGAGAGCCCAAGCCAATTGCTAATGGGCTAAAGCCCTCAACCCAAGCCCATTCAGTGGCCCATATCCTAACTACACTCTATGCCCTTGGTATTTGAAGGAGGATTACATGCAAGGGGGCGATTTGGAGATTTCCCCAAATTTTGAATATGTTAAGGGGGGATTTGGGGAATGAAGGCCACTTGGCCCTCCCCTCCTATTCCCAAGCTCATCTTTGAGCTCACACAACATTTCACAACCATTTTGGTGTTGTTTGGGTGCCACTTGGCAGCTACGAGGAGCAACCAAGGGAAAACTGTGAGCCCCTTAATGGTTGGCCTTGTTAGAGCCCTCCTCATGCCAGCAGGGTCGTACATGCCCGCAGGATCGGCGTCTTGTAGTGGCGACTAACCAGTGTGTTGGTGTCACCGCAAGGCGATGGTTCTGGGCATAAAATATTCCATTGGTCGTGCTCAATTACTAAGAGGGGTATTTTATATGCTCTCTGTAGAAATCATCCACTCCCCAATAAGAAACGTTGTAAGAAGAGCAAGCTCTAGAGAAAGGAGAGACTGCAACTTCGCTGCCACCATCGTCGCATTGTTAAAATGCCATCATTGTCGTATTGTTAAAATGTCGTCGCCATCGCCGCTATTGGAAGGTAGCCTCCGCCCCTGCTTGAGAAGTTCAGTCGTCGTTCTACGAAGTTGGCGTGGTCCCGCTACACAAATCATGGAGGCTCACCGAAGAGGATTTCGTAAATCCATCCTTTGCTCCTATTGCTATCTTGTATTTTGTTATATATCATTTATGTAGTGACGTGGTGAAGATCCTTTGTGGATCGAGGAGGGAAAGCTGTAAATTTGTTGCATTTTTTATACAAGTTCTAGTGGAGGCTTTTCGGGTTAGACTCTGATCATCCCGTGGTTTTCACTCAACTGGGTTTCCACATTAAAATTTTTGTGTGTTGTCTCTATTTTATTTTTGTGTATCTCTATCCACTAAAACAATCACGCAGGTTTTCTCGTTAAATTAATTTATAGGTGCTCGAGTTGGATTTGCGCGCTCTCAAACCTAACAAATGGTATCAAAGCTAGGTTTCATTAACAGAGCAGTTATCAGGCTGACCTGTCTGAGATTCAAGTCAAGTCAGTCAGATATTTCAGGTTAGTGATCGAGTGTGGTATATCACGACCATTGGTTCACTCTCTATCCTCTTTGATTCCTTTCTTTGAACTAGTCAGCTCAGAGAACTAAGGTCGGTCCAATCAGTGACAAAACGCGATGGAGTCCACTTTAGGTTCAGGCTTCGAGCAAATGGTTAAATTAAACGGCACAAACTACCACTAGTGGCATTTACTGATGGAGGATCTCATCTACGTCAAGGGATGACTTACTCTTATCTTTGAGGAGATGTCTAAAGACACAGATCCAAATAAATGAAAGGTGGAGCACCAAAAATTATGCAAATTCTTCAAACGGTTCGTGGAACCGAACGTCTACAATCACATCACGAGTATTATTGATGTGAAAATCCTTTGGAAAACTCTAGATACGTTATATGCCAAGAGTACTGACATCAACAAACTATATTTACTAAAGATGCTGGGCGAGTTCAGATACAATGAATGATCACATATTCTTGATCATGTGAACGAATTCCAAGGCATCATTGACCTTCTCACTACTATGAAGGTGACTTTCGAGGACAAAGTCAATGCGTTATGGTTCCTGAAGTCTCTTCCAGACTCTTTTGAGATGGCTAGAGTTTCTCTGATCAACTTCTCTCCGGGTGGCATTATTACTATAGAGATTGCCAAGAGTGGCATCCTGAACGAGGAGGTGCAAAGAAAATCATAAGGACATTCAGGATCTTCTTCATTAGATGATTCCCTCTACACCGAGCCCAAGGGGAGAGACAGGAGTAAGAGTAGAGGAAGGAAGAGTGAGAAGAGCAAAAGCATGGGAAAATCCAAATCGCGTTATCAAAACGTGGAGTGTCACTATTGTCATAAGAAGGGGAATATTCAAAAGTTCTGTTATTCTCTGAAAAATGATGAAAGGAAGAAAGAAGTGGCTACTAATGATAGAAGGAGAGTCACACCGTGGCTATTATATCTATAGTGGAGGACGATGTCATCATTGTTGGAGATGGCATCACATCTTCACTCTCATGTGATAACCACAATAAAGAGTTATTTGCCACTTACACGACTCATAATTGTAGATTTCTTAGAATAGGCCATGATGACACATCTAAAGTCATCAAGAGGGGAGACATGCACCTGAAGAACAACACGAGAGGTTTGTTAATTCTATGGGATGTACGACACGTACCAAACATCCTCTTTAACCTAATTTCGGTTGGAAATCTAGGTGATGAGGGACACTTCAGTGTCTTTGGTAAAGATTCCTGGAAGCTAATTAAATGATCGCTTGTAGTAACCAGAGGTTAGAGAGATACTACTTAGATTATATGGAGGGAAGTCCTGAAGTTGTTCAGGCTAATACTATTAGGGATGCAGCATATGCATCCATATGACATAGGATATTATGCCATATCAGTTAGAAGGGACTAGGATGTCTCTCCATGAAAAAGATGATCACTGATCAATCTGTAAATCAGTTGGAAAGGTGTAATCACTATATGGCTGTGAAACAAAATAGAGTTTTATTCTAGAGTCATACTTCCACCAGAAGATATGAGCCACTAGAGCTCGTACATACTGATGTTTGTGGACCATTGAAGGTCCAGACGAGAGGATGAACATCATATTTTGTGACATTCATTGATGATTTTTTGAGAAAGCTTTGGGTCTATGTTATTAAAACCAAAGATGAGGTAATCGACACTTTTCGGAGATTCCACACTGTAGTGGAGAGACAGTTTGAGAAGAAGCTAAAGTGCATCAGGTCCGATAATGTGGGAGAATATATTTGTCCCTTTGATGAGTACTGTAGAGATCAAGGGCTCAAATATGAAAAGACTCTGCCCAAGATGTCATGATTGAATATTGTAGCAAAAAAATGAATAGTCCACTAATGGAGATAATGAGGTGCATGTTGCCTGAGGAAAATCTATCTGGCATGTTTTGTAGTTAAGCTTTGTATACAACTGCATGCATCGTCAATCTCTCACCCAATTTTGCATTGCAGTAAGATGTTCCTGATTGGGTCTAGTACGGGAAGGACCCTTCATATAGCCACTTGAGGGTTTTTAGCTGTAAATCCTTTGTGCACATCCCGAGGGAGGAAAGATCAAAATTGGATTCTAAAACCCGGCAATGCATATTTTTGGGATATGGACGCGACGATGAGTTTGGCTACAGGTTCTTTGATCTGGTTGAGAAGAAAATTGTACGTAGTCATGATGTTGTATTTACTAAGGATCTGATTATGATTGATCATTAGAAGATTGATGAGACTGACCCTCATACGGATGTAGAGACTCCTATGATTGGAGGTGATTGAAAGTTTTTTAAGGGTGGTTAAACACCTAGAGGGGGGTGAATAAGTTTCTTTTAAGTCTTTTGAACCTTTTTGAAGTTATGCTTGATGTGTTGTTATTAAGTTAGTTGCTTTCAAGAATACAAAGAACACATAAGAAATTTATATTTGTTTTCCTATCTAGGGTACATCCACTTTCCTCCTTCACCTATCTAGTAGTGAGCTAGATTCGGTCAACATCTCCAAAACCCAGTTCAACAGACCTTAAACCTCAGATCCTTCCCAGGATCCTACAACTTAGAGTGACTTCACACTCCTATAACTCAGACTGCTCATAGTCCTACCTTAGAGACAATAATAAGTCTCTTACCTCAGGCTCACAAGAAAGCCCTACCTCAGCCTTTATAAAACAGGACTACCTCAGATTCATTATAGGAATCCTACCTCAGACTTTTGGAAAAGTCTTACACTCAGCCTTTATAAATCAGGCCTACACTCAGATCATAGTGAGATCTTACAGTAGAAATTTAATGAGAGTTACAATGATTCGGGAACAAAAGTTCTGGAGTCTTCTTCTTTAGATGTTTCACCAAACAACTTCTCATCACTACAATAACAGTAGATGATCTACAGATTATGAACAGGTTGTGCTATATGAATACTTGTAGAGAGCTTCTTCTTCCTCAAGCTTTTTGAAAGATTATTCTGTAGATTAGAAAGCTTGAAGATAGTGAAAATTATTTCTCTCTCTACAGGAGGTGACTTTTGGTGACGTAGGGTTTCCAAATATTTTTCTAAAAGTTCTTCAATAAGTTATGCAAAAGTCTCGTAAAAGTCTCACACACTATTCTTTTATATTCCAGCAACTACAACGGCTATCTCCTATTTAGGTAAGTTACATGACCAGCTTTAATGGTTGAATTTTCCCAAGATAGCATGTTAGAGAAATACGGCAGTTTCCATCTTTTAGCGCGCAATCTGCGTTGATTGAATTTGTATGACGTCAACTAAATAGATAAGACGCCACTTTACTTAGAATAATTTATGATCTTCTGTACAGGCGTTGAGTATTGGAAGTAACATGACTTAGTCAAATTTTCTTGATCTCTGATGAAGCATTGAGAGACAGTACCTAACTCAGTGCATATTACTAAGGCGTTGAGTGATCTCTTGTATCTCGACGCATTTGTACTTAGATAACTTTTCCCTTTCTACTAAAGCATTGAGTGAAGTCTTTCTGAAGAGGCGTCGAGTGACTGCAGTTAACTCAGTGCATTCTACTTAAGCGTTGAGTCAAGTCTTATGTTTTGATGCATTTGTACTTAGACAGATTTAATGCTTCACTGATTAGGCATTGAGTGAATGATCTTCACTCGACACATTTGAAATTAGACAGTCTTACAGCTTCAATGCAGAGGTGTTAAGTGAATGATCTTTACTCGACGCATTGGAACTTGGAATGAAACTCAGATCTTTTACTAAAGCGTTGAGTGAAAGACCTTCCCTCGAAGCATTTGTACTTGGTCTGAAATTTCTGCACTTTTATTGAAGCGTTGAAAGAGTAGCATTCAGTCAGCGCATGAGTCTTGAGCATTGAGTGAAGAGAGAAGACTCGACGCATTTGAACTTAGGCAGATTTTTTGCTTCTCTTCTTAGGTGCTGAGTGAATAACAATGAGTCAACTCTTGTAGACCTCGAGCATCGAGTGAAGTGAGATAACTCGGCATATTTGTACTTTGTAGATTTTCTTCACTTCTGAAGTGTGTTGACTTATTCGCAAACTGTTAGTCAGTCAAATATTGAATACCTACACATGATAACTTAAAGGAAATGTCAAATATATATTTGTGTATATTATTGACTTATGGGGCTTCTTCAAATCTAGGATATTTTGGTCAATGTTCTCAATAATCTCCCCCTATTTGAATAAGTCAGAATCCTAGTCAATGATATACACAACTTCAAAATAGAAAAAAAAATGATCAACTCAATGTTGGAACCAACAAGGCCGGTTCCTCCTAAAGCTCAGATCTAAAGTTGCAGC
Source organism: Platanthera zijinensis (assembly GCA_039513925.1). NCBI lineage: Eukaryota > Viridiplantae > Streptophyta > Magnoliopsida > Asparagales > Orchidaceae > Platanthera > Platanthera zijinensis. Next base: position 220,362,523 of record CM077079.1, read on the forward strand.
CTACACCTACTCTCTTTGGACCACGCTCCCAATAGGAATCTCGGAAGAACAGACTGTGGGCTTTAGCTCGGAAGTCCCACCTCTTACCCGGAAGAACTAGAAATTCTCCCCTCCTTAGACAATGTTGAGCTAGGTGCCTGAGTGAGAGAGAAAAAGAAGGGTTCAATGCCCTTTCCTCAGACACCTTAGCGGTCTATTTATAGGCCTCCAGATTTGAACTGCAAATAACAAAATCGACTCACTCATGAAATTACCAGGATACCCTGGGTCGGGTCTGCCAACAGCCAAACTCCGCTGTTCTGGAGGGCTATAGGCAGACCTCCAAGGGTAAAGTAGTAAAAACCTCTGAAGCTAGGAAAAGTGAACCAATTGCCAACTGAACCGGTCTTTGCCCATTTACTGAACCCGCCCTCCAGCTTCCTGCCGAACCGGTGCTCGGCGAGAGCGCCGCCTCGCGGGTGAAAGCACCACTTGGGTTCGTCTTGCCCAGCGCTAATGGATCCTCACTTCGGTCCGTCTCGCCCAGCGCGAATGGATCCCTACTTGGATCCATCTCGCCCAGCGTGAATGGATCCTCGCTTGGGTCCGTCTCGCCCAGCGCAAATGGATACTCGCTTGGGTCCGTCTCGCCCAGCGCGCATGGATCCTCGCTTGGGTCCGTCTCGCCTAGCGCGAATGGATCCCCACTTGGATTCGTCTCGCCCAGCGCCTTATCTTCTCCTGGGGTCCTTCTAGTCTCCTCTTTTCTGAATCTTTTCCTCGCCCGAGGTTGTACACAATCCCCGATCTTTTCGGGGTATTCCAAGCTCGAAAAGAAAGTCCAACCGAGGCTCGTGTCACCATAGCGACTTTATGACGGAATCTTTTTCTGGTGGGGGGCCCTCCCCCCCTTTGAGTCTATAAATACGGGGTTCCTTCCCGTATACAGAGAATCTCTTCTTTCCACATTTCACCCCGTCCATTTCCGCTGTCATGTCTCTTAGTAAGAGCTTCCGTGATCGCATCGCGCTGGTGCGTCAAAGAAACAAGGCTAGCGCGGCGGCCCTGAACTTAATTCCCATTCGCACTTCCTCCTCCCTACTTCCCTCTTCCTCTAACCTGAAGAAGGCGAGGACAACTTACCTTGCTCCCTTAGTGGAGGAGCCCTCTCGCGACCCTCCGGAGGGGCGCATCCCTCCTACTTCCTCCCCTCCCAGAGAAAATGAGGTGAAACTCTCGCTTACCTTTCTTCTTCTCTATCCTCTCCTCATTGCTCCCTTTTCTTTTTCAGAAAATCTCCGCGTCTCTTCATCATCCTGGTAGCACCCGAATTCGTCTCGCAGACCACCTCCCAAACTCCGTCTCACCTCCACCATCCACCCCTCCTTCTACTCCTGAAGCGAAGAAGGGCGACCCTTCCCATGTCGTCGGGACCTCTCGCCACTCTGGTAAGGGCCCCACTGCCTTGGGCCTCGGCCTCGCTCGCTGTCAACATTCCCTTGAAGGCCCTCCTTATTCTGTTCTTTGCTTTATAGATGTACGGGTGGACTCATCTACTGAGGATTCGCCTGCTGAGGAGCGCTCAAGGCAGGTAGTCTTCTCGCCTCTTCCTCCTATAGGCGAGATCGAAGACTATCTGGGTGATCCCATGGATCCGCTGGAGATGAAGCGTAGAGTGGACGAGATGTTCCGGAAGCAAGCGCTCATGATTCATGAGTTAGAGAAGGACAAGCACGCGGCTGATCGGCGGATCGACTGGCTGGAGGTGGAGTGTGCTCGCCTGACTTCCGAAATTGATGCGGACATTGATATAGACGAGACCGATCCCCAGGCAATCCTGAGCGAGGTCGACCAGCAACTCCGTCTCGCGCGTCGCGGTGTAGACGCGGCTCGCGCCTTTCATCTCCCTAACCGGCCTCCTTGCGCGAGATCTCGCGGCGGCGGATGCTGGAGATGGCATAAGAACTGAAGAATTTCCGTCTAGTCTCGCGTCCCGCTTCCTTTTTATTCCGGGCTCTGTAATAATAATTTCTACGCGTCTCTTGCCAAAACTTCCAAGTCCTGCGAACGTGTCGCCCGCCTCGCGCGGGATGAAATATTTTAATAATTATCTGCTTTAATAATTTCCTGCTCCAATAATTATCTGCTTTATTTTTCCTAGCTTATTTTATCCATTATGATACATGGCTCTTATTAGTCACACATTTAATTAACGGGGCTCTATTTGCTATTCTGTTTTTCTTGCCTTGTACCGCCCCGCCCTAGCTGGGAGCTCATGTTGGGCTACGCCAATCGAGGTCCGGAGAGATAAAAAAGGTCGGCCGCCTCTTCCCCTTCCTCTGCATGATTTTCCCCGCCTGTTCATATTTTCTCCACTTATCCTATTTGCTATAAATACACCCCCTACCCCGGGTCAGGGTCACACTGCTTTTTTTTTTCATTCCAGTGCCCTAATCCTTATCCTCCTTCCTTCCTTACCTCGCGTGCCGCTCTCGCCTTTGCTTTGTCTCGCCTATTCTTCTTGCATCTCTCTTTCACCCTCTTGGTTGGAAAATGGGGAAGAATACAGTTGAAGAGGAAGAAGGGCGTAGCCGGTGCGGGAGGCGATTCGTTGATCATGATTTTTCTCTCGACCGCATTTCTGAGGAAGAGTACAATGCCTTCACTCGCGATTTCTTGACTGAAGGGTTCGAATGGCGTCCTCCCAAAGTGGGCGAGTTGATTAACACCTTCTACCCTGGAGAACTCGCCTTCCCTGTCTCACACTTCGAGGTGGGGTTGAGACTGCCCCTCTGGCCGGTGGTTAAACAGGTCTTAAAATATTTTGGAGCAGTCCCTGCACAACTGAACCCCAACGCTATCTCAGTGCTTGTCGCCTTTGCAAGCTACATGCGCCGGGAGCGCATCGAGTTTAGTTTAACCGTCTTCCGAAAGCTGTTTATCTACCATGCTAATCACGACGGAGTGTCCTACTTCACTGGGCAAGGTCTCAAGGTTTGCGAGACGCCCAACAAAAACCATCATTGGCTCACCCGCTTTGCCTTCATCCGCGGCAATTTGGGAGGCATCCCGCTGGCGCCCGTGTCGCCCGCCGAAGCATTCTACCTGACTCCCCAAGTTGGGGGTACAGATAAACTCCTCTGCGACTTCTTCACCGGCAAGAACTTCGAAGTCCAATTCTTGAGGCGTGGCCTCGACTCCCTCCTTCCTGTACTCCCTGGCGAAGGTAGGCTCACCCCCTTTGTTTTCGTTTCTTTATTTTAACTTTGCTCGTAACGTCTCGTCTCGCCTTTAATAGGAGAGAGGAATTTTCCCGTTCGCCCACCCTACAAAAGTAGCATCAAGCCATCTAAGGATGTCGCCCTCGCCACCATGGCGGATGAGGCGACGAAGGAAACCTTGACCCCCTCCCTCAAGAAGAGGCCTGCTGAAGGCTCCGCCCCGCCTCGCCTGAGCCCCGCAAAAAAGTCAAAGACCAAGAAAGTGGTGTCCCTTCCCGCCGGAAAGGCAAAACAAGTCTCCATCGAGCCGATGGAGGTGCCAGAATCCATGACCCATATTTCCCTGGGGTCTGAGTCTCCCCGGTCACCTCCTCGGCTTCCTTATCAGTGTGCCGTCTCACCTACTGGCGAGGCGAGTTAGTCTGCCCGGCCCGCTGGCACCCTCCCTCAATCATCTAGGTCCCCCTCTCGCGAGGTGGGCTCTTCCAGTCGCCCTGATCCTTCTACCCATCAAAATTTCAACATGGGTCCGGTGATCTTGGATGCTGCCAACGACCCGACTCTGATATAAGATAAGGGGGCAAACCGCATCTCCCTCTCTACCCTCCTTCCCACCTGGACAGAGCAAGACAAGCCTACAGGCCATGCCTTCTCTCTGGGCTTTGGCCTTTATGCTGGTTCAGAGCCAGATCTCGCCTGTTAGAACACCCTATTACTAATTTGGGTAAGGATCACTATGTGCTTAGGAATTTGTTTTGACCTTGCTGTATAGTCTGATAGGTCAATTAGACTGAGTCTTAGGGTTAGTACTTAGGTTTGAAAGCTGCCCTCAAGACCTTCTAAAGATCAGGATTCAAGTGCTGAAGACTAGGACAATTCTCGTCGAGCTCTGGTCGACAAAACGTCGAACTCAGGTCGACTATCTCTGAGCTCAGTTCAATGAGGCATCGAAATCTGTTTGACGATCTTCGAGCTCAGATCGACGCTCTATCTCTAGTTGTTTTCCAAGTCTCTAAGCTCAGGTCGACGATCATAGAGCTCAGTTCGACGATTTCTGTCTCCAGTTTAAATCCAATCTCTGAGCTCAAGTCGACGATAGCTGAGCTCAGATCGACGTTTTTCTAAGAGGTCGACGATTTCAGGATTCAAATTCAAGACAGTTATGGAATTCATTCAGATTTATTCTCAGCATTTATGGCAAAGGATTTTGTAGCCGTTTCAATCAATCTGGAGCAAGTTTCAAGGAAGACTAATTGGAATGTTTCTCAAGGACTTTCCTCTAGAGGAAGATATCAGTTAAGGTAGTCATTTATGACTGATTAACGGCTATCAAGAAGTCAGAATCTGATATACTCCCTAGAGAATATTTCTGAATAGAGTACAGACAAGATTTGAAAAAGAATACAGAAGAGAGAACAAGAAAATTATTCATCAAGAATTCATCTTCTGGGAATAGACTCAGTAGACAAGAGTTTAGAGAATTATTGAGTCAGAATTCTTCAAGAACACAAGGAACATTACTGTGAAGGAGATTATCTGCTATCCTACTCCTTCAATCATCAAGTGTTCTAAAGCTTCTTCGTCAAGGACTCCAGACATAACACATTTCAGCATCTGCTGAAATCATCTATTGCTGGAGATCTGAAGCAACTGAAGTCCTATCACCCTAAGCAAAGCTCATCTTCCTGAACCCTTACAGATCTCAGGGAGAGCTTTGACAACATCATCCACTAGTCTTCTCTCAGATTATTGACAGAGAAGAACACCTCAACCTTTTTGTTTTTCTTTATTCCTTCTGTAAAAGGGTTTCTCAAAACTCTCTTCAAAAGTTTTGTGGCTGGTTTCTGAGACCTTGTCAAAACTCAGTGGTGGCAAGACACCTTATCAAAAAATCTAGGTTTGGTTTTTGAGCACCTTATCAAAAGCTCATTGGTGCCCAGGACACCTGATCAACTATTCCTGCAGTGGATTCCTACCTAGGGTGGTAGAAGAGTGGATGTACCCAGGTTGTTGGGGAACCACTATAGCTCCTTGTGTCATCTGGCTTGCTGTGTTTTGTGCTGTGATTTCTTATTTCTTGCTTAGTTTTCTTTTTGCAAGCACCTTACACATATACATAAATCAAGACTTCCACTGCTTTACAGTTTTAAATTGTAAATTATTTTAAAATACTATATTCACCCCCACTCTAGAGTGAAGATAGATCTTACCCTCACTTTCAATTGATATCAGAGGCAGGTTGGTTACTCAACAACTGAATCTTCAACAGATTGGTTGAACAGGCTAACACCTAAACCAAAAGATCCTTGATAAGATAAATCTTCTATAGAGGGTTATTACTATTTTGTATTATATTTATTTTCTACAAAACCATGGCACAGAACAAAGATTATGCTAGCATCAGACCTCCAGTGTGCAACCTTTCTAAGTTTGCACTTTGGAAGGCAAGGATTAGGCTTTACATGAATTCTATTGATGAGGACATCTACAATTCTATTTTGACAGTGTGTCCAAGACCCCCAGTAATTACAAGTACAAGTGTTGTTCCACCTCCCTCAGGAATAGATGCAGAAATAAAGAAATGGAAAGTTGCAGATGCAAAGGCTATGAATATCCTTGCTCAGACTATATCTGATGAGATATTCCAAAAGGTGGCTGAATGTAGTTCAGCAAAAGATATGTGGGATAAACTTTCTGAGATTGTTACTAGATTTGCTAATGAAAGGAAAGACAGAAGATCCCATCTCATATCCCAGTATGAGTACTTCAAAACGGGAGAAACTGAGTCAGTTGCTGACATGTACAACAGGCTCAGCCTAATAGTCAGTGAACTAAAAACACTGGACAAGGAGATCTCTCTAACTGAACTAAATGACAAGATCCTTATGTGCTTCCCTAGCACTTGTGACTCAAGGATCTGGCCAATCAAGGATGCCAGAAGCCTAACTGAGATTACTACTGAAGCTCTGTTGGGCAAGCTCAAGTCCTATGAGCTGCTCATCAAGAATAGAGAGGAAGAACAGAAGGTTGCTTCTCCAACTATTAGGAAGGAGAAGACAATAGCATTCAAAGCTACTGAAGAACTGCCTGAAGACAAGGTCACAGGCAATGAAGAATTAATGAGCTTACTGGCCAAAAGATTCTATAAGATGGCCAGGAAAGATTTCAGAAAGAGGTCATCCAGAGGGCATGAAAAGCCAAGGTATGACATATCCAATAGTAATGAAATTATTTATTTTGGATGTAAGAAATCATGCCATATTGTGCCTGACTATCCAGAAAATCAGAATAAGGACAAAAAGGATAGAAAAGAAAGAAGAAGAGATAAGGACTCCAGGGGAAACAATTACAACAAATCCTCCTCCAGCAAAAATAAACATACAAGGAAGGGATTTGTAGCAGAAACCTGGAGTGAAACTGAAGAAGAATCAGAGGCTTCATCAAGCTCAAGTGATGATGAAGATGATGCTGAAGAAAAGGAGTTCTGCATGATGGCTATAAATGCCTCTCAACCTAATTCTGATGTAGAACAAGAGTCAGAGTCTGAATCTGAAACTCAAACTGAAGAAGACCAGGTAATAGATTCCTTTGATTTTAATTCAGAGGACTTTAGATCTGAATTTAAGGCACTTTGTTTAGACCTATTAAAGTCTTAGAAAGAGATTATCTCTCTCAGAAATAAATTGTTTGAACATAGCACTCTAAAATCAGACAACCTAAAACTCTCTGAGGAGCTAGAATGCTGTAGGGAGGAGATAGCTTCACTGAAAAGTGAACTATCCAAGGCAAAGAAGTTTGAAGAATCCCTTAATGGGAGAAGCATCAGACTGATGGACATCACAAGCACAGTGAACTCAAGACTCAACAGTACACTGGGCTTGGGTGCCTCATCCAGCCAACCTATAGTATTAATAACCCTAATTAAATTTATCTCAGATAAAGGAAAGGGTGTTGTAGAGGTGGCTAGGAAGAATCCAGATTTACCTAAGAAAAACAAAGTTCAACAGAAAATGTCGAACAGAGGTCGACGATCGTCGAACAGAGCTCGGCGATCTCAGGCTGAATCGTCGAACTAAGTTCAACGACTTCTGAACTCTAAACTCTGGGATAGGAGATCTTCGAACGGAGCTCGACGATCTGACCCAAGATCGTCGAACTCAGCTCGACGATCGTCGAACGGAGCTCAGAGCTTTGAACAATCTTTTAGAGGTAAATCTAAAATCAATCCTAGAAGCCCTACATATCAAAGCTTCAACCCTTATACTGAATGGATAGTACCTCCTAGGAGATACCATCCTGAAGGATATAAGAGTCAGCCAGGGATGTCTTTTATTTCTGAGTTTAAAGGTTATTAACCTAGACCCAAGGTAAACTTGGTCAAAAACATATAAATTGTTTATGTGCAGGTGAAGACCTATCCAGCAATGAACCAACAATGGTATCTGGATAGTGGGTGATCAAAGCACATGACAGGGAACAAGGAGAATCTAACATCCTTCAAAACCAAACATGGACCCAAAGTGATATTTGGTGATTCAAACTTTGGTCAAACAAAAGGATATGGTGCTGTTCAGATTGGCTCAGTCACATTCAAGAAGGTGGCTTATGTTGAAGGACTAAAGTACAAACTAATCAGCATCAGTCAACTCTGTGATGAAGGCTATCAAGTGATATTCAACAAATCCTTATGCAAGATCAAGTCAGAGGATAACACAACAGTGTTAACAGGTAAAAGGAAAGGTAACATTTATCTTGTAGATTTCCTTTCAACCTATATAGATATCTGTTTATTTAATTCAGTTTGCAAACCAAATGATCTTTGGCATAAGAGACTAGGACATCTAAACCTTAGAACCATTGCTAGGCTATCCAAAGACAACCTTATTAGAGGACTACCTTCTGGCACCTACAAGAAGGAAGGACTCTGCAGGGCTTGTCAATTAGGCAAGCAAACTAAAAATAGTTTTAAGTCACTTAATAAGAGTGATTCACCTAGGATCTTGGATCTGTTACACATGGATCTTTTTGGACCCATTACTGTACAAAGCTTAGGAGGGAAATCTTACACTTTGGTGATTGTAGATGACTTCTCTAGATTCACATGGGTATTCTTTCTGAGGAAGAAGTCTGATAACTTTAAGTGTTTGACAGATTTTCTCAAATGCGTACAGATTGAGTTCAATACTCACATTGCCCTGATTAGAAGTGATCATGGGACAGAGTTTGATTCTCTTCTTATGCAAGCGTTCTGTCAGAGTGAAGGGATCAGACATACTTTTTCAGCTCCTAGAACTCCTCAACAAAATGGGATAGCTGAAAGGAAAAATAGAACCCTTATTGAATCTGCCACCACATTGTTGACAGATGCTCACCTTCCTCTATCTTTTTGGGCAGAGGTAGTGAACACCTCCAACTATGTTTTAAATAGAAGTTTGATACATAAACTGAAGGGCAAGACTCCCTATAAATTGCTCAAAGGAAGAAACCTAAAGTAGACTATTTCAAGATTTTTGGTTGCATTTGTTATATTCACAATAATGACAAGAAGTATATAGCAAAATTCCAAGCTAAAGCTAATGAAGGAGTGTTTCTGGGATACTCAATGATCAGTAAAGCTTATAGGGTTTATAATAAAACTTCTCTTAAAATTAAAGAATCTGTTCATATATCTTTTGATGAGACTAACATGTTTTATAAGGAGAAGTCTACTTCTACCATAAAACCCTTGTAGGTAAACTCTCTTTCAGAAAATTTGGACAGATTGCATATTGCAGAGAAGGATTCAGCACAGTCACCTACCCAACAAAGAGGTGAAATCAGTGAAGATGAAGAAGATGTTCAACATCTTGGAGAGAACCATCTTGAAGAGCCAGTTGTTATTCCACTAGAGGAAATAACAACACAGGTTGGTGAACAATCAACACCCCCTGTTGATTTAGTAACAACAAGAGATCACCCAATCTCCCAAGTGATTGGAAACATCTCAGCTGGTGTGCAAACCAGAAATCAGGTCAACCAGAACCTGATGCACACTTGCTTCCTATCTCAAATTGAACCTCAATCCATACAAGATGCAGAACAAGATCCACACTAGATCATTGCAATGCAAAAGGAACTATATCAATTTGAGAGGAATAAAGTTTGGGAACTAGTGCCAAGGCCTAAGGATCACTCCATTGTTGGAACAAAGTGGGTGTTCAGAAACAAGTTGGATGATCAAGGAGTTATTGTAAGGAACAAGGCAAGGCTAGTTGCACAAGGATACTCTCAAGAAAAAGGAATAGACTATGACCAGACCTTTGCACCAGTTGCAAGGTTAGAGGCCATAAGAATATTCCTAGCTTATGCTGCTCACAAAGGATTCAAGGTCTACCAAATGGATGTGAAGAGTGCATTTCTCAATGGAGACATCAAAGAAGAAGTCTATGTTAGACAACCCCCAGGTTTTATCTCTTCAACTTATCCTGACCATGTTTTCAAATTGCATAAAACATTATATGGTCTCAAGCAAGCTCCTAGAGCATGGTATGAGACCTTAGCATGTTTTCTTCTGAAAAATGATTTTATAAGGGGTAGAGTAGACCAAACTCTTTTCATTAGAACCCATAAGTCTCATACCCTACTAGTACAAATATATGTAGATGATATTATATTTGGATCTACTGATTCAAATTTATGCAGAAGGTTCTCTAACCTAATGCATTCTAAATTTGAAATGAGTAGCATGGGTGAGCTTTCCTTCTTTCTAGGATTGCAAGTCAAACAACATGTTGAAGGCATATTTATTTCTCAAACCAAGTATGCAAAAGAACTGGTTAAGAAATTTGGTATGTCTGAAGCATCTTGTATGAAAACACCTATGTCTACTAATGCTGTATTAGATGCTGATGAACATGGAAAACATGTTGATCAGACAACATATAGAGCAATGATTGGCTCTCTATTGTACCTTACAACTAGTAGACCTGATATAATATTTGCTATATGCATATGTGCTAGGTTCCAAGTAAGCCCTAGAGAGTCACACCTAACATTAGTTAAGAGGATTCTTAGGTATGTAAAAAGTTGTCCAAATCTAGGTATCTGGTATCCAAAAGACTCAGGATTTGAATTAACTGATTTTCAGATGTTGATTATGCTGGATGTAGAGTAGACAGGAAAAGCACAAGTGGAACTTTCCAGTTTCTTGGTGACAGACTTGTCTCCTGTGTTGGTACCCTAGTTTGGATTTGTGTAAAGTCTTCTCAATTAGTTTCTTGACCCAAGATTTATCTATGGTCAAAGGATAGATTTAGGTTAGATCCTATCAGTTGTGTAGAGTTGTTGTTTATCCAGATGAAAATCTGGTTAAGTGTTTTTAGTTCGACTATAGTCGAATGCCGCTCGACTTTCGTCTATCAGTTGATCGACTATCGTCTATCAGCAGATCGACTATCTCTGAGTTAGTTCTTCTTTGTTAGTTAGACGATCTGTGGTCTCAGCATCGTCGATCGTCGAGCCCTGCTCGACTTCTTTTGTCAAGACAGATTTCTTGTAGGTCGACTATCTGTTCTTGTAGGTCGACTATCAGTTCTTGTAGGTCGACTATCTGTTCTTGTAGGTCGACTATCTGTTCTGATAGGTCAACTAACTTTTCTGATAGTTCGACGATCATCGTGATTCGTTCGACTATCTTTTTGTCTGCATTTAGTAATATTGTATTCCTTCTCTTTTGTGTTTTATTTCTTATTTATATGGCTTATTTTATTAAATATTCTTCATTGATTTTATGCTTTATCAAGGCAATCTTTGCCTCATTCTTTATGCATAAGTCAAGTTCTATCTGACAAAGTCTTTTGTCTTATTAGTTGACAAATCTATGTTCTTTATCTGCCATGTTGTCCTTTATAGCCGTTAGACACAAAAGTCTTTCTTTGGCCGCAAAGAGTTTGTTTTTGATGTGACTTTTTCTAATACTTTTTGGACTTACAGATTGGATAAGCAGCTTCTTAGAAAGCTTTATTTCTTTATAGAATGTACTTTCTGCAGGCTAGTTGTATTGTGCTATTTGCAGCCCAGATTGCAGATCTCAGAAGAAGACAAGTTTTCAAATCACAAGAAAGATTAAGGCTGTTACAAAGGCTAATATAAAAAGAGCTATTGAAAGAAGTTTCTAAGGCTCTCACACATATACAGTAACATAGTGATATAGATATACAACAAGAACAAGAAGATACAACTCTCAGATACTTTTACATTCAGCTGAGAAGAACAACTCTCTTCAGTGCTCTCTTCTTCAATCCTGAGTTCATCCTGCTTCCAGGAACATTCATACTCAGTGCTTCAGAAGAAAAAGAAGAAAGAAAAGCTATTGAAGAAGAACAACCATTCCACATCAAGAGTCTTATTCAAGCCGCTCCTTCAAGAACTTCAAGACAACAGTTTCTGTCAAGAGTTCTGAAGAGATCCTGCACCCTGAAGCAAAACTTCTTCTTGGATATTCTCTAAGCCAGGGGGAGCTTTGATTCCTTCAGAGCTTTCTATAGCTCAGTGCAATCCACTAGCTTCACTAACTGTGTTTAACAATAGAGAAGACATTCTAACTCTCTCAACCTCATGTACAAAGGGTTATTACTCCCTTCAAAAGTGAACCTTGGTGGCAGGGCACCTTAGCAAAAACCTGTGTTGGATTTTGAGCTCCTGATCAAAAGCTCAAAGGGTCTACTTGATCTACCTAAATCAGATTAGTTGGTGGCAGGGCACCTGAAAAAAAACCTGTAGTGGATTCCTACCAGGTAGGTAGAAGAGTGGATGTACCTATTGAGAGGGAACCACTATAAATCTTCTTGTGTTGTCTGTGTTGCTTATTTTAATTACAATACTGTGGCTGTGAGTAGAATTAACTAGGACTGCTAGTTGCTGTGTTAGGACTAAAAATTATACTATAATTACAGTTAGCTTTCTCTTGTGCACCTCACTTTGTGTTAGGCTCTAGGGTTTCATATATCTATATACTTATTCCGCAAATTTACTCTAAGGGAGTTGATTAGATTGTCATATTTTTGATTACTCTATTCACCCCCCTCTAGAGTTGTATCTATCCTCACTTTCAATTGGTATCAGAGGGAGGTTGACTGACTGTATAGGCTAACACCTGAGTCACAAGATCAAAATAGATACCAAGTTTATAGATATTCACTTCATGCACCAATACAAGGATTATTCTAACACCAGACCTCCAGTATGCAACTTAGCTAAGTTCAGCATCTGGAAGGCAAGAATCAGACTGTATATGAATTCTATGGATGAAGATATCTTTTCTTCTATTTTGATAGGACCACCAACACCACCTGCTGTAACTACTGCTACAACTTCAACAAATCTGAGTGCAGTGCCACCTCCTGACTACAATGATGCTTACAAGAAAGCAAAGATAGCTGATGCAAAAGCTATGAACATTCTGGCTCAGACCATGTCTGATGAAACTTTCCAGAAAGTGGCTGATTGCACTTCTGCAAAAGCCATGTGGGACTCACTGAACCAGATTATAGCTGGTTCAGCTGATGAGAGGAAGGACAGAAGGTCCAACCTTATATCCCAATATGAGAATTTCAAGAAGACTGAAGCAGAATCAGTTGAGGCAATGTACACCAGGCTCAGCTCCATCCTCAATAGCTGAGAACCCTTGATAAGGAGATAACATTGATAGAGGTCAATGATAAGATATTGATGTGCTTCCCCAGCACATGGGATCTCAGGATCTGGCCCATCAAAGAGTCCAGAAGTACAACTGAGATCTCAACTGAAGCTCTCCTTGGCAAGCTCAAATCATTTGAGAAAGTACTGAAGACCAGGGAAGCTGAAGCTGAAGCCAAAGCACTTACTCCCACTCCTACCAGAAAAGAGCAAACTCTTGTTCTAAAAGCTGCTGATGCATCTGAAGGAAGCTAATCAAATGAGGAGCTAATGACACTCTTTGCCAAAAGGTTTCTAAAAATGGGCAGAAAGGACTTCCGAAAGAAGTCTTCAAGATATGAAGACAAGCCAAGGTATGACAGATCACCTGCTAAAGAAATTATATGTTATGGTTGCAGGAAACCTGGACACATTTTACCTGAGTGTCCAGAGGAAAAGAACAAGGAGAAGAGAAAAGACAAAGAATATTGCTTCTTCCAAGTCCTCCTACTACAAAAACAAGAAGAAGGAGAAAGGATTTGTGGCTGAAACCTGGAGTGATACTGATGAGGAATCTTCCTTCTCAAGCTCCAGTGAAGATGAGGAAGAGAAGAAGGCAAAAGAAATTTGCCTAATGGCAATTGATGCCTGCAACAATCATTCAGCTGTAGAGAGTTCTGATGAAAAAGAATTGCCTACTGAAGATCAGGTATTGTCTTCTTATGATTTTACTTCTGTTGAATTTAGATTTGAATTTAAATATCTCTGTTTAGATTTATTTAGCTCAGAGAAGGAAGTTAAGGAGCTTAGAAATAGGATAGCTGAATCGGAATCCCTATCTAGTGAAAATGCTAGGCTAGAAGCTGAACTCACTAGATCTACTAAAGAAATCAAATTTCTTAAAACTGAACTAGCCAAATCTAAAAGATTAGAAGAATCTCTTAATGGTAGAAGTCTTAAGCTGCTAGAGATTACTAGCATGTCAAACAGTAGGACAGGTAACAATAAGCTAGGCTTAGGAGCTTCACCAAGTGAACCCCCCATGGTTCTGAAAAACCATCTTTCCACACCAGTAAACTTTATTTTAGCTGAAGGAATAAAGAATACTGAGCAAGTAAATCAAGTTAACAAATCTTTAAATAAGGCTAAGAGAGAAAAGAGAAAACAGAAATTTAAAGAAATACAAAAATCGTCGAACTATGCTCGACGATCGAAGGCTCAATGGTCGAATGATACTCGACGATCTGAGCATCGATCGTCGAACGCTGATCGACGATCTGAACATGTTTTTCAAAATAACAACCTGAACCTCAGAAACAATAAGGTAAATAGAAACACTAGGTTCATTGGCCCATCAACTACATGGAGTATTCCACCTAGGAGATCCTATCCCTTAGGATATAAACCTCAGCCTGCTTATTCTTTCATTTCAAGTTTTTATTATGTGAAGAATAATGGACCAAAGGTTATCTGGGTCCACAATGTATAACTGTTTGATTTGCAGGTGAAGACCTATCCAATTACTAAAGACAAATGGTATTTGGATAGTGGCTGTCCAAACATATGACAGGAAACAAAAACAATCTGTCAAGCTTCAAGGCCAAGCTTGGACCAAAGGTGATCTTTGGGGATTCCAGCTGTGGTCAAACAGAAGGATATGGTAAGTTTACCATTGGAGCAGTGACATTCAAAAGGGTTGTATATGTAACTGGGCTGAAGCACAACTTAATCTCATTAAGCCAGTTATGTGATGCAGGTTATCAGGTATCATTCACTTACACTCTTTGTAATATTACTTTAAATAGTAATGTAGTGTTAGTAGGCATTAGACAGGGTAACATTTACTTAGTAGATTTTACTTCAACTCAATCTGAAATCTGTCTGTTTAATGAAGTAACCAATAATAACACCTTATGTCATAAAAGGCTTAGCCATGTTAACCTCAAGAATATATCTAGATTATCTAAATACAACCTTGTTAGAGGCTTACTTTCTTGCCCCTACAAGAAGGAAGGTCTATGAAGGGCTTGTCAATTAGGCAAGCAAACCAAAAATTCTTTCAAATCTGTAAATAAGAGTGATTCACCTAGAATCCTGTACTTATTGCGCTTTGACCTTTTTGGCCCAATAAATGTACAGAGTCTTGGAGGGAAATTTTACACTTTAGTGATTGTAGATGATTTCTCTAGGTTCACTTGGGTGTTCTTTTTGAGAACTAAGGCTAATAACTTCAAAGTTCTTACAGACTTTCTGCTATGTGTGCAGACTGAGTATTCTACCCATGTTGCCTTGATCAGAAGTGATCATGGTACTGAGTTTGAGTCTCTTCTCATGCAAGAATTCTGTGAGAAATAAGGTATCAAACATAGCTTCTCTGCTCCTAGAACTCCTCAACAAAATGGGGTAGTAGAAAGGAAAAATAGAACCCTAATTGAAGCTGCAGGAACATTGTTGGCAGATGCTAACATGACTCTCTCTTATTGGGCAGAAGCTGTTAGCACAGCTAATTATGTTCTAAACAGATGTCTACTACATAAGCTTAAGAGTAAAACTCCTTATGAATTACTTAAATGAAAGAAACCTAAAATTAACTATTTTAGAGTCTTTGGTTGTGTAGTGTACATTCACAATAACACCAAAGAATACCTTAGAAAGTTTGAAGCAAAAGCTTCAATGGGAATTTTTCTTGGATATTCCCAAGTAAGCAAAGCTTATAGGGTGTTTAAAAAATCAACTTTAAAAATAGAAGAGTCTGTGCATGTTTCCTTTGATGAGTCAAAAATGTTTTACAAGGAGAAGGAAACTTCTCCTTCCTCAAACTCATTGCAGGTACCATAGTTATGCAAGGATCTCACCCAAGAGATTCCCCCTCTATCAACTCTTCATATCGCTGATTCAGACAGTGATGAAGACTTTGTGGAAGCAGTTGTTGTACCATCAACAGTTAATCCTATTCCATAAGATAAATTAATCCAAACTGTTGTTGAAGATCACATTCCACCTACTGATATTATCACACTTAGAGATCATCCTACATCTCAAGTGATTGGTGACATATCAGCTGGTGTGCAAACAAGACATCAATTAAGACAGGATGTGATGCATGCTTGTTTTCTTTCACAAATTGAGCCCCTCACCATAAAAGATGCTGAGCTAGATCCCCACTGGATCACTGCTATGCAAGAGGAGCTTAATCAATTTGAAAGATGTAAAGTATGGACTTTGATTCCAAGACCAAAAGGCCAACTGATCATAGGCACCAAGTGGGTGTTCATAGTCAAGTTGGATGCCCAAGGAATTATTATAAGGAACAAAGCTAGGCTTGTAGCTCAAGGCTACAGACAGGAGGAAGGTATAGATCATGACCAAACCTTTGCCCATGTTGGAAGGCTAGATACAATAAGGATCTTTCTAGCTTATGCAGCCTATATGAAGTTTAAGGTTTTTCAAATGGATGTCAAGAGTGCATTCCTAAATGGTGAGCTAAAGGAAGAGGTGTTTGCTGAACAACCTCCTGGGTTTGTTTCCTCAACTCAACCCTCATTTGTTTATAAGTTGCAAAAAGCTCTTTATGGACTTAAGCAAGCACCCAGAGCCTGGTATGAGACTCTAGCTAGTTTCCTGTTAGAGCACAACTTTGTTAGGGGAGTAGTTGATAGAACCCTGTTTGTTAAGCATCACAAGGACACCATCCTAATAGTTCAAGTCTATGCAGATGACATTATCTTTGGTTCCACCGATCCCAAACTATGCAAAAGGTTCTCAGACCTGATGCACTCTAAGTTTGAGATGAGTAGTATGGGCGAGCTGTCTTACTTTCTTGGTCTCCAAGTGAAGCAAGATGCTGATGGCATCTTCATCTCCCAATCCAAATATGCCAAGGAATTTGTAAAGAAGTTTGGGATTGCTGATGCTTCAGCAATACACCCATGGCTACAAATGTAGTTATAGATTCTGATGATCAGGGTATGCCAGTTGATCAGAAAAACTATAGGGCCATTATTGGTTCCCTATTGTATTTAACTACAAGTAGACCTGACATAATATTTGCCACATGCCTATGTGCTAGATTCCAGGTCAACCCCAAGGAATCTCATTTGATTCTTCTCAAGAGAATTTTGAGATACCTGAAGGGATGTCCAAATTTAGGACTGTGGTACCCAGCTGAATCAGAATTTGAGTTAATTGGATTCTCTGATTCTGACTATGCTGGTTGTAGAGTTGACAGGAAAAGTACCTCAGGGACATGTCAGTTCTTGGGAGAGAGATTAGTCTCTTGGTTCTGTAAGAAACAGGCTTCTGTCTCAACTTCAACTGCAGAGGCTGAATATATAGCATCTGCTAGTTGTTGTTCACACATCCTGTGGATTCAAAACCAGCTTTTGGATTATGGGTACACACACAAGAACACAAAAATCATGTGTGACAGTACCAGTGCTATTTCCATAGCACAAAATCCCGTGCACCACTCTAGGACCAAGCACATTGAGATCAGACACCATTTTCTAAGAGATTGTGTGGAAAAGAACAAAATCAGTCTTGAGTTCATATCCACTGACCTTCAGAGAGGTGATATTTTCACCAAGCCCTTAGATGAAATGAAGCATCTGTTCTTTTTGAATCAACTAGGTATGATAAATGGAATAGACCAAGTATAGATTTCTCCCTATGTTGAAATCTGCTCGAATAGCGTCGAACGTCGTTCGACCATAGTCGAACAGGTTGAGCCTATCGTCGACCTATGATTGATGACGGCTCGATTGTTTGTGAAGACAGAAATAGTCGATCGATAGCTCGACTACTTTGCTTTAGGAAACGATCGTCGAACGATCGATCGACCATCGTTTCTAGTATCTGTTAAAATAGGTCGATGATTGCTGTTTAAATATAAATCGATGGTCGACCTAGGTTAATAGATCATGCTTTTTGTAGTCGACAGAGCTCGTCATTTCATATTCCTCATTCCTGCTTGAAAGGTTTGTCTTGAGCTCTGCCCCACGCTTTCTGCTTTCGTCTCTCTCGTCTTCCCCAACCAAATCCATGGCGATTGCCCCAGCTTTGCTGACCGTGATGAAGTTTGATGCTGGCTTTAGCGTCGATTTTGATTCTTTCAATGCCTGCGATGCCGATATTCTCGAGATGCTACAATTATGCAAATATCAAGGACTAGAGAAGCTTATGTCTACACGGATTAAGATAAATGTTCCAGAGATCAAAGAATGGGTCTATACATCGTCTTCTAGCGACGAATCGATGACCGGGACTATCGGCGGCGAGGAGGTAATTTTGACTCCTGCCGTCTTGATTGAGATTTTTGATTTGATCAATGGTCAAGAAGAGTATGATCAAAATACTCAAGAGTACAACAGGATGCTACTAGAGCTAGGACATGCTGAAGGCATTCCTTCCAAGTTGCTAAAGGTAAGCTTCCCCATGAAGATCAAGTTCTTGGCAGAACTAGTTGGAAAAGTGCTATTGGGAAAGCACTCTGCGCACGATAACATTACCAAGCAGCAGTTTGCCTTAATGTGTGCTATTGCTAACACGAAAACAATAAATTGGGATGACATAGTTTTTGATTTAATCAGGAAAAAGAATTCTAAGAAAGAGGTGACCCTAGGAAGGGTAATTGGGATATTTCTGAGAGAGAAGTTATAACACCCCTATCCGTCGCATAGCATATAGCAGTAGGTCCGGCCGGGGCCCGATGCCATATACTACGGACAGACCGGTTAGTTACGCATTGAAACCATTCAACCAATCATGTCGTCCTACACAACATCTAGCGGAAGCTATTTATTAGGTTGCAAAAGAAATAAGAACCCAGCCACAACAGCATGAATGTCCACTACAAACTCAGGAATGTTCACATACACCACAAGAGAAATGGCATTAAGGCCTTACACTGTTCACTTAATAAATGAAGTGTTTTCCAAACTTCGGCACGTAGGCCGGCCATACATGAAAACGGGAAAGAAACATAAGCAATTAGGCATTCGAGGGCCGGCACAGCAACAAGGGCTTTAGCCCGCTATTTCCCGCTCTGCTCCGCAGCACCTGCAAGCCACAAACCACCGCCTGGTGGCAAACAATAGCAACGGTCAGCAATGCTGACCAAATTATAACGATCCCGCCCCCACATTCGGGGCGGCAATGCTCTTTCCCTGTACTTTATTAGCATAGGCAATTATATAAAGTATTTGCACTTCACCACAGGCGTGGGCTCGCACGGCCACACACCCCATGCACTCAGGGCACATTCTCGGCGAACCGGCCAACGTCACGTCAATCCAAGCCATAGACGTTCCCAATCCACCACCGCCTCTTGGACGGTCATCCATATGAGCATTTTGTCTTATTGGCCTTGGTCACGACAATTTAAGCCATAGACCGCCGAAGACCCTCATCCATGCCAACGGTCCTACCGAACGACATAGACCGGGTACGGTTCCGCCTGACCCGTGCTCACACCGCAACGACAATTTAAGCCATATGCGCAGGCCAAGAATCATCGAGTCCCGTTTCCACCACAATAATCACATAACCCGGTTATGTTCACGTTGGCTCCCCGGCCACCGTGTTGGCAAAACCCGCTTTTGCCCAGTTTTCCGGGTGCACCTTGGAGTTAATCTCCAAGGCTCCCTGATGCAATCTACCACGTAGAAAACCCGAAAAGACCCAAACACCCAGATTCTTGCCCGGTTTAAATGCAATGCAACATCACCGATCCGGACCAACATGTCTGAATAGGCTTCACACACAATGCCTATGTCCGTTTACGCATACGGACTCTACACAAGGGGGACTTCACATATCTACCCCAAGGAATGCTCCAACTCTTCGCTCACTCGCGAGAGAGGGATTCCTATGCAAAGGAAAAGAGGGCTTCACATGCCCAAGGATGAGAAATCGTTACCCTTGCATTCTTCCGCGACGCCATCGAAAACTATACGGTTGGAAAGCACCGCAACGGCGTCGCCTCCGCGGATCTGGACTCGGATCGCGATTCGGAGCTCCGAAGCTCTTCCGGCAGCCGGATCTTGGACTCCTCCTTCCTCTTTGCTCTCCCTTCTCTCTAACCTTTAGAGAGAGATTGGCCAATGGAAAATGGGTTTCTAAACCCTATTTCCCGACTATAACCACCCAGGAGCAGCCCCCCACCGTCGGATCCAAAGCCAAGGAAACGAACGGTCCGGATTAAATCCAAAATCATAAAATCTTGGCCAAACACGGGTTGGCACACGGCCGTGTGCCTGGCCGTGTAGCTCATTCGCCGTCTCGACCAAGATTGAAAACCAGCAACACGGCATGTGACACGGCCTCCGACACGCCCGTGTCGCCTACGACACGCCCGTGTCAGGACCCGTGTCACGCCCCCCGTGTGCAATTTATCAACACTTCGCAGTCAGAGAGGTACACGGCCTGGTGACACGGCATCAGACATGCCCGTGTCAAATTTGACACGCCCGTGTTTGTGCCCGTGTCATTACCCGTGTACCCAACTGCACAGCCCAGGTGTGACACGGCCTGGGACACGCCCGTGTCCTAGGCCGTGTTCCACCACACGACCATCGCTGACCTGAACTGGTCGACGACACGGCCAGCTCGATGGCCCGGGCTTGACACGCCCAACACGGCCTCCGACACGCCCGTGTCGGGGCCCGTGTCACCTGCACCAAAAATCTGCCTTGGCCAAAAATGATCCCCGTCGCTCCTACAACATTTTGGGGTGTTACAACTCTACTCCCCTTAAAGAATTTCGTCCACAAAATTAATAAAGGACAAACATGACTTAACGTAAATCAGTACCTGAGCGGAACAATTCCGGGTACTCCTCGAGCATAGTCTGCTCCCGTTCCCAAGAGAGCTCCTCACGCCCGCAATTATCCCACCGGACTTTAACCATCCGGATCTCCTTGTTACGAAGCCTCTTGACCTCAACATCTTCAATACGAATGGGATTGACCCTAGTCGTCAACCCTTCGTCCACCGACACTTGATCAGCTGCGATCACCTGCGAAGGCTCTTGCACCGCCTTCTGCAACACAGAAATGTGGAACACATCATGTAATCCACTTAATTCCTCCGATAGCCTCAAACGGTATGCAGCTTCGCCGACTCGCTCCAGAACCTCAAAAGGTCCAAGGTATCTTGGGCTCAGCTTCTTCAAGCGTCTCACCCGCGAAACCCCCTTGAACGGCTTCACTTTCAGATATACCCAATCGCCTACCGCGAACTCCACGTTCCGGTTCTTGGCATTGTAATACTTCGCCTACCGGTCCTGAGCGATCAACAAGCGCTCCCGAATGATCCGCACTAACGAGGTAGCACTCTCCACCTCCTGCTTCTTGTACAACCTTGCCTCACCCGTTTCAAGCCACGATAACGGCGTGCGACACTTCCTACCATACAGGGCCTCGAAGGGCGCCATTTGTATACTTGCTTGGTAGCTGTTGTTGTACGCGAACTCCACCAAATACAGGTGATCTTCCCAATGCTTACCGAAATCCAGAACACACATGCGTAGCATGTCCTCCATCGTTCTATTGACCCTCTCGATCTGCCCATCCGTTTGCGGATGGAAAGCTGTGCTGAACTTTAACTTTGTCCCCAGCATCTGCTGCACCAACCTCCAATCATTTGACGTGAACCGCCCATCGCGATCACTCACAATGCTACGGGGCACACCATGCAGCCTAACAATATTGTCAACATACAACTTTGCCAATTTCTCCACTGGATCATCCTTCCTATGCGGAATGAAGTGCGACACCTTGGTTAGCCGATCTACGATCACCCAGATGGCGTCGTTCCCCTTCTGCGACCTTGGCAACCCGTGCACAAAGTCCATAGATATATCGTCGAATTTCCACTCCGGTATAGGCAAGGACTTCAGAAATCCTCCCGGCTTTTGGCATTCCGCCTTCACCAAGGCGCACGTTTGGCATTTAGCCACGTACAACGCCACATCTTTCTTGAGCCCCGGCCACCAAAACAACTTTTTGAGATCACGATACATCTTCGTGCTCCCTGGGTGGATTGAGTACTTGGTATGATGAGCCTCGTACATCAACTCCGCCCGGAGGTTACCCCCACTCGGGATGCACAACCGATGATCCTTCCTTAATAAACCATCTTCCACCGAGAACTGGGAATTTGACCCATCCAGAGCCGCCTCCAAAAGCTCCTTCATGGAGTCATCTAACTCCAATGCCTGCCGAACCCGGTCAGCCAGGTCATACTGAACTTCTGTCTAGTTTAACATTGCTTTGGCGCTCGTCTCCCTGTCAACGCAACAGATCTCAAGCTCCTCCAACTCCCGTACTAGCCGCTCATCATGCACCGACAACCAGTTGGCTTGGGCGGGAGCTCTGCGGCTCAGCGCATCCGTAACTGCGTTGCCCTTCCCGGGTACATAATGTATTTTGAAGGTGTAGTCCCCTAGGAACTCCATCCACCTCCTCTGCCTCATATTAAGGTCCTTCTGATCCAACAAGTATTTTAGGCTCTTGTGATCGGTGTATATATCGACCCTTACGCCGTAAAGGTAGTGCCTCCACAACTTGAGTGCAAATTTCACGGCCGCCAACTCCAAGTCGTGCACTGGATAATTTCTTTCATGCACCTTCAACTGATGCGATCCATATGCTATCACGCTCCCATGCTGCAACAACACGCAGCCCAAACCACTACCCGAAGCGTCGCTATACACCTCGAAGCCCTCAGTCCCACTCGGCGAACTAAGCACTGGCGCCGTGGTCAACCGCCTTTTCAGCTCCTCAAAAGCTTGCACGCACTCTTGCATCCACAAGAATCTCTGATCCTTCCTTGTCAACTTCGTGAGAGATAAAGCTATCCGCGAGAAGTTCTCTACGAAGCGCCTGTAATATCCGGCAAGCCCGAGAAAACTACGGACTTCCGCGACAGAAGACAACGCAGGCCACTCCCGTATCGCAATAATCTTCGCCGGATCCACCGCTATACCTTCCCCACTCACTATATGACCAAGGAACGCTACCGAGGGTAGCCAGAACTCGCACTTGGAGAACTTTGCGTAAAGCTCATTCCTTCTCAGAGTCTCCAACACCAGGTGCAAGTGCTTGAAGTGGTCTTCTTCGCACTGCGAGTACACAAATATATCGTCAATAAAGACGATCACAAAGCGATCCAGGAAGTCTCGGAACGTCCTGTTCATCAAATCCATAAATACCGATACCGCATTCATCAGTCCAAACGGCATGACCGTGAACTCGAAATGCCCATACCTCATACTGAACGCCGTCTTCGGGATATCACACTCCCTGATCCTCAGCTGATAGTACCCCGACTTCAAGTCCAACTTGGAGTATACCGACAATCCGACTAACTGATCAAAGAGATCATCAATCCTCGGGATCGGGTACTTATTCTTCTCCGTCAGCTTGTTCAACTCTCTGTAGTCGATACACAGCCGCATACTCCCGTCCTTCTTCTTAACAAAGAGGACCGGTGTGCTCCAAGGCGACGAGCTTGGACGCACATAACCTTGCTCCATCAGCTCCTCTAACTGAAATTTCAACTCTGCAATCTCCTTTGGCGCCAACCTATACGGAGCACGTGACACCGGTTTGGCCCTCGGCACGAGCTCGATGGTGAAATCAATCTCTCGCTGCGGTGGGGCTCCGGGAAGACTATCCGGGAACACATCGGGGTATTCGCAAACCACGGGGATGCTATACAACGTGGACTTTGGCTCCACAGCCCCTACTATTGCGAAGAACAGCTCTGCACCAGCACGAACTGCCTTCACCACCTGAAGAGAAGACATCAATGTCTTGCTCGACCCCTTTAGCCCCTCGAATGTAGTCTCCCGCCCTACACCCAGCTTGACCTCCTTCCGGTCACAGTCAATCCAAGCTTTCTGCTCTGATAGCCAATCCATTCCAAAGATCACGTCGAACTCTACTAGCGGCAGCAATGATGCTAGCAAGTCGAACTCTTGGCTCCCAATGTGAACCTTCACTGCGCACACTCTGTCCGCACGCATCGAGCACCCATTCGGTAGCAGCACATCCAACTTGTCCTTCGCCATTGAAGAAGGGACTCCGATGCGCGATATAAAACTTTCGGACAAGAAGGAATGTGAAGCTCCCGTGTCGAACAGTGCCCGTGCCGGACTATCACTAATCACAACAAAGCCTATACAAACAATATTAGGCTAACAAGCAATAGATAACGGTATTAAAGCTAACTTGCTATAAATTAACTCATACCTGTCACCACATCCGCTTGCTTGATGGCCTCCTGCTGGCCCAAGTTATAGACTCTAGGCTGAGTCGGAGCATAGTGGGACGCGGTCGACTCCACCGCTTTGCCCTTTTCCTCGTAGGTAGCTCCTTGTTTCCTTTCGGACTTTGAGCGTCCACTCCAGCAATCACGGGCAAAGTGCCCCGTCTTTCCACACGTGAAACAAGCGCCCGGGGTTCGATTGGTAGTTGCCCCCGAGGCACCCGTAGAAGAAGCTGGACCTGACGTCCTAGCCTTTTTGAAGAATTTTCGGTAGCCCGACTTCGACGTAGTCGGCGCTTTGAACTCCGCTTTCTTACTACCGGATTCCTTCTTCGCTTGGACATTCTTCATGTCCTTCTCCAAGGACCGGGCCGAACTGACCAGGGTCATGAAACCCTGCGCCTTGGGCCCCGACAGTAGCAACCTTAAATCATCCCTTAGCCCTTCATAGAAGCGGCTCGTCTTGCGCTCCTCGTCTGCGAAGATAGCGCCGGCATATCTCCCTAACCGAGTAAACTCGTGGAGGTACTCATCAACGGTGCAATCCCCTTGCACCAACTTCTGAAATTCGCTTTCTAGCGCAATTCTCTACGCCGAGGGGAGGTATCGAGCCATGAACAGTCTCGCAAACTCCTTCATCAAAACTTTGGCCAACGGCCTTCCCTGCAACTGATGTAGCTCTAGACTTTCCCACCATAGTCTTGCGTCCTCATCCAAAAGGAAAGTCGCTATAGTGGTCTTCTGCCACTCTTCCGTTTCCGTCGCAGTCATCACCCTGTTGACCCTTGAGAGCCAATCCTCTGCTTGGGTCGGGGTTTCTTCCCCCGTGAATACCGGTGGATGAAAGCCCATCACGTGCTTCAGTTGTCTTTCAGTTGCTCTCCTAGGCAACTCTGGCTCCAAAATTACTTGCTCAACCCTCCTTTGCTCTGCCGTCTGAAGCGGTACTTGCTCCACAGCAGGGGCAGGCTGCTGCACCTGCCTTGCAGGCTGCGCATTGATCATAGCAAAGACAGCTTCTGCCACCAATCTAATGGTCTCGGCAGACGGAGGTGTTGCAGGCGCATCGCTTGGCGCACTGCTCGCCTCAGAACCTGGCCGTTCAGACGGCCCAGCACCACTCCTGGTCACCTATAATCGTGCAAAATACCGATAAGCGACCAAAAATTACTACAAACAGCAATTATAGGAACACGCAGGTTCCTCAAACATGTGTATTTTCATTCCTAAGTGGACATTCATGGGTTCTTTTCTTGTTATAACGATGACACACACACATGTGCTCACCACCCCTTAAAGTGAATTCGTCCACGAATTCATTTAAGTCTGACCAAAACCAGAAGTCTGATACCAATTTGTAACACCCCTATCCGTCGCATAGCATATAGCAGTAGGTCCGGCCGGGGCCCGACGCCATATACTACGGACAGACCGGTTGGTTACGCGTTGAAACCATTCAACCAATCATGTCGTCCTACACAACATCTAGCGGAAGCAATTTATTAGGTTGCAAAAGAAATAAGAACCCAGCCACAACAGCATGAATGTCCACTACAAACTCAGGAATGTTCACATACACCACAAGAGAAATGGCCTTAAGGCCTTACACTGTTCACTTAATAAATGAAGTGTTTTTCAAACTTCGGCACGCATGCCGGCAATACATGAAAACGGGAAAGAAACATAAGCAATTAGGCCTTCGAGGGCCGGCACAGCAACAAGGGCTTTAGCCCGCTATTTCCTGCTCTACTCCGCAGCACCTGCAAGCCACAAACCACCGCCCGGTGGCAAACAATAGCAACGGTCAACAATGCTGACCAAATTATAACGATCCCGCCCCCACATTCGGGGCGGCAATGCTCTTTCCCTGCACTTTATTAGCATAAGCAATTATATAAAGTATTTGTACTTCACCACAGGCGTGGGCTCGCACAGCCACACACCCCGTGCACTCAGGGCACATTCTCGGCGAACTGGCCAAAGTCACGTCAATCCAAGCCATAGACGTTCCCAATCCACCACCGCCTCTTGGACGGTCATCCATATGAGCATTTTGTCTTATTGGCCTTGGTCACGGCAATTTAAGCCATAGACCGCCGAAGACCCTCATCCATGCCAACGGTCCTACCGAACGACATAGACCGGGTACGGTTCCGCCTGACCCGTGCTCACACCGCAACGACAATTTAAGCCATATGCGTAGGCCAAGACTCACCGAGTCCCGTTTCCACCACAATAATCACATAACCCGGTTATGTTCACGTTGGCTCCCCGGCCACCGTGTTGGCAAAACCCGCTTTTGCCCAGTTTTCCGGGTGTACCTTGGAGTTAATCTCCAAGGCTCCCTGATGCAATCTACCACGTAGAAAACCCGAAAACACCCAAACACCCGGATTCTTGCCCGGTTTAAATGCAATGCAACATCACCGATCCGGACCAACATGTCCGAATAGGCTTCACACACAATGCCTATGTCCGTTTATGCATACGGACTCTACACAAGGGGGACTTCACATATCTACCCCAAGGAACGCTCCAACTCTTCGCTCACTCACGAGAGAGGGCTTCCTATGCAAAGGAAAAGAGGGCTTCACATGCCCAAGGATGAGAAATCGTTACCCTTGCATTCTTCCGCGGCGCCATCGAAAACTATACGGTTGGAAAGCACCGCAACGGCGTCGCCTCCGCGGATCTGGACTCGGATCGCGATTCGGAGCTCCGAAGCTCTTCCGGCGGCCGGATCTTGGACTCCTCCTTCCTCCTTGCTCTCCCTTCTCTCTAACCTTTAGAGAGAAATTGGCCAATGGAAAATGGGTTTCTAAACCCTATTTCCCGACTATAACCACCCAGGAGCAGCCCCCCACCGTCGGATCCAGAGCCAAGGAAACGAACGGTCCGGATTAAATCCAAAATCATAAAATCTGGGCCGAACACGGGTTGGCACACGGCCGTGTGCCTAGCCGTGTAGCTCATTCGCCGTCTCGACCAAGATTGAAAACCAGCAACACGGCATGTGACACGGCCTCCGACACGCCCGTGTCGCCTGCAACACGCCCGTGTCGGGACCCGTGTCACGCCCCCCGTGTACAATTTATCAACACTTCGCAGTCAGAGAGGTACACGGCCTGGTGACACGGCATCAGACACGCCCGTGTCAAATTTGACACGCCCGTGTTTGTGCCCGTGTCATTACCCGTGTACCCAACCGCACAGCCCAGGTGCGACACGGCCTGGGACACGCCCGTGTCCTAGGCCATGTTCCACCACACAACCATCGCCAACCTGAACTGGTCGACGACACGGCCAGCTCGACGGCCCGGGCTCGACACGCCCGACACGGCCTCCGACACGCCCGTGTAGGGGCCCGTGTCACCTGCACCAAAAATCTGCCTTGGCCAAAAACGATCCCCGTCGCTCCTACAACATTTTGGGGTGTTCCAGAAGTATCCTCAGCTGTTGGGAATAGTATCAACATCAATCAATGCAAGCAAGAAGATGGATCCCACTCTGTTTGTCAGGTGGAGAAGGAACATCCAGAAGCCTTCACCTGCCGGGGTTGCTTCTGTTACATCTGAGAACACCAGGACAGTAATAGTCACCCCCACCTAACTGGAGAAGGCTCTTCCATTTCCCTCATTCCATCTACATCTGCATTGCCATCCACTTCTATTGCAGTACCATCTACATCCACTGCTACTCTCCATGCATCACCACCAGCATCTCCAACTCCTTCACACCTTGCTGGGATTTCAAATCTTAGCATTAATCCATTGGTTACTGAGACACTTCCAACTCCACCTCAGTCACCAATTTCACATCAAGATCATATTGATCTTCATACATCTGCATCTCCATCACTAGTTCATGCATCTCCATCACCAGTTCATGCATCTCCATCACGAGTTTATGAATCTGCATCTCATCAAGAGAACATCATCCCTGATGGTCATCCATCTGTTGTGATTCCCCCATCTACATCTCTTGAAATCACACCAGCTCTCATTGAAAGCATCATGGAGCTAATTACTCCTTCAATCAAATCAATGATTGAAGAAGCAATTGCCCCACTTGTTGCCTCCATTTCATCGCTTACATCTTCCATTACAGCCCTCTCACATTCTGCTACACCCTCTTCTCTTAGGGGCCTGAGTTCAGTACCCACTGAAGTCAGGCAGGGGGAGATGTTCCAGGAAGATGTCTCAGGACTTCCACTGGTCACTCTTACAGCTGCAGATTCAGAGATTACAACATTAGTTGCAGTTCCAGTTACAGCTGAAATTCAAGACTCAGCTGTTGCTTCAGAAGTTCAGGTTATAACTGAGGCTGAATTTTCCTTCAGAGTTTGTCTTGAAGAGTCTTCTACTCCTATTATTGCCATGTATCTAGAAGGAGTCATTACCTCCTACCTAGATGATCTTTGGGAGTTAGGAAATTCAGCAGGTAATTCAATTACTCAATTCACTGACCTGTTGACTGACATGTTAACTTGTGAATACCTTGAAGGGATGTTTATATACCATTTAGAAAACTTTTGTGTCCCTTTGGCTACAGATCAAGCTCAAGATGTTCAAGGACCTACTCCAAAACCTGCTGCAGAAGAACTGGTCTCCAAGATAGTTGTAGATGTTTCAGAAGAGAAATCTACTGTATGGGATGATACTCCAGGACTTGATCTGGATTCTCTATTGGCTCAGGATGCCATAGAAGAAGAAATGGAAAAGGCTGCTTTAAAATCAAAAGAAAAAGCATCTCAAGATTTCATTGATCCCTATGACCAACCTCAGTCATCACACTATGATGATGAGGAAGATTCAGAGGACTTTGAAGGAACAAAGAAAAGAAAAACTGCTCAAAGGAAAAGGAAAGCTCAAGCTCCTCCTCCTCCAAATCTAGAAAATGACATCCCCTATTATATATTGAAAGGGATTGACCCCATGTCTAAAGGTTTTCAACATTGGATGGGATTGTCCTGGAATCAACAGAAGAAGAGAAAGAAAAGCAAGAGATATGATTCTCTAGTTTCCAAATGAACTCCAAGAGGTCCTCCTCCTCTTCCTAGTGCAGGAGCTTCAGGGAATGTGTCTTCTAATCCCTCAGCACATCCAGCCAAATTTACACCTTCTCAGACCTATCAAAGAAGAGGAAACCCAGGCTACCAGGGTAGACCTCATTTAGGCCATCAAAGACAAATAGCTGAATCTAATGAGCAGGTGAAGGAGATGTCTTATCAGAAACCAACTTTTTCTCCTCCTCCTTCACCCAAAAGAAAAGTTTCACCTTCTAAGGAAAGCAAAACTCTTCCCCCCAGAAAGCCAGATCAGATTAAGCAAGTAGATTTAAAAGGAAAAAGAGTAATTTACTCGGACAAGTCAAGCAATAAATTTGAAGAGGTTGCTCCACCATCTTCTCTTGTTATTCAAGAAGACATAGAACCAGCTGCAGGTCTATTAGACCTTTCTACCAAGTTCAGGACTGTAAAGCCTCTTGATCCAGCTGATGAAAATGATTATGAAAGCCAAGAGCTTAATCCTTAGTTCAGGATGGCCAGATTTCTTGAGTTAGTTGGATCAGCCCAAATTAGGAAAGCTAAAGCTGAAGGCAAAGACATAACAGGCTTAATAACTATGTCAAAGTTCAGAGAAAAGGAACTAGACAGATATCAAGTCAGACTAGAAGTTTTTGATGCCTCAAGATATATGGAAAAGCATCCAGAGGCAGTTTTGCCCAGAGCAAGTGAATCTAAGATTATTGGAGAACAAGACTTGAAGACTTCAAAGAAGGATGCTCTTGATCCCAAAAGGAAGATTTCTTTTCGTCCAGTTTATTCTAATCCAGACTCTGATATTGTTTAGATTTATTTGTATTGCCAATCTGTTTTGCTTGATTGTTTGATTTTATGTTTGATATGAAATGCTTCTTATTGATATGATATGATACACTTTGATCCTAACAGATTATTGTTGTTTTGATATCTATTTATAGCATTCTTTTTGGTTTTGAGAGACTTGACCCAAATAGGGGGAGATTGTTGGTACCCTAGTTTGGATTTATGTTAAGTCTTCTCAATTAGTTTCTTGACCCAAGATTTATCTATGGTCAAAGGATAGATTTAGGTTTGATCCTATCAGTTGTGTAGAGTTGTTGTTTATCCAGATGAAAATCTGGTTAAGTGTTTTTAGTTCGACTATAGTCGAACGCCGCTCGACTTTCATCTATCAGTTGATCGACTATCATCTATCAGCAGATCGACTATCTCTGAGTTAGTTCTTCTTTGTTAGTTCGACGATCTGTGGTCTCAGCATCGTCGATCGTCGAGCCCTGCTCGACTTCTTTTGTCCAGACAGATTTCTTGTAGGTCGACTATCTGTTCTTGTAGGTCGACTATCTGTTCTTGTAGGTCGACTATCTATTCTGATAGGTCGACTATCTTTTCTGATAGTTCGATGATTGTCGTGATTCGTTCGACTATCTTTTTGTCTGCATTTAGTAATATTGTATTCCTTTTCTTCTGTGTTTTATTTCTTATTTATATGGCTTATTTTATTAAAGATTTCTTCATTGATTTTATGCTTTATCAAGGCAATCTTTGCCTCATTCTTTATGCATAAGTCAAGTTCTATCTGACAAAGTCTTTTGTCTTATTAGTTGACAAATCTGTGTGCTTTATCTGCCATGCTGTCCTTTATAGCCGTTAGACACAAAAGTATTTCTCTGGCCGTAAAGAGTTTGTTTTTGATGTGACTTTTTCTAATACCTTTTGGACTTGTAGAATGGATAAGCAGCTTCTTAGAAAGCTTTATTTCTTTATAGAATGTACTTTCTGCAGGCTAGTTGTATTGTGCTATTTCCAGCCCAGATTGCAGATCTCAGAAGAAGACAAGTTTTCAAATCAAGAGAAAGATTAAGGCCGTTACAAAGGCTGATATAAAAAGAGCTATTGAAAGAAGTTTCTAAGGCTCTCACACATATACAGTAACATAGTGATACAGATATACAACAAGAACAATAAGATACAACTCTCAGATACTTTTACATTCAGTTGAGAAGAACAACTCTCTTCAGTGCTCTCTTCTTCAATCCTGAGTTCATCCTGCTTCCAGGAACATTCATACTCAGTGCTTTAGAAGAAAAAGAAGAAAGAAAAGCTGTTGAAGAAGAACAACCATTCCACATCAAGAGTCTTATTCAAGCTGCTCCTTCAAGAACTTCAAGACAACAGTTTCTGTCAAGAGTTCTGAAGAGATCCTGCACCCTGAAGCAAAACTTCTTCCTAGATATTCTCTAAGCCAGGGGGAGCTTTGATTCCTTCAGAGCTTTCTATAGCTCAGTGCAATCCACTAGCTTCTCTAACTGTGTTTAATAATAGAGAAGACATTATAACTCTCTCAACCTCCTGTACAAAGGGTTATTACTCCCTTCAAAAGTGAACCTTGGTGGCAGGGCACCTTAACAAAAACCTGTGTTGGATTTTGAGCTCCTGATCAAAAGCTCAAAGCGTCTACTTGATCTACCTGAATCAGATCAGTTGGTGGCAGGGCACCTGAACAAAAACCTATAGTGGATTCCTACCAGGGTGGTAGAAGAGTGGATGTACCTATTGAGAGGGAACCACTATAAATCTTCTTGTGTTATCTATGTTGCTTATTTTAATTACTACACTGTGGCTGTGTGTAGAATTAACTAGGACTGCTAGTTGCTGTGTTAGGACTAAAACTTAAACTGTAATTACAGTTAGCTTTCTCTTGTGCACCTCACTTTGTGTTAGGCTCTAGGGTTTCATATATCTATATACTTATTCCGCAAATTTACTCTAAGGGAGTTGATTAGATTGTCATATTTTTGATTACTCTATTCACCCCCCCCCCCTCTAGAGTTGTATCTATGCTCACTTTCATCCTGGTTCTGTAAGAAACAAATATCTGTGTCCACCTCAACTGCTGAAGCTGAATATATGGCAGCAGGTAGTTGTTGCTCACAGATTTTGTGGATTCAAAACCAGCTCCTAGACTATGGCTACAACTTAGAAAGGTCTAAAATCTTTTGTGATAGCACCAGTGCTATTTCTATAGCACAAAATCCAGTCCTCCATAGTAGGACAAAACATATAGAGATTAGGCATCACTTTTTAAGGGATAATGTTGAGAAAAATAAAATTGAAATTAAATATATCCCAATTGATTTGCAAAGGGGAGATATTTTCACCAAACCATTGGATGAAAAGAAACATACCTTCTTACTAAATCAGTTAGGAATGTTAGATGGAGGAAGTTTAAAATAAGATCCAAGATTTTAAAACTCTAAAAAAAGACCAAGACTAGGCTAAAAACTCGTTTTTTTTCTAGTGTCTGTAGGATGTTTTTAGTCTCTGAACTGCGCTTGACGTTTTTCCCCACGATCGTCGAACGGAGATTGACGTTTTCCGAAAACGTCGACCGGAGTTCAGCGCTTTCAGATAGCGCTAGGCTATCTTCTTCTGGTCTGAGATCGTCGATCGGAGATCGACGCTCTCCAATATCTTCGAACGGAGATCGACGATGTTGAAGACTCTTTAGATTCCTTTAGAAGCACAGATCGTCGAACGGAGTTCAACGATCTTTCCTTTATGGCGTCGAAACCTAATATAAAAATCATTCTTCGGCCATCGTTCTCTTTTTGCGTTTTCATACTCTCTGCAAACTTTTCCTTTCCCTCAAAACTCTTCTGCACTTGGTCGTGTTTGTTCATTTTTGCAGGTATACAATGGCAGTGTCTGTTGCCTCCCTTGCCAAAATGAAATTCGACACAGGTTTTGATATAGACATGGACTCATTCGAGGGCAGTGACCAAGTTTTCAAAGATATTCTTGACTTATTCAGAGAACAGCAGTTAGTGCAGTTAATGACCACGAGAATGAAAATTGCAGCCGATTAGATCAAAGAATGGGTATATACGGCGCACAATCTGGATCAGAATACAATTGTTTGTACTATAGCCGGGACTCAGGTATCCCTAACACCTGCCCTCCTGACTGATGTCTTTCAATTAAGTACTGGAAATGATTCTATTGAGCTATCTGGAGAGGAGTTTGCAACTATGTTAGATAGAAAGGGACATTCTGCGGCTAACCCTAACAAATTGCTGAAAAAGAATTTATCAGTTGAGTATAGATTTCTTTCTAATGTTGTGGGGAAAGTGCTATTGGCAAAGAACTTTGCACATGATACCATCTCTAGGTATCAATTCTGCTTGATGGGAGCAATTGAGGATAAGAAACATTTAAACTGGGGAGAGATTTTCTTTGACATGATCAAAAAGAAGGTGAACAAAAGTCTTGTAAATTTTGGGAGGATCATAGGGCTATTCTTGCACTCCAGGTGCCCTGAATTGTTTGTGTCTAGTGGCATGCACATAAATGCCTCCAAGAGGCTGACCTGTGCCATTTTTGGCAAATGGGACAGACAGATTACCAAGCCAAGCAGAGGTCCTGCTGCTGTCACTACTTCAGGCACAAGGACTGATACAGTCACTCCCCCACAGGCAACTGCCCCATTAGAAGAGTTGCCTGCTTCCTCATCTCCTCCTTCTCCACATATTGTTTTTACCTCCACTTCCACAACCACCATCACTACCTCATTCTCTTCCCCCGTCATCATTTCCTCTCCTCTTTCAACTCCTTCACCTCCTCCAGCCACCAAAGTAGAGCAATTCCATCACCATCACTATTATCCATCCATTGACATTTCCTCTTCCCTTCCATAATTCAACCTCATGGATGATTCCTACATGGATGATTCGCCCTCCTCACCTTTTGATCCTCCATCATCCTCCTCATACCAACAACTACTCCATGACATACTTGCCCAACCATCTTTCACCCCATCCATCTCCACACCACTATCTTACATCTCCACAATTCCTATCTCTCAACCATCCATCCTACCATCCACCCCTTCTATCACTACTTCTGCATCCCCTTCACCATCTATCTCTGTCTCTCTAACCACTACCTCTACTCAAGTCTCACTTGAGCAAGTAGATATTCCTGCCCTAGCAGACAAGCTTTATGGGATGCTGGCTCCCATGCTAGTAGCCCTGCTGGAGACCTCCATGGCTCCACTCCTGAAATCCATCCAGGTGTTGTCTGTTAGGCTATCCTCTATTTATCCTCCACAGGAAATCCCTTCTATGGGGTGCCTTGATCCAGTTCCAACTTAATTAAGGCAGGGGGAGATGCCATATGAAGAAGAGATAGTGCCTGCTGCTTCAGAGAAATTCTTACCAGAGTCAGCTTCAGTTCTAGCTTCAACTCCTGTACTAACAGTGGACCTCAGGTCACTGTCATCAGCTTTTGACATTCTTCACTTCAGTTGTTTACCAGCTCAGGAAGTAGAAGATCTGACTAAGGCCATTGTGCCTGTTGCTAGATGTGAGCCCAACCAAATTACTGCATATATCAAGGCTATGGAACAAGTTCTTTCTACTGATGTTATGGATGCTGCTGCTGCTGTTGATATTATTTTTTCTGATAGTGCTGCTGCTGATTTACTGATGACAGAGGCTGATGGGTCTGCTGTTCATATTGAAGAACCTGCTGCTGAAGTTTCTGTATCTGCTGCTCCTACTGCCTCAATTTCTGCTGCTTCTGTCACTACTACTGCTGTTATTATCTCTCCTGAAAAGTCAAAGCAACAACAAGATTACATAAAAGGATTGATGAGTTATATGACAATCCTTAGAGCTCATATAGTGACTAATTCCAAACTGATTCTGATTACTCCTCTGCAACTATTGCAAGGAAGAGGAAAGCTAGAAGTAAGGCAATGATTAGGGTACCTCCTGAGAAAGTTCAAGATGACAATGATATCCCCTACTATATTCTTTATGGCGGCCCTATTTCTGAACCATGGATGCAGTATTCTAAGAACCAGCTAAAAGCAATGAAGAAAAAGAGAAAGCTTGACAAATATGATAAAGGATCTTCATACTTTTATCCTCCTCCTCCTCCTCCTCCAGATGCAAGTACTGGTGGAGGATCTGCTTCTCAGTCTGGAACTGTTGGAAAACATAGCTCCTCCTAATCTTCACAGAGATATCAACCAAGATGACATTATCAAAGAGGTTATCAGTTAAGAAGAGGACATCATAGAGGAAGTCAAAGAGACTGCAGAGTTTACTCCAGGCAACATCCATACCAAAGGGAAGGGCAGGGTCCTATTGACTCAACCTCTTATCCTTTCCCTTACAAGCTAAAAGAAACTGTTGCTATAAGAATTCCTCCAGATGATTCAGTGACAATAAATAGATATGAACTTTTAGTTCCTTTTGAAGACCCTGAAAACAATCCACTCTCCTGGACTACTAGAATGAAAGAATTGGCTGCATTGGATCAGATCAAGAAAGGAAGAGAGCAAGGCAGAGATACCTCTAATATCTCAACCCTATTAGAACAGAGAAAGAAAGAATTAGAAAGATATGCTTCAAGAAAATTCTTTGATCCAGAGAGCTACATGAAGCTGCATCCTGAGGCTGTTGTTCCAAGGCCAAAATCTCAAACCTCCTTAGGTGCAGATGATGATAGGAGATCCAAAAAGGAAGCCCTAAATCCCAACAGAGAAATTCTTTTCAAAAATGGTAATGAGTAATTTGTGTAAGCTGATACTAATATCTATTTCTGACTAATTCTGTGATTCCTGCTGTGATTCTGCAATGTTCAACATGTGTTATCTACATTGTTGTTTCTTTTTTTATTTTAAATTCTGATGTATGCTTGTTATTTCCTATTTTGTCTTGTAAATAGTAATCCTAACCCAAATATGGGGAGATTGTTGGAACACCCTATTACTAATTTGGGTAAGGATCACTATGTGCTTCGGAATTTGTTTTGACCTTGCTGTATAGTCTGATAGGTCAATTAGAATGTGTCTTAGGGTTAGCACTTAGGTTTGAAAGCTACCCTCAAGACCTTCTAAAGATCAGGATTCAAGTGCTGAAGACTAGGACAATTCTCATCGAGCTCTGGTCGACAAAACGTCGAACTCAGGTCGACTATCTCTGAGCTCAGTTCAATGAGGCGTCGAACTCTGTTCGACGATCTTCGAGCTCAGATCGACGCTTTGTCTCTAGTTGTTTTCCAAGTCTCTGAGCTCAGGTAGACGATCGTAGAGCTCAGTTCGATGATTTCTGTCTCCAGTTTAAATCCAATCTCTGAGCTCAGGTCGACGATAGCTGAGCTCAGATCAACGTTTTTCTAAGAGATCGACGATTTCAGGATTCAAATTCAGGACAGTTATGGAATTCATTCAGATTTATTCTCATCATTTATGGCAAAGGATTTTGTAGCCGTTTCAATCAATCTGGAGCAAGTTTCAAGGAAGACTAATTGGAATGTTTCTCAAGGACTTTCCTCCAGAGGCAGATATCAGTTAAGGTAGTCTTTTATGACTGATTAACGGCTATCAAGAAGTCAGAATCTGATATACTTCCTAGAGAATATTTCTGAATAGAGTACAGATAAGATTTGAAAAAGAATATAGAAGAGAGAAAAAGAAAATTATTAATCAAGAATTCATCTTCTGAGAATAGACTCAGTAGACAAAAGTTTACAGAATTATTGAGTCTGAATTCTTCAAGAACACAAGGAACATTACTGTGAAGGAGATCATCTGCTATCCTACTCCTTCAATCATCAAGTGTTCAAAAGCTTCTTCATCAAGGACTCTAGACATCACACATTTCAGCATCTGCTGAAATCATCTATTGTTGGAGATCTGAAGCAACTGAAGGCCTATCACCCTAAGCAAAACTCATCTTCCTGAACCCTTACAGATCTCAGGGGGAGCTTTGACAACATCATCCACTAGTCTTCTCTCAGATTATTGAAAGAGAAGAACAACTCAACCTTTTTGTTTTTCTTTATTCCTTCTATAAAAGGGTTTCTCAAAACTCCCTTCAAAAGTTTTGTGGCTGGTTTCTGAGACCTTGTCAAAACTCAGTGGTGGCAAGACACCTTATCAAAAAATCTAGGTTTGGTTTTTGAGCACCTTATCAAAAGCTCATTGGTGCCCAGGACACCTGATCAACTATTCCGGCAGTGGATTCCTACCTAGGGTGGTAGAAGAGTGGATGTACCCAGGTTGTTAGGGAACCACTATAGCTCCTTGTGTCATCTGGCTTGCTGTGTTTTGTTTTTGTTGTGTGCTGTGATTTCTTATTTCTTGCTTAGTTTTCTTTTTGCAAGCACCTTACACATATACATAAATCAAGACTTCCACTGCTTTACAGTTTTAAATTGTAAATTATTTTAAAATACTCTATTCACCCCCCCTAGAGTGAAGATAGATCTTACCCTCACTTTCACCGCCGACGAGCCTCCTTCGCTAGATTTAATTCTGAGGGCTGAGCACTCTCAACTGCGCACCCTGGAGCTCTCGCACCGGCTCTCTCGCAGCCTGATTTATAATAATCAAAGCTGGAGGGAATCTGAGGCAAAACTGGCGGCGGAGCGCGAGAAGTCCGGAGATCTCGAAAAGAGGTTGGCCGTGGCGGAAAGCCTTCTCGCTAGGGCTCGGGGCGGTGTGGTGAGTCCTTCTCTACCCTCAGCTTATTTTTTGTATACCCTTGACCTCATCTAATGAGTAGGCATCTCGCAGGATGCCGAGACGGCCAACAGAATGCACTCGTGTATAGCGACTTTGGAATCGGAGGTTAAGGGCCTGGAGTCCCAGGTTACCCGGCTTCAGAATGCTGCCCTCTCGCCTTCACGCGTGAGGACTCCCCAACCTACTCCTCCCCATTACTCTCATGAGGAGGTCGAGGAACTCTGCAAAGATGCCAACATCAGAACAGCTGAGCTGATCATGAAGATGATGAAAGAAATGGGGGTTATCAAGGAGGGCTGCGAGGATGTCACCGCTCGCGACCTCGTGCCGGAGATTTACGACGAGGAGGGAGATGGTTCGTCATCAAGCGCGGAAGAGTAAACGACATCTGGAGGAAAACCTAGGACTCCCTTTCAGCTTTCTTTTATATACACGTTTTTGTATTAAGACATTTTTGTATTAAGACATCCTATCATTTTTTGTAAAAGGGCTCTCCCGGACAAGTTAGACCTTAATGCATGGCCATGCTTTTTTATATGCGAGACGTCTTGGCTCTCTTTTGTTTTTCAAATGTACTTGTTTTTTCTCTGCTTTTGAAACGGGGTCATACCTCATCCTGCCTCTTGATCGAGGAACAAATCTAACCCGAGGCGCGAGTCGTCAGGCCCTTGTTTCCCTCGCGTAGGGGACTGGTTCCCCTTCCTCTTGCCTTGCTTCCTGACACCCCTGGCGCGAGTGGATCTTGAGTTGTACATATATATATATTTTTGTTTGCGAGACGAGGGCGTTCCTCCCCTCGCCCCTTGATCGAAGAACAAGCTTTTTACCCGAGGCGCGAGTCGTCAGGCCTTTGTTGCCCTCGTGCAGGAGGCTGGTGTCCCCTCCTCTTGCCTTGCTTCTGGACCCCCCTTGCACGAGTGGGTCTTACGGGTCTGACTTCCTTTTTTGTCTTATTTCCTTCCTTTTCCCGAGCCGGAACTTCTCTGCTTATGTTCAAACTATGGATTTTCCTCATCTTGTCATCCGTTGGCAGCCTTTCTTTGTAGAAGCTCCCCCGTATATGTCGTGACTTAATGGATCAATGACTCCGCCGACTTGGGGGGACTTGGCCAGCATGTCCTCCTCGGGCCCATTCTTCCTCATCACCAAGTGAGCCTATAGATCTGCCAGCTTGATGGTAGCCTGGTCAGCGGGTCTTCTCGAGGTCTCCTCTCCAACACCCAACTCCAACCACCGAGTGAGCCTACAACCCTGCCAGCTTGATGGTTGCCTGGTCAGCGGGTCTTCTCGGGGTCTCCTCTCCAACACCTAACTCTAACCACCGAGTGAGCCTACAGCCCTTCCAGCTTGATGGTATCCTGGTCAGCGGGTCTTCTCGGGGTCTCCTCTCCAACACCCAACTCCAACCACCGAGTGAGCCTACAACCCTGCCAGCTTGATGGTAGCCTGGTCAGCGGGTCTTCTCGGGGTCTCCTCTCAAATACCCAACTCCAACCACCGAGTGAGCCTACAACCCTGCCAGCTTGATGGTAGCCTGGTCAGCGGGTCTTCTCGGATTCTCCTCTCCAACACCCAACTCAAACCACCGAGTGAGCCTACAGCCCTGCCAACTTGATGGTAACCTGGTCAGCGGGTCTTCTCGGGGTCTCCTCTCTAACACCCAACTCCAACCACCGAGTGAGCCTATAGCCCTGCCAGCTTGATGGTAGCCTGGTCAGCGGGTCTTCTCGGGGTCTCCTCTCCAACACCCAACTCCAACCACCGAGTGAGCCGACAGCCCTGCCAGCTTGATGGTAGCCTGGTCAACGGGTCTTCTCGAGGTCTCCTATCAAACACCCAACTCCAACCACCGAGTGAGTCTACAGCCCTGCCAGCTTGATGGTAGCCTGGTCAGCGGGTCTTCTCGGGGTCTCCTCTCCAACACCAAACTCCAACTACTGAGTGAGCCTACAACCCTGCCAGCTTGATGGTAGCCTGTTCAGCGGGTCTTCTCGGGGTCTCCTTCCCAACACCCAACTCCGACCACCGAGTGAGCCTACAGTCCTGCCAGCTTGATGGTAGCCTGGTCAGCGGGTCTTCTCGAGGTATCTTCTCCAACACCCAACTCCAACCACTGAGTGAGCCTACAGCCCTGCCAGCTTGATGGTAGCCTGGTCAGCGGGTCTTCTCGGGGTCTCCTCTCCAACACCCAACTCCAACCACCGAGTGAGCCTACAGCCCATCCATCTTGATGGTAGCCTGGTCAGCAGGTCTTCTCGGGTTCTCCTATCCAACATTGAACTCCAACCACCGAGTGAGCCTACAACCCTTCCAGCTTGATGGTAGCCTGGTCAGCGGGTCTTCTGGGGGTCTATTTCCCAAAACCAAATCAATCTTGTTACGTGGAAATGGATATCTGAACTTGTATTGCATTTAAAAACCGCGCCAAGTTTACAAGTATTGAAAAATAAAAATATTCCATCTCAGAAGAAATAAATAATAGACATGAAAGAGACAGCATCAAGGCTAAAATCGCTTTAGATCATTGCCGCTTCGGGCGCGATCGAGGGGTGTCCCGTCCACATCCTGGAGGTGGTACCCTCCTAACATTAAGACCTCCTTTATTATAAAAGGGCCTTCCCAGTTGGGGTTGAGCTTCCCCCACGGAGGCCCCTCTACCTGCCGCATCCACTTTCTTGAGGACCAAGTCTCCCTTCTCGAACTGCTTGATCCTGACGTGTTTGTTAAAATATATTGACATCCGGTGCTTGACCTCCTCCTATCGGATGGACGCTAGCTCTCTAAGTTCCTCCACCAAGTCAAGAGAGAGCCTATGCTCCTCCCCGTTGCCTGCCTCCCATCCTTAATTTCCCTTTCTTGCTGCTGCCACCCTAGGTGACTCAACCTCGAACTCAACTGGTATGACGGCCTCGGAGCCATGGGAAAGTTTGAATGGTGTCTCTCCCATGGCGGTACTTGGCGTAGTCCTCAAGGCCCAAAAGACGGAGGGGAGCTGCTCCACCCAACTTCCCCTTAGGTTTTCTACCTTCTTATTCAAGAGATTCACGATGACCTTGTTCGCGACTTCCACCTGCCCATATCTTCTAGGGTGATGCACCGAGGAGAACCGAAGGTCTATACCTAGCCGGACACAGAAGTCCACGAATTCTCTACTAGCGAACTGTGGTCCATTATCCGTGACAATGGCCAAAGGGAGCCCATGCCTGCAGATGATTTCCCCCCCATACGAAGCTTTTGACTACTTGAGACGTCACCTTTGCCTACGCCTTCACCTCCAGCCATTTTGAAAAATAGTCCACCATGACCAGCAGGAACCTCCTCCGGCCACTGGCTTGGGGAAACGGGCCCACCAGATCTAGTCCCCATATGGCGAAGGGCCATGGAGCCGTAATCGTGCGCAATCTTTGGGCCGGGAGGAGTTGAAGAGGAGAAAATTCCTGGCACTTCCTGCATCTCCTTGCGAATTTCTCAGCATCCTTCTTAAGAGTGGGCCAGAAATAGCCTTGCCTCAACACCCTGCCTTCCAAGGTCCGACTCCCGGAATGGCTACCACACTCCCCTGAGTGAATCCCCTCCAGCACTCTTGTGACCTCCTTCTCAGACACACACCGAGCCAGTAGGCCTGACAATGTCTTACGGTATAAGGTTCCCTCTTTCACCAGGTAATATGCTGATTTGTATCTGACCTGCTTCTTCTCCAGGTCTCCCTCGGGTAGACGTCCGATTGTGAAGAAGGCGGTAAATGGGTCCATCAAGGACCCCTGCTGGTCCACCTACATCAATTCCCCCTCTTTTATGGAAGGCCTGAAGAGTTCTGTCATGGTTCCTCCGGCCCGAGGACCGTGCTTAGCGAGCAAATCTTCCCGAGTATTTTCTTCCCTCGGGACGTGTTGAACTGAGAAGCTACGGAATTTTCCGATGATATTTTTTACCTTCATTAAGTACAATTGGAGGGTGGGTTCTCTTACCTCAAATTCCCCCTTGATATGTCCTGCAACTAATATAGAATCAGTGGAGACCTTGACGTCTTGTATGCCGAGCTCACGGGCCAACCTCAGCCCTGCTATAATGGCTTTGTATTCGGCCTGATTGTTGGTGAGGGTGAAATGAATCTTCAGGGCCTGTTCGATCCGGGTTCCCTCGGGACTTATCAAAATCATTCCACCTCCAAAAGAGCTCCTTCCCGAGGCCCATCTACGAGCATCTCCCAAGCCACTACGGGAGATACCTCGGCCTCCTTGACCTCCTCCACGTAATCTACCAAGAAATCTGCCACCGCTTGCGCCTTGATAGACCCCGAGGAACGAAAGCAAGATAAAGCTCACTGAGTTTTATCGACCATTTGGATAACCTCCCAGAGTGCTCCACCCCCTCCAGAATACGGCGGAGAGGTTGATCCGTCACGACCTGGATGGAATAGGCCTGGAAGTACGGTCTGAGCTTCCGGGCTGAGATGACGAGGGCCAAGGCTAGTTTCTCTAGGATAGGGTATTTTAGTTCTGCCTCCTTGAGGACCCCGCTCACGTAATAGATTGGGAACTGCTTCTTACCTTCTGCCTGTACGAGGACCGAACTCACCGCTCCTGCCCCCACTCCCAAGTACAAGAATAAAATCTCTCCCTCTCGTGGTCCTTGGAGTAGCGGCGCTTTGGTGAGTTGTTGCTTCAGGACTAAAAAGGCCTTCTCACACTCTGAGGTCCACTCGAATTTCTTTCCCCCTCTAAATGTTCGAACGAAAGGTGAGCACCTTTATCCTGCTCTGGAAAGAAACCTGCTTAACCCAGCAAACTTGCCGGTGAGACGCTGGACCTCTTTGGTATTCTTCGGAGATTCCAGTTCTAGGATTTCCTTCACTTTGTCCGGGTTAGGCTCTACTCCTGATTGGGTGAGGAGATGTCCTAAGAACTTTCCCCTGCTGGCCCCGAATACGCATTTTAGAGGATTGAGTTTCATCTTGTATTTCCTTATGGTTGCAAAGGTTTCTTCTAGATCCACAACATGGGACTTGAGGTCTAGGCTCTTGATCATCAAGTCATCTACGTAAACTTCAAGGTTCCGTCCATTTTGTTTTCGGAAGATCCGATCCATCATTCATTGGTAGGTTGCCCCGGCATTCTTCAACCCAAAGGGCATCATGTTGTAGCTGAAGCATCCATCCTCGATGATAAAGGTGACATCCTTGATGTCTGGAGGATGCATACGTATTTGATGATATGCTGAAAAGGCATCTAGAAAACTCATTAGTGAAAAACCGACGGCTGAATCGACCAGTGCGTCGATTCGAGGCAGGGGATAAAAATCCTTAGGGCATGATTTATTTAAAAGAGAGAAGTCGATACACATCCTCCACTTTCCCTCCCCCTTTTTCACCATTACAACATTACTCACCCACCCCGGATACTTATTTGCAGATATAAATCCCGCCTGGAGTAGCTTTTCCACCTCCTCTCTGATAGGCCTAGCCATCCGAGAAGCGATGGCCCTCTTCTTCTGCTGGATGGGACGAACCTTGGGGTCAAGGTTGAGACGATGGCACGCCACGTTCGCGTCAATCCCCGGCATGTCGGCTGCACTCCAAGCAAAGATGTCGATGTTTTCCTGCACGCATTTCCGAATTTCTTCCTGGTCTTCGAAGCTGAGCTCTCCACTGACCTTGATCTTTTCCTTTCTTCCCTCCTTCGTGCAGATGTCCATCTCCCGTACTTGAACTGCTGCCCTCAGCCTCGAGGGCTCCTCTTCTCCCTCCTGATCCCTCAGACTCTCCTCTTCCATTCCCTTCCTCTCCCCTTGTTCTATGTGCTCTCGCTCCTTGCTCTCTCGCTCCTCCACGGCCACCTCCGCTTCCCCTGCGAACTTCTCCCCATCTTCCTCAATACCTCTTCCCAACAATGGTCCTCTCCTCCCTTCCGGCTGAGCCTCCATCTCGAATGGCTCCTCCACGTCCCCTATCTTTCTTTTCTTCCCTCCAACTTCTTCCACCTCTCCTCTGGCTTCCTGTTCTCCTGCCCTTGCTGGCTCCCCCGTAATGCCTCTCCCTACCTCTACAACCTCATTCTCCTCCTGCTCCCATTGCTCCATTCTTTTCTCCAGCTCCCCCGCATCAC
Organism: Platanthera zijinensis; assembly: GCA_039513925.1. Lineage (NCBI taxonomy): Eukaryota > Viridiplantae > Streptophyta > Magnoliopsida > Asparagales > Orchidaceae > Platanthera > Platanthera zijinensis. Next base: position 220,406,326 of record CM077079.1, read on the forward strand.
CCTTCCAAGAGATGGTGTTTACTTCGGTCACATAGCATTCTCGGGCTGCCTTCGGATCTCCTTGCACCCTGATCTAAGTCCCCCCCTAAATTGAGCTTTAAGCACTGATGAAAAGATTATGGCACGCATCTGAAAGCGCTGATTAAAGGGAGCCCGAAGATGGCGTTGTAACTGCTGGGGGCGTCCACTATCACAAAGCGGCAATTTCTGGACAGCCCTCCCAGAGTCACCTGGAGTCCCACTCCCCCTCGACATCCTTCCTTTCTCCTGAGAATCCAAACAGTGGTTTGTCTGCTGCCAACACTCTCCAGGCCTCTAACCTCATCTCGTTGAAGGCCTTCTTGAAAATGACATTCACCGAGCTCCCATTATCCACCAAGATCCTCGACACCGTGAAGTTTTCGATTGTGGTCCGAATTACCAAGGCATCGCAGAATGGATCCTCGTGATCCGGCAAGTCCTTCCTAGAAAAAGTGATCTTCTCGTCCGGGGGCGGGGCTTGCGACGTCGAAGCAACGCCCCGACAATACATGGTATGAAGCCTGTCCTTGCGGGTAGCCTCAATCCCCACCCCCCCATGGATCACCCTGATCCCCCCTCGATCCCCCACGTCCGATCGGTCCACGCATCGATCCTCCTCCCCCGTTCAAGTCATCTCTACTATCCGCACTGGTAGCAGCTGCTCACCCGCTCCTCTTCTCCCTTTTAATTCTAGAAATTCTGGACAGGTAGCCGTCGGGTGGCCTTCCTCCTCGTGGAAGTCAAAGAATGGCAAAACTACCTCTCCCTCCTGCCTCCCTTCTTGGGGGTTCCTCCTTCTCCCTGCTCCTTCTCCTGCCCTTCCTCGCTCTCTTCCTCTTCCTCGCCCCCAGCCTATGGCCATAGCTTGCTGAGGCGGGGGTGGGAGTTGTCTAGGACCATGTCCCCACCCCAGTTGATGTAATCTTCCTGGTCCTCCCTGGTAGTAGTTCCTTCCTCCCGGAGGAAAACCTCTTCCTTGCCCTTGAACAGGGCCCCCCGGTTGCCTCCAACCCAACTCCTGATGCGCCGGCCCCCTTGGCTCCTCCCTCGTCCTTCCTTCCTGTTGCTTTGCTCCTCCTGATTCTCTCGACTCCACTTTTGTCAACCTTTCCAATTTTTTAGCAAACGCCGTGTTTGCCGCCTCCATTGCTATCTCCTTTGCTTCCTTTTCCATCAACCCTTCGAATGATAACGGCGCCTTCCTAGTCAGGCTCATCTTGAAGAAGCCCTCCTTCAGTCCTACCGTAAAGGCCATCTGGAGAGCGAATCCCGACACCTCCTGAATGTCTAGGATTTCTTCTTGGAAGCGATCCACGTACTGGGCTAATGATTCGTCGGCCTTCTGTTTGATCAGGAAAATGGACTCGGGGTTTTTCTTCCTCTTCTTCGAGGTCGAAAGTGCAATTGGAAACTCCTACTCAAGTCCTCAAAACCGTATATCGACCCTGCTGGGAGTTGATGAAACCAGTCCCGGGCTTTGTCCTTCAAAGTGATGGCAAAAAGGCGACACTTGAACGCATCTGTCATTGGCCTGATGGAGACCGCATCCTCAAACCACTGCAAGTGCTGGAGAGGGTCATCCTTTCCCACGTAATAGGTCATCTCAGGCTCACGGAATCCCTCCGGGATGGGAGCCGAAAGAATCAATTCACAAAAAGACGATCCTCTCACCAGGGTCTCGCCACCTCTACTCGCGCGACGACGTCCCCTCGCGAGATGGCACTCACCGGGCTGGGGAACAACTCCCTTCCTGCTAGATCTCGCCCGCTTCCTTCCACCACTTTCTCTTTCCCAGGCCGCCCCCCTGGCGCGTCCTTACCCACTCTTGCCGAGACGATTCCCTCCTGGGGAGAGAGGCCCGGCGCCTGAGGGAGGGGGGTCACACAATCACCTCATTGTGAGATCTGCTGCAACATGTCCATGATACCTCCAATGGACGCCATGAACTCCTCTCTCCCAACATATCTCCCCGGGTTCTGGGACCCACCCTCGTCTTCTCCTCCCAGATCTCCTGCCATGAGGTGATCCAAAGTTCTTCTGCGTAGGCTGCGTTCCATGCTCACCGCACCAAAAATGTTGGAACCAACAAGGCCGGTTCCTCCTAAAGCTCGGATCTAAAGTTGCAGCCTACACCTACTCTCTTTGGACCACGCTCCCGATAGGAATCTCAGAAGAACAGACGGTGGGCTTCAGCTCGGAGGTACCACCTCTTACCCGGAAGAACTAGAAATTCTCCCCCTCCTAGCCAATGCTGAGCTAGGTTCCTGAGTGAGAGAGAAAAAGAAGGGTTCAACGCCCTTTCCTCAGACACTTTACCGGTCTATTTATAGGCCTCCAGATTTGAACTGCAAATAACCAAATCGAATCACTCGTGAAATTACCAGGATACCCTGGGTCGGGTCTGCCAAACGCCAAACTCCGTTGTTTTGGAGGGCTATAGGCAGACCTCCAAGGGTAAAGGAGTAAAAACCTCTGAAGCTAGGAAAAGTGAACCAATTGCCAACTGAACCGGTCTTTGCCCATTTACTGAACCGTCCCTCCAGCTTCCTGCCGATCCGGTGCTCGGAGATAGCGCCGCCTCGCGGGTGAAAGCACCACTTGGGTTCGTCTCGCCCAGCGCGAATGGATCCTCACTTGGGTCCATCTCGCCCAGCGCGAATGGATCCCCACTTTGATCCGTCTCGCCCAGCATGAATGGATCCTCACTTTGGTTCGTCTCGCCCAGCGCGAATGGATCCTCGCTTGGGTCCGTCTCGCCCAGCGCGAATGGATCCTCGCTTGGGTCCGTCTCGCCCAGTGCGAATGGATCCCCACTTGGATTCGTCTCGCCCAGCGCCTTATCTTCTCCTGGGGTCCTTCTAGTCTCCTCTTTTCTGAATCTTTTCCTCGCCTGAGGTTGTACACTCAAAATAAGCAAACACTTCAGACAAATGATATATAGTATTTTAAATAACATTGATAATCAAAGATGAGTAATGTCTATAATAAACATCCATATTCTACCGCCCTTAGGAACCTAAAATATATAATATTGCTATGGATTAGTTTCCCTAATTACAATGCCGCCCCCCAGATTTCTTTGCAGTCTTTTTCTCAGCCTCTTTCTTTTTCTGTCTTTGTCTCTCAAAATAGTTGTAGGGCTTTGGATGGTATATGCAGGATTTTGGGGTATCCACTGGTATAGTTCCAGCTAGCTTGTTCTTTTCGAACTTCCTCCTCACCTCTTCTTACTTTTCATACTTTGCTCATTCAATATAACTGTATAGTTTTGCTCTATCTGTTTTGTTCTCTTTGATCTGATTCCAGATAGTCAGAATGGTTATCTTGTAGGTTAGGCTCTATTGTACACAATCAGGCCTTGATTCTAGTTATACTTTATGTCTCTTTTTCCTTAGCATCACTTCTTCTTCCTCATCTGTAATTTCTTTGCCCTTGTCCTTTGATATTTGTTGAGAGGTGGGGCTAAATGTAATTACATCATCAGGAGCAGCAACTATAATATTAACTTCAACATTAGCTGCAACTCCATCTTACGGAACTGCGGGCTCATCATATATGATGGGATCTAGGCTCAGTGCTTCTCTGACAACATTATAGGTCAAAATTGCATGGTCTCCACTTTATCTTATCATTGACCTCTCCTCCTTTATGACTTCTTCAATAACTAGATTTCTCAGGGAGTGCTTGGAGGAGGATATCTTGTTAGCCAAGTGATTGACACCAGTTGTTACATGATTCTTTACTTCCAACATTTGTTCATCAAGGATTTGAGTGAAGGAATCCATTCTTCTTTCAACAATCTTTATGTGCTCTTCCATGTGGGCTTTTGTCACATTATGAAACATTTGCATATTTTCAGAAGAAGCACACTGATTTTGGATGATATCATTTTGGATCTACTGAATCTGTTGAAGTTAAAGAACAGTAAAATTAATAGTTGGAGCAGCTCTTAGAAAGAATTTAACTGTGTTTTCTCTATGCAGGTTGACCTTAAATCTGATGGAAGTGATTTCAGTTGAGAGATCCTTCCTAAGTGCTTTGACTGAATCATCCACATACATCTCAAATCTTTCTTCTTTGCTCATCCAAGAGTCCTCTTAGTTATGACAAAAAAGATGTGGGAATCTCTTCATTCAGCTGAGTAGATGCTAGATAGTTGACTTTTTCATGAATCTCCCTTATATCTCCCATTATCTCAGAATCAACAATTTCATACTTAGAGGAGTGATCTAGAATGGTAACTGTAGGAATAGTCTCCTCTTTCACATATTCCTCGGCAAGCGATAATACTACATCTCCTTGGTTTTCTCTTACAAAAGCATCTACCTCACCTTCATCTTATTGAATAGGGAGCTCGGTGTGAGTCACCCCCTCAGCTGCTGCAATGATTGTGTTGATCTCCCCCTTAATAGAAGCACTAGGTATGATGTTCTCCCCCTCAACATGATCATCCTGTACTGGGATCTCCCCCTCAGTATCAAAACAGATCTTTCTCACAATATATGTTACTATGTCTTCAATATTCTCCATAATTATGTCTCCTTCAACATCAGTAGGTGACACTCTATTTGGAACATCATTGGCAGCAAGCTCAGAGGAAATTGAAACTTGTGCACTCACATCCCTCCTATCAGAATCACTTGAAATGGACAAGTGAGGGTTGTCGGGTTCAGTATTACTGCTATCTGATGAGCTACTACTGGAGCTATCTTTAGTAATTGTTTCAGTTATCTTTTTCTTCTTCTTTTTAGTCTGCTGAGGGCGATTGATCATCACCCTATCCTATATATCAAACATCTTGATGTCCATCCTTCTCATGTGATGTATCTTTGCAACTAGCCTCATATTCAAATACCTGGTATAATATTAAGAAGAAATAGAGATAGAATCCTTCCCATACTTGGCTCAGGGATGCACTCAATTATCTTATCAAAGATCACCTTGACTCAATCAGTTTTCTTGGAGAGAATTACTCTAGCCATTAGGTCAAACATTTTCCTTGAAATGTTATCATGAGATCCTATTTTTCAGATTAATTTTTTTCCAATGATGTCTGCCAAGAACTTACCCTTCAAGTTTATGTCTTTCCTGAGTAAAGAACCATATGTATGTTTGGATAGACCGTACTACTTGAAGGAAGACTTTATATCTTCTTGCTATAGCTCATCGTCTTCTTCATTAGGGTTGAGTTTGGGGAGCTTCAGTCCCCTGCAAATCCTCATAACTGTGATTTTAACTTTTTCTCCATTGATGGTTATCATGATCTTTGTCGAGGAAGAGTCCACCTTGGCATTAACATATAGTTCTAATACTTCTCTTTTCTAGATAGCACACGGATCTAACAACACAAATTTGAGTTCTACGACTGATAAGAGAAGAATGACTGATAGAATTTCTTTTAGAGCATCTCTGAATCCATTTCGAACAACTTCACAACCCTCGAACAAGAAGTAAGCACCCTTGGAAGCCATTGAATCGGAGAGATTGAGTGAGGAGCAAAAGATGATGTGAGAAATCTAAGGTACGGGACACAGAAATTCGGAAGGGCAATAGAATGATAGAGTTTATTTTAGGCACGATTTCTATTTATACCCTATTATATTTAAGAAGGTGGAGAGGCGTGTACCTTATCGTGATTTACAATTTAGATGGATGGTTGTGATTTACCCTGATAGATTTGACGCTTTCTGACCCATCAGAATGTTTGCGTCAAGTCCATTCGACGCCTGAGGTGTTCACTCGATGTCCGAACGTATCACTCGACGCTTGGTATTGACTCAATGCTTGACACTTCATTCAACTCCAAGTAAGTTGACTATTTTCTTTTTTATGTTCATCTGCAAACAGTTATCCTCTAAATGCTCATATATGATAGAAAGCTTATAGCCAAAAATATAAAGCTACTTCAAATTTAACATTCCCAATTAAAACTTGAAAATGCTAAACTTGGCTTCATCAAGAGGTTTAGTGAAGATGTCAGCCACTTGTCTGTCTATGGGGACAAACTCAAGGCTGATATCTTCCTTCTTAACATGCTCTCTTGTTAAGTGATATTTAATTTCAATATGCTTGGTCCTGCTATGTGATACATAATTCTTAGCTATTGAAATTACACTAGTAGAATTACAGAACATGAGTGTTTTACTTAGGCTGATATTGTATTCCTGAAGTTGATGTTGTATCCATAGGAGCTATGCATAGCAACTCCTTATTGAGATGTATTCAGATTCTCTAGTGAAAATTATTACACTAGTTTGTTTTTTGCTGCTCTAGGATACCCGCCTTCTTCCTAAAAATTGGCAAGTACCAGAAGTACTCTTCATATCCTCTTTGCAATCTGCAAAATCTGCATCTAAATAGCTTGTTAGTTCAAAATCTTTATTCCTAGGTTACCAAAGGCTAAGATCTGGTGTGCCCTTAAGATATATCAGAATCCTCTTTGTAGTAGTGTAGTGTGATTCTTTAGAACAAGCCTGGTACCTAGACCAAACACATGTAGTAAACATAATGTTTAGTCTACTAGCAGTCAAATAAAGGAGGGAGCAAATTATACTTCTATATAAGGTTTCATAAACTAGTGACATACCAGGCTTTCCATTCTCATCCTTGTCTACTGACATACTTGACCTCATAGAAGTCCTCATAGTGGAGGTACTCTTCATTCTAAATTTCTTGATTAATTCCTTGGTGAACTTAGACTGAGATATAAATAAACCATCCTCAGATTGTTTAACTTGGAGACCCAAGAAATACTTGAGTTCACTCATACTGCTCATTTCAAATTGCCTTTGCATAAGTTTAGCAAACTTTTTGCATAATCCATCATCAGTAGACCCAAAAATTATGTCATCAACATAAATTTGGACTAGGATAATCTTACCCTTGACTTCTCTTCGGAATAATGTCTTGTCTATCTTTTTCTTTGAGAATTTGTTCTCAATAAGAAAGCTAGCAGGGTTTCATACCAAACCCTTGGGGCTTTTTTAACCCATACAAAGCATTTCTTAAGTGAAAAAAATAATCAGGAAAAGAAGGATTGATAGAACTTAATGGCTGCTCAATATAGACTTCTTCTTTTAGGTCATCATTTAGAAAAACTGACTTCACATCCGTTTGGTAGACATTAAATCCTTTGTAAGCAGTATATGCAAGAAATAATCATATGGCTTCAAGTCTAGCTATTGGTGCAAATGTTTGCTCAAAATAAATACTTTTTTCTTGTATGTATCCTTTACCTACCAGTCTAGCTTTATTCTTGACTATAACACCATTTTCATTTAGTTTGTTTTTGTATATCCATTTGGTTCCTATAATATTATGTCCTTGAGGTCTGAGAACCAACTTTTAGATATTACATCTATTGAACTAGTTTAATTCTTCTTACATACCCATAATACAGAATGGGTCTATGTTGGCTTCTTCAAACTTCTAGGGTTCTATTTGAGAAAGAAAGCTGGATTACATAACAATATTGTGATTTCTACTTCTTTTGGTTACACCTTGGCTTGCATTCCCAATAATAAGATCTCTTGAATGGTCTCTTAAGTATTTGACAGCTATTGGTAGCCTCTCTCTAGCTCCTTGAATTTCAGCTTCAGTGTCCTGTAGTTCTTCTTCTATTTACATTCCAGCTAGTCCTTCTTTTGGGATGAGCACACCATCATCTTTTTCTTGTTCAATTGGAGGTATGTCTTTAATGCACAGTTTGTTCATTCTTAATTCTACACCTGCAACACTAGAAGAGCATGGCACTTCATTGTGAATCATAAAAGTTTCATCAAATACAGCATTTATAAACCCTTCTACAATCTGATTTTTCAAGTTCTAGATCCTATAGACTTTACTGTGGCTGTTGTACCCAACGAAAATGCCCTCATAGGATTTTTCAGAAAATTTGGTTAAGTAAGACTTCCCATTATTCAGCACAAAGCACTTGCTTCCAAAATTTTTGAAATGGTCTAGATTTGGTTTTCTACATTTCATAAGCTCATAGGGAGTCTTCTTGTGATACTTGTTGATATAGGCCCAATTTTGGACATGATATGTTATGTTTACTATATCAGCCTAGAAATATTCTGGGGGAAAAGTGTCACTCAACATGGTCCTTCTAGCCTCAATGAGAGTTCGGTTTTTCCTCTCAGCAATACTATTTTGCTGGGATGTTCTTGGAGAGGAGAATTCTTGAAAGATACCTTGCTCTTTGCAGAAGTTTGTCATGCTTTCAGACTAAAATTCTTTATCATGGTCACTTTTGATTTTGGCCACAGTGCAGCCCTTTTCATTCTGAAATTGCTTGACAAAAGTCATAAAGATATCTAAGGTATCATACTTTCTCTTGAGAAAGAATACCCAAGCAAATCTGAAATAGTCATCAACTATCACAAAGGTATAAACTTTCCTATCTAGAATATGAATTGATATAGGATCAAACAAGTCTATATGAAGGAGGTAGAGACACCTCCCAGAATTTTTGGACCTAATTATTTTGAAGGAAGCCTTTGTTTGTTTGCCATTTTGGCATGTAAAACAAATGCCCTCTTTGTTGTATTTCAAATTGGGTACATTTCTGACCAGCCCTTCACTGAAGAGCTTGATGATAGACTTGTAGTTCAAGTGAGCATGCCTTTTGTGTCATTGCACATAATAAGAGTCTTTTTCATTTGCTACAAGGCAAAATCGAGAATTGGAATCTATATACAAAAATTATGACAATAAATATTTCCACTCCTAGTGTCAGTCAAAATGATCTCTTTGTCATTTGACCTTATGATTAAGCACATATCCGTGTGGAAAACAATGATATAACCTAGATCACAGAGTTGGCTTATGCTGATCAGATTGTATTGCAATCCTTTTATATAAGCCACTTTTGTGATGATGACTATGCAATTGGTGATCATACCATAGCCTTTTTTCACTCCTCTATCTCAACCACCAAATATGTCTTTGGGTCCATTCCTCACTGGAGTGAAATCTTTCTGATGGCTCCTTGTTCAAGTCATGTGTCCGAAACATCCACTGTCCAAGTACTAGATAGGCATCTAATTGGTGTTTGGACATACTTACAAAACAAATTTAGTTTACCTTAGTAACTCAAAGAAATTTGTCTCTTTGGTTCTTGTAAGTCTTTGGTGCACTCAGACTAATAGGGATAGAATTTGCTGGTTTTGATTTCACAACATGAGGTGATGTTGGATTAAACCAGCAGTCTATGGCAAAGTGCCCTACCTTGCCATAACACTAACAATCATGGATGTTGTACCTTCTCTTCTGAACATTCCTAGAAGTGGATGGAGCATCATAATGCTTATGTTCATTAGAGAAGACAGTAACTTTCTTCCTATTTCTTTCAGCTAGAATTTGGTTGAATGTTAGGCGACAAATAGGTTCTCTTGATTGATTCTGTTTGACAGCAATATGTGTTTGCTTTGCATCTGACATGGTGTTGATGGCATCATAAATGATTAAGTGAGAATTGATTGCAGTCTTGCCATTTGCCTGCTTCTTTGCTAGATGATTTTGGGAAGAGCCAACTGCCTTACCATTGGGTATAGAGGCTGTAGCACCAAATATAAATGGTCCATGATGGGATATTTGAATTTATTCATGAGGGACTTTTAAAGAACTCAACCCCGTGTCTTTTTTCCTCCTATTACAAGGTGCAATATTTCCCTTATATGAGGAACTTCCATTTTTTCAGTAACCATATATATTATCATGGTCATACCTGTTAGAAGGGAACACTACCTTCTGAAAGGTGATTTGAGGTACAACTAGAGCCATGCATTTTCCATTAGAATTGGGTGCACCACCATTCCACTAGAATCTCAATTCTCTTCTATTATTTTGGAAGTAGAAGGTATCAATGAGTGACAACACTGTCTAAGGCTTGGAGAATTTCTCCACTAGCTTCCTCTCTTTGAGGAGCTTCTCTTCAAGATCCTTAATAATCTTGCTCTTCTGGCTAATGGTGCTCACTTGAATATTGGTGATACTTTTCAGCTAAATTATCTTTATGCGCATCTAAGCTAGCTAGGAAGCTGACTTGAATTGTATAGATATTGTCTAATGTAGAGAAATAATCTCTTCAACTTGCCTCTTGACAAGCTTTTTGCTCTTCTTCAGAGCTTCGAGGAGAACACAATATTTTTCAATCAATTGATTGACATTCTCTTCAGGTTCTAATTCATCCTCCTCATTGGATGAAGGGGATGCCTCAGAATCTGGGCTAATTTCATAATCAAATTCTAAAGAAAACATGGTTGAAATGATTACCTCATTAGGATAAGCTTTATCCTAATTTTCTTCAGTCATGACTATGAGGTTGTAGTCTTCTTCATCTTCACAGTCACTGTGAGTAGAGGACAATGGTGCTCTTATGCCAACCTTGGCAGTTGAGTGATCTGTATCCTCTTCTAAAGAGAATAGACAAATGTAGGCATTTTCTTCTTTAGATTCTGAAGTCTCAGAATCACTATCAGACAGGCTTGATTGCTTCTTAGCTAAGAAGCTCTTATCAACCTTTTTTTATCTTTATGATATTTCTTATCATCAGTCCTCCTGCTCTTTTTCCTTTTAATAGGGCAGTCAGCAATGACATGTCCTAACCTGTTGCAATAATATCAAACAACGTCAGTTTTAAATTATTTTTCTTGTTTACATACCTTTCCCCAGTGGATTCCTTTTTGGATCTATCATGGTTGGCTTAGAGCTTCCTAGTGCTAAGGCCTGTGGTGGCCTTGTTCTTCCACTATCTTCTTCTACTCAGCTTTTGATGAGCCAGGAGCAGAGATTTCTGACTTAGCAACCCTTCTTGGGGGAGAATGAGTCTTCTCTCTGCTCCTTCTAGAGATTTCAGCTTTGAAGGCCACAGACTTTTTTCTACTGAATGACTTGGCAGAATCTTCTCCAGCCTTTTGGAGTTCAACTGAAGTTCATGTGACAACAAATTGCCAAACAGATTTTTTGGTAGAGTGTTGGCTAAGTTGCCTACCTCCCTGATGACACAAATCTTGATGTCCTACTCTTTGTTGAGTGAGCTCAGGAATTTGTCATTAAGTTCATAGTTGGAGAACTGTCTACCATTAGTCTTCAGATCATTTACAATTCTAAATAATTTCTCATAGCATACAATTATGGAATCCTTCTTGTCTTGTCTAAAAGCCTCATATTATTGATTTAGAAGGGATTTTCTATCATCCCTCACTTCCTTAATCCCCTATATGTAGACAATCATAGAATCTCACCTTTCCTTAACAATCTTGCAGTGCACAAGGTTTTTAAATGTTGAGTCATCAATAACACTGACTATTATGTTCTTAGCTCTTTTGTCCATGGTAGACAGAACCACCTCATCTTTTGTCATCTCTTAGTATTTCTTGGGGGTCTTGATGTTGGAATCTATAGCTGAGATGTTCATGATAATGAAAGGTATCTCTTCCACTGTTATAAAAATTCTTGGGTTTGAGGCTTCCATGAATAGCCTTGTCCTTTCCTTCCATATTCCAAAGTTTTCTTTCCTACAAATTGAAAGCTTCATTAAGCTTTGCTCTTTGAGGTTCTCACCAGAAGTCATGATGACATACTTTTACTACTCTTAGAGATCTTGTTCATTCTGTTAGATCTTTATTGAATAATCTCGCTTTGATACCACTTGAAATTCTTTTAAAGGTAGTTAAACACTTAGAGGAGGGAGGGGTGAATATGTTTCTTTCAAGTCTTTTGAACTTTTTTAAAGTTATGCTTGATGTGTTGTTATTAAGTTAGTTTCTTTCAAGAACACAATGAACACACACAAAATTTATAGTGGTTCCCCTATCTAGGGTACATCCACTTCCCCCATCACATATCTAGCAGTGAGCTAGATTCAGCCAACTCCTCCAAAAACTCAGATCAACAGATCTTACACCTCAGATCCTTTCTAGGATCCTACAGCTCAGAGTGACTCTCACTCTTACAACTTAGACTGCTCACAGTCCTACCTCCGAGACAACAATAAGTCTCCAACCTCAGGCTCATAAGCAATTCCTACCTCAGCCTTTATAATGCAACTCTACCTCAGATTTACTACATGAATCCTACCTCAGAATTTTAGAAATAGTCCTACACTCAACCACTATAAATCAGGCCTACACTCAGATCTCAGTGAAATCTTACAATAGAGATTTAATGAGAGTTACAATGACTCAAGAACAATAGTTATGGAGTATTCTTCTTTAGATGTTTCACCAAACAGCTTCTTTTCACCACAATAGCAGGAGATGATCTTCAGATTATGAACAAGATGTGTTGTGTGAATAATAGCAAAGAGCTTCTTCTTCCTCAAGCTTTTTGAAAGATAGTTTTGTAGATTAGAAAGCTTGAAGATAGTGAAAATTATTTCTTTCTCTGTTGACTATGACTTTTTGCGACTTAGGGTTTCCAAATATTTTTCCAAAAGTTCTTCAATAAGTTCTGCAAAAGTCTCGTGAAATTCAAATTTTCTATTCTTTTTTATTCCAGCAACTGCAACGACTATCTCATGTTTAGGTAAGCGGCATAGCTGACTTTAATGGTTGAATCTTCCCAAGATAGCATGTTAGAGAAATACGACGATTTCTGTCTTTTAGCGTGCAATCTGCATCGATTTGAATTTTGTATGACGTCGACTAAATAAATAAGACGCCACTTGACTTAGAATAATTTCTTATCTTCTGTACAAACGTTGAGTGCTAGAATCAACATGACTTAGTCAAATTTTCTTGATCTCTGATGAAGTGTTGAGAGACAGTACTTAACTCAGCGCATACTAGTAAGGTGATAAGTGATCTCTTATATCTCGATGCATTTGTACTTAGACAACTTTTCCCTTTTTGCTGAAGCGTTGAGTGAATTATTTCTGAAGAGGCGTCGAGTGACTGCAGTTAACTCAACACATTCTATTAAGGTGTTGAGTCAAGTCTTATGTCTTGACACATTTGTACTTAGACAGATTTAACGCTTCATTACTTAGGCGTTGAGGGAGTGATTTTCACTCGGCACATTTGAACTTAGCCAGTTTTACAGCTTCAATGCAGAGGAGTTGAGTGAGTGATCTTCACTCGACGCATTTGAACTTGGAATGAAACTAATCTCATTTATTGAAGCGTTGAGTGAAAGACCTTCACTCGACACATTTGTACTTGGTCTGAAATTTTGCACTTTTACTAAAGCATTGAGAGAGAATAATCAGTCAGCGTATGAGTCTTGAGCGTCGTGTGAAATGAGATGACTCGACACATTTGAACTTAAGTAGATTTTCTACTTCTTTTCTGAGGCGCTGAGTGAATATCAATGAGTCAACGCTTGGATACCTCGAGCGTCGAGTGAAGTGAGATGACTTGACGCATCTGTACTTAGTAGATTTTCTTCACTTCTAAAGTGTGTTGACATTGTGGTCAATGTTCCTAATAGGGATGACATCGAGGATGTAAGACCCCTCGCCCCTTACCAGGAGGTAACCCGGTCTTATGCCCATAACCGCCGCCTTATGGTGACACTAACTCACGGGTTAATCGACGCCGCAAGATGCCAATTTAGCCGGCTAGTACGATCATTTAACCTGTTCGGCCAATCGAGAGTAGAAGTAAAATAAGTAGTAATAACTAACAAGTCCACAAAGATCACAGTACATATCATATATATATATGAAAATGAAAGTACAACAAAAGTCCACAATGAGTACAATGAAAGAGAAAGGGCTTATGCCCTTTACATGGATATCAAATCTCTTTCTCTCAAAATCAAACTAAGCGTAAGCTAACTATTATCGGTACACGCGTCATCACCTGATGTCGGGCTGCAGTAGTAGCAGTAGTATGTGGTATCAGCTCCTCAAGTCCTGCCACCTCATCTTGTTGGTCGTCCTGGTGCTCCATCTCCTCGAGTTCCTAAAATGACACGGTCACAACCGACCGTTAGTCAAAAAGACTAAGCCATTTTGTCCTCTCCTCACCTCCGCGACTCCTAGGCACCGAGCGAGAGGACGAAAGCGTAGGACAACAAGGGATAGAAAAAGTATAGCAGGTGATAGTGGATCTAATCTATCATAGTTAAATAATAACAAATATATCTCTACTTTAGCAGTTCTATATAGTACAAGTAAAGTAAGTAAGAAGAGTACTGAAAAGAAGTGCGGTAAGTAAAGTAAAGAACGGAGCAGAAAGTAAATTATCTACTGTTAAACTACCATCACAGAAGTACCTTAACTTATATGAATGTCCATAAAAACTTATAAGTTAAGGTTTCATAAATGTAACTTATCATATAAAAGAGCTCATACTAATTTATATGATAAGGATCTGTGGTATGTATGACCTAAATATGTATGTATGTTATGCATACGGTTATGATTCATACAAGTGCAACTCACACACATGACTCTATGGTCACAGACCTTTAGTTTCAGCTTTTTGGAGCTAGCATCACTCTCTGGTACCACTATTGTGGCTACGGCAGCAACAGAACGGGTGCTTCCGCTTCCTAGGCGGGTATACACACTACCAAGCCTAGACCCTTCGTACGCCTCTATGCACTTCCTAGGTGTACTCTATAGTCTCTGCGTACTAATGCTGGCCAACTGCCAGACTTTCTTGGTCGGGTGTGCGTTTTCAGGGATTATCCTCCAGACCGCAGTACAAATAACCTATTGGCCCCTCAAACCCTCACACCTCACCAAAGTCACAGTATTGCCATCGGTGTGACAATTGGCCCAGTACCGCATGACTCGCCACTAGTTTTGTTTCTATGCACATGCAAGGTATCTCAACCCGAGCTTCTAGCTCGCAGGACAAAACCCGTCCTTATGTCAAACTCCCGAGCCTCCAGCTCGCAGGACCAAACCTATCCTGAATCCCTCCAACCCTTCACTGGCGAGATTATCACTTCATTCTCTTAGTTCTGAATCCCTCAAACCCTTCACGGGTGAGATTGTCATAATGTTCTATTAGCCTATTAGACTACTATTTTCTAATATTTATTACACTTAGCACTTTAGGGTTAATCCTTGGACTGCCTAGGGCATGCCCGGTGAAGGGCTCTCGGGGGCACTAGGAACTAAGATGGGATTGAAAACCAAAAGTTCCCTTTCGCAAGGATACTTACTTTTATTAATGTCTACCCATGATCCATACCCAGCTCTCGTAGTTACTCTGGAACGAACCTAATGACTTAGGATATTATTGGGGAATCGACGGTCTTCCGCCGGTCTTCGTTCTAGCTACTATCCTTAGGGTTTTGCACTCTATCACTTGATACTATGAAGTGACCTACTGAACACCAGCCAGAGTTTATCTTCCCAATATAATTATCAACTCAACCTTCTATCGTATCCCCTGTGGGTCCCAGTAATACCTGCTACTTTTGTTGAGCGCAACCCATGACCTAATACTAACCCGTATAATAGGACTTCCAATTCCTTGGGCCAAATGCCCTTAATTAATTATCATGGGTTGGTATGGTGTATGGTGTTGACCATTTAGGATTTTACCATTTTTCTAAGTAATTAAGACCCTAAATTAAATCTTTTAATTAAGTGACCTAAGTCACTTTGTGCATGATGTGCTAAATACAATGGTTCCACAGATCTAAGAAATTTACCTGCTGTTCAATGAGGTTAAATATGACTGCCTACCAGAATTCATAATTTTACCATGTAAATTTCTATATAATTTCTATTTAAGATTAAAATCATAATTTGACAAATTTCCAAATGAAGTACATCAACCATAAACCCAAAAATTCTAGTAAAATTACTGGAGGCCAATATTCATCTAATGAAACATCATACAGAAATTGATGACCCTAAAAAGTGATTTGGCCAAGCAAAATTCAATAATTCTAATATTACCAAAATGCCACTACTTAAATTTTAGACATACATATTCACCCATAAATTATAAGATAATTACCCAAGGTTATAATCACAGGAATGAGATACTATAAATTTTCCCATAATTTTCCAGTAATGATTTCATTTACTTTTTAGTAATTTCCAAGAAGGGGCAATAATGTAATTCTACTAAAAACTCTAGGTAAAGTTTCCAAACAAGATTATAAAATTTTACAGAGGTGTATGATGTCTTACTAGGGCTTTTAACAAAAGTTTAGAATTTAATCAAATAAGTAGCCCTATATTTCAAATTTATTTCCAAATAAGCTTATTTTCCAATAATTCAAAATAATTAGATTTTTGATTCCAAAATTCCAAATCTTTCTATGGGAGATGTATTTAATCCCTATGAGCCTCTTTCCAAACTTTCAAGGACATGAATTGGGACAAGTGGGCTAAATTCTCATTTTTGCACTTGGCACAATTATTTACAAATCTACCCTCAATATGCATGTTGGTTTTCCCCAACATACAAAGATCCAAATGATCTGAAATTTCTACCATGGTCTTATAGTGATCCTAGGAACATGCCACCAAAATTTTGGGGTATGTGGATTAGGGAATCTCCCTATTTTCATTTTTATTTAGTAAATGAATTATCTATAAAACCTTAGAAAAGTATCCCCCAAAATTCTAATTTTTGGACAGGACTTCGGTTTAGCCCAACCATATGCATGCAAAAAATTTCACTACATGTGGATTTAGGGTTTGGCTTGTACACTCATTTAACGATCTGTCATAGCTAGGACAAGTCTTGGTAGAATGGCTCTACAAGAAGTTATACTGTTCAAAATCATGACTTTAGGGTGTCATTTTTAAGGTACGACATAGAGCTACAATTTTTATGTTGGTGAGCAGTTCTGGATTTGCCTTTAAGTGGCCTAAATTTAGCCCGCAAGGTACAAAAATTAATGTGACAGAAATGAAATAAAATTAAATAAGCTATAGTTTAATACACATGAAATGGACAGCATCCATTCACCTTCTCCATCATGCCGGTGGCTCGGATTGATCCCGCATGTAGCACCTTGATCCGATGTTTCCCGGCCATCCAGCCACCTCCCTGGCCAACCACCACCACCACCACCTTCGATGAGGTGAGGGTAAGCGTTTGGCGGCGACTTGGCCGCCGGAGGCGGCGGTTTCCTGCGAACTTGAACTTCATTAAAAATCCAAAAATTCATGAAATGCTCCCATTGGATCGGGCTCAATTGAGCCCAATGTCTCTCCTATTTGATCTAGAAATCTAGCACAGAGGGAGGGGAGGAGAAATGGACCTTAATCGGAGCCCGATGGTGGCGGCGGCGGTGGTTGGCCATGGAATTTCTCCTCTCCGGCGAGCTTGCTCCCGAACTCGTTTGTCCACCAAAAGCTTCGATCTAGATATCGAATTCCACTCCTCTCAGCCTTTTGAAGCTGATGGTGAGGTCAAATGGGGGTGGGGTTGGCTGGTTGTGTAGTTTTGAAGAGGGAGGATTTCGGCCAAGCATTGGATGCTTCACCATGGCTGCCATGTGTCATGGAGTTGGGCTGGAAAGGTTGGGAATTATTGTTGGGGGTTCAGATGTGGGCTGGAGAAGAGAGTTGGAGGGCCACATGGCCTTCATCCCCATTTTTCCTCCATTCTCTCTCCTCTTTTTACCCTAATTTCCAAAAACACCCCCATGCATGTACTCTCTCTCCTATTTCAGAGGGGTGGGGGCTATCAATGACCACTTAGGCTAGTCATGGGCCTTGACTCATGGACCTAACCCATTAGGAATGGGCTTGACTCGTTTCTTTTCTTTTCTTCAAGCCCTATGTTAACTTGTTGACTTTTTAGGTTGACTTGGTCAACATAATGAGTGGGCTGACCCACTTGTTGGTCATGAACCCCATGTCATCACGCAACATGGGTTGGGCCATGGCTAAAGGCCTTAGCCCATTAAGAATGAGTTTGGTCTTCAAATTTACTTAAATAGGTCTAAGGTTGACCAAGTTGACTTTTAGTGTTGACCTGGTCAACTTGATGAGTGGGTTGACCCCACTTGATGATCATGAGCCATATGGCATCACTAAAAATGGTTTGGGCCATGGTGATGCCCCACCTGGGCTAATTGAGTCTATAAGTGTGGGTTTGACCAAATTAGGGTTAAAGTTGACTTGGGTCAACTTGGGTCAATGGTTGACCCAATGATGTGGTTTTTGGTTCACTTAGATTTCTTTTAGGGTTAGGGGCATAGTGGTGGGGTCAATGTGTACCTATGATTCCAATTTGGGCTAGTTTGACCTAAGTTCACTTGAACCTTATAGTGGGCCCTATGTGAATCCACCCTAACTCCTTGGGTCAAACTTAGCCTAACCCCATTCACTCACCACATGTCCTACCCTAATCTATGTTTAGGGGTATAGTAGGAAATGGGATGTTACAAATCCCAATAAACAAAAAAATAATTTCGTCCCCGAAATTCAAGTTTGGGTCTACGTGGTTCTATGCCTAAGCAGTTAAGAAACCTTCCAAACACATTTAAAATATACCTGAGGCAAAGACTCCCGAGTATTGTTCCTGCATCCAATCCATAAGCTCCCAGGTGTCCTCCTCCTATTCGCAGTTAGACCACAACACCTTGGCCAAGGGAACCTTCTTCTTCCGCAGTACTCGAATAGTTGTATCATCGATCTAGATTGGCTCTACACGGGCTGATCCATCAGGTGCTATCGGGCCTGCTGTAGTGGTAATATACTGCTCTTGCCGAATGAGAGCTCTCTGAATCGAGGGGATGTGGAAAATGTCGTGCAGAGTCCCCAACTCTGGTGGCAACTCCTGGATCAAGTATGGTCCCATAAATCGAGGGTTGAGCTTCTTCTGCCTCCGCACCCGCGAGACACCATGCACCAGACGTATCTTCAAGAAAACTCTGTCTCCCACTTATATTTCTACCTTTCGGTGTCTCGCATCGTAATACTTGGCTTATCGACTCTGAGCCTCTAGCAAACTGTCCCTGATCAACCGTATGTGTGTGTCTGTATCCTTAATAGAATCTGATCTGAGTACTTGTGGTTCCTCATCCTGGACCCAAGATAGCGGCATCCAACACTTCCTACCCTATAGTGCCTCGTGGTTGTTGTTATACGAAACTCTATCAGAGGTAACGGTCCCCTTCCAAATGTACTTTCGTTATATTTTGGGATACTTACCATCAAACTTATGTGGATGTATTTTCAAGTCTCCCGACATAGTATCATTAAAATTACCTTAATCACACATTGGATTTGGAGTCCCTCACGACCAATGATCACCAAAACACGTGAAAATCAACAATCTAATAAGTAGAAATCTTTTTTATTCCTATCCACCTAGATTATTACTTATCACCCAACGTGAACTTACAATCACCCCAAAATATCATGCACATTAGATCAACACTATTATGTATAATAGTTAACTAACTTCTGAGATCATGATGTGACGAAAAGATCATTATTTTGTTTCTCCCAAATTCAAGAGTTATCACATTTCTACATAAATAGTAATACATAATTCATAGAGTGTTCACATTTCAAGCATACATCAAATGATCATTATTGATATTGATGTTGATACAGATGACTCCCGATTGCTTTTCAAAAATGGTGAGGTCTGACACAAATCGATTTCATCATAAAGAGATCTTATTAAACACTCATTACTCCTCGTGTAATTTCACCGTATACACCTTTGCAAATCAAAATTGATCTTTTAAGTCATAAATTTTCCCAAGGTAATCATGATGTTATCAACGTACATGTCTCGGTTCTTGATGTTATCATTATCGAGGGGATCATTACTATGTGTACGCTTCAACTAATCATTCACTTCATTTCAATTTGTTTAGTCGTTACATTTTCAATGTCATGCCTTGACAAATTAATCTTTTATTTGCTCTAATTTCAACTTAGGTATGCTCGTAGTAACCTTCCAATACATGTTCCTATAGTTATCTTTAATAGTCAAGCATGGGTGAATACTCATCTAAAGCAATTATACTCATGAGGTTAGCTTAACTATGTGTGGAATAAGTATAAGTAATCTTCAATCTAACCTCCAAAATTATGGCATGTAGAGACTATCATTTCTCTAGGTTCACTAAGCATGATAGTGCGTTTGTAATCCGAAAAGTGGGTATTTCAAATCCTTCGAACTATTATAATATTTGATTCTAAGGATAGTAGTATGTTCATAATCATGAGTTATTCTCAAAATCCCGAATCTTTCTGAAGGTGATTATTATATCATCAAACACTTTTGTTTTGATTCTTGTGATCATTTGAGCCACATCCAAAAGATTATACCTAGAATATACATCTTCCAATTTAGTATGATTCTTCACTTGATTTTAAGTTTTTTGGGGTCTCTATACTCCCAATGTCATAAACAAAATTATTCAAAATTTTGAATTCTCACTTATGGGTTCTAATCATATAACACTTAAGACCCGTGATCACTCCTTCATGTTACCATGATTTAACCCTATCCCAATCTGTATGTTTCCAACCTAATGACCTGGTTATGTTAGGTAGGCGCAGGTTGCAGTGATCAATCATAGTGTTTACTTCTCCCAATCGTACCCATTAAATATGAGATAATCATGAGACTTAGTTATGCAAAAATTTCAGTTATCCTTCTGACTTGTACTGAATTCTCAATTCACCTTTTATTTCTCTTGCAATATATCAAATTCTTAACCGATGATATAATCATTAATCGTGTGTCATGTCAATTGGGTTAAGGTGTTAGGGAATCTAGGAACGTGCTTTGTTGAGGTAATACGCTCCTTTAGTTATACATAGAGTCTTTGTGTCGTCGAAACTGCTTTGATTTTAGTTTTTCGGAAAGCTCGATGTTCGAATTCTTGTGATTTGTACACAACTTGTTTTGTTCCTTGGGATATAGCATGTCATTATGCATTGATGGAATTACGATCTCTCTTTAAGGTATGCCAAGTAATCATCTGATTCACAAGCCCGAGAAAGTTTCTAACGTCTCATGACGACTTTCCTTGTTCTAGGGTTGTGATATAACCAAGCGGACAACCCTCTACGTATATCCAAACCTCTAGGGAGGGTTGATCATCTTGCCAATTATCCGTACCCGAGTCTCGATTGTCATTCGGGTAATGTTTAAATACCAATTCTTCAAGATCACTGTGTTTGCGACTCAACATTTTCTAAACAAGATCGAGGGAAATCCAAGTCGTTATCAATTTAGCCCAATAAATAATAGGATAAGCCCTCATACATTTTGGGCTAAATTTCTTTAATACATATGGTACATTCATCCTAGATATGAACTCAATCCTTAGGGCTAATAATCTTAGGCTTGGAGTTCCACTTAGAGACTTATTGATATGCTACATACCTTAAGCCCTTAAGATTACTATTTATGACATTCTTCTCAAGGCCAACATGTGACTGATTGAGAAAATCGTATTCTCCAATCTATACTCGATTAAGGCAAGTGTACCTATCGAAATATAGCATAGGATATGAAAAATATCAAGGTCGTATAAAAACTCGGGGCAGACAAGTACTATTACTCACAACGACTCTATTATCCTACCGAACGATTAATGATGTTTGAAAATTAAAATAAACTAAACTTAAAGAGAAATAAACTATTACGAGAAAAGAGTGCGCGATCGACGATTCACTTTGAAATAAAATAACGAAATAATTTAGTTTAACAATTGTAAATCTATTAAGACCATGACGGATCCGATTTTAGGAAGTAATCTCGCTAGAGCATTAAATCTCCTAACTTGTAGACGTTTTGACCGAATTCTCTTTACAAGTCAAAATGGCCTAAAGTCGCATTATCGAAGTGACCCGCACTATTGGATTTGACTCCAATCCGGAGGATTTACGTCATCCTATCTCTAGGGGTGCGTTCAACTCCTTCCTTCCTTAAGTGATCTTTCATATTCACGAGCCTCTCGGCTACTCAAATATGAGATCGGAATCTACTACCGTATACTAGAAATACAGAGTCGATACAAAACAAATCAAGGAAGAATCAAAAATAGAATAATACAAAGGAAAACATAAAAATAAAGATACGTTATTTCATCTGCAAAGATCATCGCGATCGGGCACAAAAACTATTTAGCTACGCATATTGGAAAAGAAAACCAAAATAAGAGAAGAAGAAAATGTTTTCATTGCATAATAAAAGAGGTACACAATAATAAAGACAAGAAAATGTTATACTAATAAAAAGTCTATTACAAAAAAAGAGATCTACTTAGCAACAAAGAAAGAAGAAAATAAACTATCTCACTTGCTCTCTAACTTCAAACTAAAACTACTTGACATAAACTACTTGAAAAACTCAAACTCCTTAAAAACTACTTAACCTAAACAAGAGGGAGAGGGGTTCCTTTTATAGGAGAGGGAGAATATTCTAGATGGAGGGAAGACATAGGGTGGCCGGCCACATAAGTGGAGAGGTTCATGCATGGCTTTTAATGATGGGAGAGAGGAGGGGCTACATGCATTGTATGATAATTATGGGAATGAAAAATAAAAATATTAAATAGAGAAGAGGGGATGAATGGAAGTGTGTAGAAGGAAATAATAAAGGGGAGAGAGATGAATGAGGTGGAGAAAGATGCATGCATGAAAGTGGGAAAGAGGGGGTGAATGTGAAATAAAAGAAATAAAATAAAAGGAGGAAAGAGAGTGGTCGGCCTCATCATGGGAGAATGGATGCATGTATGTGAGTAATTGATGTTGTGGGCTGCTTGGACTGCTTGGGCTCGGGTAGAGGTTAGGTGCTGCTTGGGCTGCTCCAAATGAAGGGCCGACTGCACCAAGTGGACTGCATGGGGGCTCGGGCTGCTTGCTTGAGAGAGGAGGCTCGAGCTTCATCAAGTGGGCTGTATGAGGGCATGAGGGATGCTCCAATAGTGGCCGGCCATGTAGGTGGGCTATACTTGAAGAGGCTTGAGCATTGCACCTACAAACAAAAAGATAACACACACATTAGCTAATTGATTATAACATAACATGAATGAAAATACATAAAAATAAATCATAATATAACATAACATTAACATAACATTAATTATTTAAACATAACAAACATAACACATAAAACATTTATAACTTAAAATTAGACAAACATGAAACATAATACATAGCAAGTATAATAATATAATAAAACTATATATTTTTATATAATAAAATTGCGACAAAACAATAAAACTATAATAAAACTAGTAATTTTAATATATTATAGAAAGATATTAAAATATGAAATAACAAGCATAAATTATAAATAAACTAAGGTAATTAAGCTACTAAATTACTCCAAAAACGATGACTAAAACTAGTCATCAGTGACCTAACCAAAAATGGGTCTCTTCTGAGACTTGAATTCTTATTCGACCTTTGGTATTTTTCACGATGGTTGTCTCCGCGTAATCAAGTTATCGGTACGAGAGTTATGTTTACGAGCACCCTACCATTCCACTAATAGATTATATGTACCAATTCTCCTTAAGGCGGTCCTATCAGCTTGGGTAAGAAGCGATAATATCACTCGATAAGTGGAGTAAGGATATCGGAATTTAAGCCTTAAGCAGTGACTCTTGCGTCAAATTCTTCCCTTGGTAAATTTGGGTAACCTCATACCTTAACCAATCTATCTTCGAGGTCGATTTTAGACTCGGATACACTACGAAATCCTATTGGTAAGTCTAACTAAGGTGGTGTCCTAATTGGATTGGTCTAACTCATTGTTTAAATGGACTATTTTTTGTGACTTTTTACACATGGGCACACAATTGCTTCCGCTGCATAGTTTGTCCGCAAACTATTGCTCGAGCGGGGTGACCCAGTATTGTGGACTTCTTTCTCATATGATCATTTGTTCCTCTGATACCAGTTTGTAAGACCCCTCTCCCCTTACCAGGAGGTAACCCGATCTTATGCCCAGAACTGCCGCCTTTGGGTGGCACTAACTCACGGGTTAGTCGACGCTACAAGACGCCGATTCTGTCGGCTAGTATGATCATTTAACATGTTCGGCCAATCGAGAGTAGAAGTAAAACAAGTAGAAATAACTAACAAGTCCACAAAAATCACAGTACATATCGTATATATATATATGAAAATGAAAGTACAATAGTAGTCCACAATGAGTACAATGAAAGAGAAAAGAGCTTATGCCATGTACATGGATATCAAATCTCTCTCTCTCTCTCAAAATCAAACTAAGCGGAAACTAACTATCATCGGTACACGCATCATTACCTGACGTCGGGCTGCAGAAGTAGTAGTATGTGGTATCAGCTCCTTAAGTACTGTCACCTCGTCTTGTTGGTCGTCCTGGTGCTCCATCTCCTCGAATTCTTAAAATGATACGGTCACAACTGACCGTTAGTCATAAAGACTAAGCCATTTTGTCCTTGCCTCACCGCCGTGACTCCTAGGCACCGAGTGGGAAGACGAAAGTAGAGGACAACAAGGGGTAGAAAAAGTATAGCAGGTGACAGTGGATCTAATCTATCATGGTTATATAATAATAAGTATATCTCTACTTTAGCAGTTCTATATAGTACAAGTAAGGTAAGTAAGAATAGTCCTGAAAAGAAGTGCGGTAAGTAAAGTAAAGAA
Organism: Platanthera zijinensis; assembly: GCA_039513925.1. Classification (NCBI taxonomy): domain Eukaryota; kingdom Viridiplantae; phylum Streptophyta; class Magnoliopsida; order Asparagales; family Orchidaceae; genus Platanthera; species Platanthera zijinensis. Next base: position 220,430,888 of record CM077079.1, read on the forward strand.
CGGAGCAAAAAGTAAACTATTTACTGTTAAACTACCATCACAGAAGTACCTTAACTTATATTAATGTCCATACAAACTTATAAGTTAAGGTTTCATAAATGTAACTTATCATATAAAAGAGCTCATAATAATTTATATGATAAGGATCTATGGTGCGTATGACATAAATATGTAAGTATGTTATGCATGCGGTTATGATTCCTACAAATGCAACTCACACACATGACTCTGTGATCACAGACCTTTAGTTCCTGCTTTTTGGAGATAGCATCACTCTCTGGTACCACCGTTGTGGCTACGGCAGCAGCAGAACAGGAGCTTCCGCTTCCTAGGTGGGTATACACACTACCATGCCCAAACCCTTCGTACACCTCTGTACACGTCCTAGGTGCACTTTAGAGTCTCTGCGTACTAATGCTGGCCAACTGCCAGACTTTCTTGGTCGGGTGTGCGTTTTCGAGGATTGTCCTCTAGGCCGCAGTATAAATAACCTACTGGCCCCTCAAACCCTCACACCTCACCAGAGTCACCGTAATGTCATCGGTGTGAAGATTGGCCAATACCGCATGACCCGCCACTAGTTTTGTTTCTGTGCACATGCAAGGTATCTCAACACGAGCCTCCATCTCGCAGTACCAAACCCATCATGATGTCAAACTCCCGAGCCTCCAGCTCTCAGGACATAACCTGCCCTGAATCCCTCCAACCCTTCACAGGCGAGATTATCACTTCATTCTCTTAGTTTTGAATCCCTCCAACCCTTCACGAGTGAGATTGTCACAATGTTATCTTAGCCTATTAGACTACACTTGTCTAATGTTTATTACACTTAGCAATTTAAGGTTAATCCTTGGACTGCCCAGGGCATGCCTGGTATAGGGCTCTCGGGGGCACTAGGAACTAAGATGGGATTGAAAGCCCAATATTCCCTTTCACAAGTATACTTACTTTTATTAATGTCTACCCATGATCCATACCCATCTGTCGTAGTTACTCTGGAACGAACCTAATGAATTAGGATATTATTGGGGATTCGGCGGTCTTTCGCCGGTCTCCGTTCTAGCTACTGTTATTAGGGTTTTGCACTCTATCACTCGATACTATGAAGTGACCTACTAGACACCAACCAGGGTTTATCTTCTCAATATAATTATTAACTCAACCTTCTATCGTATCCCCCGTGAGTCCCAGTAATACCTGCTACTTTTGCTGAGCGCAACCCATGACCTAATACTAACCCGTATAATAGGACTTCCAATTCCTTGGGCCAAATGCCCCTAATTAATTATCATGGGTTGGTATGGTGTATGGGGTTGTCCATTTAGAATTTCACCATTTTTCTAAGTAATTAGGACCCTAAATAAAATCTTTTAATTAAGTGACATAAGTAACTTTGTGCATGATGTACTAAATACAATGGTTTCACAGATCTAAGAAATTTACCTGATGTTCAATGAGGTTAAATATGACTGTCTACCAGAATTAATAATTTTCTCATATAAATTTCTATATAATTTCTATTTAAGATTAAAATCACAATTTGACTATTTTCCAAATGAAGTACATCAACTACACAACCAAAAATTCTAGTAAAATTATTAGAGGCCAATATTGATATAATGAAACATCATACAGAAATTTATGACCCTAAACAATGATTTGACCTAGCAAAATTCCATAATAATAATATTACCAAAATGCCACTACTTAAATTTTCAACATACATAATCACCCATAAATTCTAAGATAATTACCCAAGGTTATAATCATAGGAATGAGATACTATAAATTTTCCCATAATTTTCCAGCAATGATTTCCTTTACTTTTTATTAATTTCCAAGGGGCAATAATGTAATTCTACTAATTACTCAAGGTAAAGTTTCCAAACAAGCTTATAAAATTTTCCAGAGGTGTATGATGTCCTACTAGGGATTCCAACAAAAGTTTAGAATTTAATCAAATAAGTAGCCCTATATTTCAAATTTATTTCCAAATAAGCTTATTTTCCAATAATTCAAAATAATCAGATTTTTGATTCCAAAATTCCAAATCTTTCTATGGGAGATGTATTTCATCCCTATGAGCCTCTGTCCAAACTTTAATTGACATGCATTGGGACAAGTGGGCTAAATTCCCATTTTTGCATTTGATACAATTATTTACAAATCTACCCTCAACATGCATGTTTGTTTTCCCCAACATGCAAAGGTCCAAATGATCTGAAATTTCTACCATGGTCTTATAGTGACCCTAGGACCATGCCACCCAAATTTGGGGGCATGTGAATAAGGGAATCTCCCTATTTTCATTTTTATTTAGTAAATGAATTATCTATAAAACCTTAGAAAATTATCCCCCAAAAATTCTAATTTTTGGACAAGACTTAGGTTTAGCCCAACCACATGCATGCCCAAAATTCCACTGCATGTGGATTTAGGGTTTGTCTTGGGCACTCATTTAAAGATCTGCCCTAGCCTATGACCAGTCTTGATAGAATGGCCCTACATGGACTTATATTGTTCCAAATCATGACTTTAGGGTGTCATTTTAAAGGTACGACATAGAGCTACATTTTTTTTGTGAGCAGTTCTGGATTTGCCTCTAAGAGGCCTAAATTTAGCCCGCAAGGTACATAAATTAATGTGACAGAAATGAAATAAAATTAAATAAGCTATAGTTTAATACACATGAAATGGACGCCATCCATTAATCTTCTCCATCAAGATGACAGCTCGAATTGATCCCGCTTGTAGCACCTTGATCTGATGTTTCCCGAACATCCAACCACCTCCCTGGCCGGCCACCACCACCACCTTCGTTGAGGTTAGGGCAAGCATTTGGCGGCGACTTGGCCGCCGGTGGCGGCAGTTTCCGACGAACTTGAACTTCATTAAAAATCAAAAAATTCATGAAATGCTCACATTGGATCGGGCTCAACTGAGCCCGATGTCTCTCCAATTTGATCTAGAAATCTAGCACAGAGAGAGGGGAGGAGAAACGGACCTTGATCGGGGCCCTACGGCAGCGGCGGCGGCGGTTGGCCATGGAATTTCTCCTCTCCGGTGAGCTTGCTCCCGAACTCATTTCTCCACCAAAAGCTTCGATCTAGATATCGAATTCCACTCCTCTCAGCCTTCTGAAGCTGATGGTGAGGTCAAATGGGGGTGGGGTTTGCTGGTTGTGTAGTTTTGAAGAGGGGGTATTTCGGCCAAGTATTGGATGTTTCACCATGGTTGCCATGTGTCATGGAGTTGGGTTGGAAAGGCTGGGAATTATTGTTGGGGTTCAGATGTGGGCTTGGGAAGAGAGGAGGAGGGCCACATGGCCTTCATCCCCATTTTTCCTACCTTCTCTCTCCTCTTCTTACCCTAATTTCAAAAAACACCCCCATGCATGTACTTTCTCTCCTATTTCAGAGGGGTGGGGGATGTCAATGACCACTTGGGCTAGTCATGGGCCTTGACTCATGGGCCTAGCCCATTAGGAATAGGCTTGACTCATTTTTTTTCTTTTCTTTAAGCCCTATGTTGACTTGCTGACTTTTTAGGTTGACTTGGTCAACATAATGAGTGGGCTGACCCACTTGATGGTCATGAACCCCATGTCATCACACAACATGGGTTGGGTCATGGCTCAAGGCCTTAGACCATTAAGAATGAGCTTGGTCTTCAAATTTACTTAAATAGGCCTAAGGTTGACTAAGTTGACTTTTAGGGTTGACCTAGTCAACTTGATGAGTGGGCTGACCCCTCTTGATGATCATGAGCCCTATGGAATCACTCAACATGGGTTGGGCCATAGTGATGCCCCACTTGGGCTAATTGAGTCTAAAAGTGTGGGTTTGACCAAATTAGGGTTAAGGTTGACTTGGGTCAACTTAGGTCAACTTGGGTCAATGGTTGACCCATTGATGTGGCTTTTGGTTCACTTAGATTGCTTTTAGGGTTAGGGCATAGTGGTGGGGTTAATGTGTACCTATGATTCCAATTTGGGCTAGTTTTACCTAAGTTCACTTGAACCTTATAGTGGGCCCTATGTGAATCCACCCTAACTCCTTGGGTCAAACCTAGTCTAACCTCATTCACTCACCACTTGTCCTACCCTAATCTATGTTTAGGGGTCTAGTAGGAAATGGGATGTTATAGAGGAGGTAGTAGAGCCTGATCAGATACACGACACTAAGCCATCTCAAGATTATGAGGACATTATTGATAGTGAGCCTATAAAGGAGATCATTGACGATGAACCTATACCAGCAGCTGAGCTTACTCTGCGGAGGTTTGATCGAGTCAAACACGCGTCTTCGATAAATTCTATAATAGAGTTTATTATGTTGACTGATGCAGGGGAGCTCGAGTGTTATGATGAGGTAGTGTAGAGAACAAAGAAGAAAGAATGGATGATTGCTATGCAAGAGAAGATGAAGTCTCTGTATGAGAACCATACTTATGATTTTGTGAGACTGCTTAAATGCAAAAAGGTTTTAAAAAATCAGTCGATTTTAAGAATAAAGTAAGAATACCTCTCGACACCACTCAGATACAAGGCCAGATTAGTGGTGAAGGAATTTAGTCAAAAATAGAGAGTTGATTATGACGAGATCTTCTCTCCTATTGTTAAGATGTCATCTATCTGGGTTGATCTTGGCCATGCTGCGATGCTAGATTTAGAGATCGAGGAGATGAATGTCAAGACCATTTTTCTGCATGGTGATCATGAGAAGGAACTTTATATGGAGCAGCCTGAGGGTTTTAGGGTGAAAGGGAGGGAGAGCTTAGTCCATCTCTTGAAGAAGAGCTTATATGGCCTGAAATAGGCCCCATGATAGTGGTATATGAAGTTTGATACCTTTATAGGAGAGATCGACTTTTGGAGGATCACACTTGATCACTGCATATTTGTGAAGCAATATGATCCAGGTGATTTTATTATTCTACTATATGTCGACGATATACTGATAGTCGGGAGGAGCACTGCACACATTATTGAGCTAAAGCGATAGTTGTGCTCCAAATTTGAAATGAAGGACTTGGGAGTGGCAAAGACCATCCTTGGGATGCATATTCAGCGAGATAGATGCTCCAAGTTACTATGAGTTTCTCAGGAGAGATATATCATGAAGGTGCTACAACAATTTAGTATGGATCAAGCGAAGAAGGTGAGCATGCTGCTTGCAACTCACTTCAAACTTATCGTTGACTAGTGCCTGAGTAAACCTGAGGATAAAGATGAGATACAGAATGTCCCCTATACTTTTGTAGTTGGCAGTATTATGCACGCAATGATGTGCACCCACCCAGATATAACGCAAGCTGTTGGTACTGTAAGTATATTTCTCTCCAATCCTGGGAGAGAACATTGGAATGCAGTGAAAATGGATTTTGAGGTACCTACAAGGGACGTCAGACATGATGTTGAAGTTTGGATATAGTGCGCCAGAGCTTCTGGGCTACACTAATGCTGAAATGGCTGGAGTATTTGGACTCCAGGAGATCAACCTCTAGGTACTAGATTTTATTTATCGGAGATCTGTCTCGTGGAAATTGAGATTATAGAAGAGCGTCGCAATGTCGACTACAAAGGCTGAGTTTATTGCGATCACTGAGGCAAAAAAAGAATTTCTTTGGATGAAGTGTTTCATCAACGAGTTGAGTTTCACTCAAGAGTACTACACACTTCTATGTGACAGTCAGAGCGCAATTCATTTGGGGAAGAACTCTACCTTTCGCTCGATATCCATGTATATTGATACGTGGTATCATTAGATACACGATGTTTTGGAGCAGAAGAAGCTCGACTTGCAAAAAGTGCATACAGATGACAACAAAGCAAATATACTCACAAAGTCATTACCGAGGCGAAAGTTTGAACATTTTTTGAGAATCACCGGAATGACGGTTTTCTCATCATCGTTGTGAAGGGGGAGAATTGTTGGGTGTGGTTCCCATTCGATACGGAGAAAACCACCGGGATCATGTATTGAGTTTGTGATACGTTTCTCTTCTCGTGACTCACAGAGATACTCGTGAGTCAATCTTAACGGCTATATCTTTCTTCTTCGCTTGAGATCCGACATGTAAGATACAAACACACATTTTTACACACGGGATTTAAAGTTAAAACATAGAACCCGTTTTTAGGAAAAAACGGGTTACACGAGCCTTTTGAAAATAAGTCTACTTTCATGAATTTTGTAGGAAAAGTGTTCAACATGAAAGTTATAGATCTCAACGAGAACTATAACTTTCATGTTGAACAATTTTCCTAAAAATGCATGAAAATATGCTTATTTTCAAAAGACAAGTGTAACATATTTTTTGTTGAAAACGGGTCTGTGTTTTTCAAGCCCCCTCCCCCCCCCCCCCACACATATATATCTCTACAATATATAAAGAAATACTGTGGTCTATGAATATCATGAGTTCAAAATTCCACAAGTCATTGGATCATGACTTCATAATTCAACAACCGTCTGATCGAGCACAATAAAATCACTTCATCTCTCAACATTTTAGTAGGTCTCCTAAATCTACTAATAGAGTGTCCTAAATCTATGTTAAATTACAATTTTGCCCCTATAACCCTTAAAAAACCAAACGACTGGTTGTTAAAATTATTTTTTAATTTAAACGCAGCTATCAGGTTTCGATCCCAAGACCACAAGGACAAGAGGAACAACTCAATCCAACAAGGCAAGGAGGCTACTGTGATAACAATTCAAATAATTTATACTTATATTATTATATTTTATATTTTTTATAAAAAAATTATATAAATATATGTATAATATAATTTATTATTATATATAAATATACTATATAGAACAATAATTATATATATTATTCATTATATATATACATTTATAATTTTAATTTTAATTTTTGTTATTTAAAAATTTATCTTTACTTTATCGTTTTCTTAAATTATCGTCGTGGGTGATGAGTCCTATTTATATAGGGTTTTTCATACTCATCTGTGCTAGTTTTAACGCTCTTGCGCTTCACTTTTAGTGTGTTATCGTTGATATTTCATTTATGCTGCTTTTCACGCTAAGTGCTCTATCTTGGCCCTTGGGTGTGCAATTGCGCATTCTATTGTCGGGGGTATGCACATGGTGCTCCTTGTTATCTTTCTGTTTAGTTTTGTTGGCCTTTTTGGTGCTGGGAGCTTGTGCTTCACTTTTGGTTTCATTGCCGTGCAGGTTGTTGTGTTGGCAAGAAGTCCATTTCTAGTTTCTGTGTAAAATGCACGGTCGTGCGTTTTTCTTCTTGCACGGTTTCAGTGCAACCGTGCGTTTCACACAGCTTTCCAGGGGAATTCTGTCGCTACCCGTGCGTTTTGTTCTCGCACGATTTATGCCAAACAGTGCGAGAAGGAAACGCACGGCCTGCACCTCTTGCCTAGCTTTCCAGCTTTATGGGGTAAATCGTGTGTTTCCTTCGCGCACGGTTCCCTTGTTTCCCTTGATTTCCTGTGTTCTGTGTTTACCCGTGTGATTTCCTTCACGCACGGGCGGAATCGCCCGTGCGCGAGTAAAACGCACGAGTCAACGCATCTTCACCCGCGATCTAGATCTGCAAGTTAATAACGAACGGTTAGCGCACGGTCGTGCGCGGGACCGTGCGTGACCATTTTTCTGATCTTCTTCTATTTAAGCGCAGATTTTCAGCCAATTAGAAGAGCTTCGTTCCAGCCACTTCCCTCTGCATTTCTAGGGCGAAACTCCGCCGTTCCACTTAGGAGAAGAGATCCGAGCAAGCATTCAACGTCAAATCCAAGCCGGAGATTCCTCTCGTCCTCCTCCTTCATCCTTGAGCTTCAAGGAGAGTTTGATCTAGCTTTCTCCATCAAGCGAGGAGAAGTTGTGCCTTCCTCCACCGGCTCGTGACACGAAGAAGACGAGTCCATTGGGAGTGAGTGACAGCCTCCTCTACCCCGGACGGAGTTGAGGACCGAGCTTGGACGCGGATTGACAACTCGGCGGTTCCAACCGTGAACGCTTGGCGAGACTTCGGATCCGGTCGATTTCGCACACTTTTCTTCTCTTGTTGTTGATAGTTTAGTTGAACCCTTTGTATTTGATGAAGTATGTTTAGTTTGTAAAACGTTATTGTTTAATCATGTCTATGTGATTATACGTATTTCGTTATATTTGCTTGAGGTGCGCCATATTCCATCCACCATCATCCACCCTTGCCGCACTAGCAATTGCTAGTGGCGTGCGTTGCAAAGAGGTGCTTGCGACCCTCACTGTTCTCTCTATTCTTACACTTGCCTACTCACCCATCCGCCTTGCGATTCGGTGCATAGTGGCCCGACTAGTCTTCCATCCCGCCTAGCGAAGCATTGCACAACGGCATTTCATAGGAGTAGTTGTTAGATTTTCTTTTCTTTTCCACAAATACCAACCCCCCCATTTGTAGTTTAGTGTTGTGGACTTCAACCTCAAGTCCTTCTAATTAGAAAATTCCATCTTGCGGTGTTCCTTGAGAGATTCGATACTTGGGTAAGCCACCCACTTTTATTACTTGACAACGATCGGTAAACTTGCCGTCAGCGCATCAGTGGGCAGGCGAAGTCCGTAGGGGGTGGGCCGTGTATAGTCACGCGAGGTCGTAGTGACTGGTCGGGTACAGTCGCACGAGGCTGTATGGGAGGGTCTGGTACTGTCGCGATTGGCAGTAGGGGTGGAGCCCCGTGTCGGGCACTCGTGTATATATATATATATATATATATATATATATATATATATATATATATATATATATATATATATATATATATATATATATATATATAAGAGTGACAGGCACGGGCCTATGGCCCGATGGCCACGCGCCACAGTACCCGGCCGTCAACGGAGGGTTTCGCCCGCACACCCGCCCGAAGCCTGCCTCAGCTCGGCCGGCCCAGCCACATTTTCCATGGTATAAGAGTGAATCACCCTTTGGTGAAAGGCAAAATTGGAAAGCCCAATGTTGCACCAAAGAGTGTTTTTTCCTAATAGAATACTGTGCCGGGGTACGGGCGTACGGGCAAGGATCAAGGAGGCTCCAAATCGAAAAGTGATCAACATGAAAATTGTATATCTCGGCGAGACGAACAACTTTTATGTTGATCACTTTTTTATTTGGAGCAGTCTTGACCTTCGATATGGGCCTCGAAATCGGGGGCGGCGAGAGTGCTACAGTAAAGCATCTCGCCGCCCCCGATTTCGAGGCCAAAATAGAAAGCCAAGACGGCTTCAAATCAAAAAGTGATAACATGAAAGTTGTTCTTCTCACCGAGATCTACAACTTTCATGTTGATTACTTTTAGTTTTGAAGCCGTCTTGATCTCCAAAAAGTCTTGCCCGTGCGCCCGCACCGTATGTTTGTCGTCGCCAAACCTTCTTTTTAGTCCCACACCGCCATTTAAATTAGGAATTTCGGATATATATTGATATTTCCGCAATTAGTGTTTGAAATAAGGTGTGCTGGCAGGCTTGCTAGCCGAATTGCGGCTTGGCTGGCTTAATGCCTGTGCTGGTGGCCTGACGGAACATATATAAAGAAATATTGTGGTCTATGAATATCATGAGTTCAAAATTCCACAAGTCATTGGATCATGACTTCATAATTCAACAACTGTCTGATCGAGCACAATAAAATTACTTCATCTCTCCACATTTTAGCAGGTCTCCTAAACCTACTAATAGGGTGTCCTAAATCTATGTGAAATTACACTTTTGCCCTTATAACCCTTAAAAAACCAAACGACTAATTGTTAAAATTATATTTTAATTTAAACGCGACTATCAGGTTTCGATCCCAAGACCATAAGGACAAGAGAAAAAACTCAATCCAACAAGGCAATGAGGCTACTGTGATAACAATTCAAATAGTTTATGCTTATATTGTTATATTTTATATTTTTTATAAAAAATTTATATAAATATATGTATAATATAATTTATTATTACATATAAATATACTATATAGAACAATAATTATATATATTATTCATTATATATATACATTTATAATTTTAATTTTAAATTTTGTTATTTAAAGAATTATATTTACTTTATCTTTTTCTTAAATTATCGTCGTGGGCAGACGAAGTCCGCCGGGGGTGGGCGGGTATAGTCGCGTGAGGCCGTAGTGCCAGGCCGGGTATAGTCGCGCGAGGCTGTATGGGCGGGTCGGGTACTGTCGTGATTGGCAGTAGGGGAGGGCCCCGTGCCTGTCACTCGTGTGTGTATATATATATATACACACACGAGTGACAGGCACTGGACTAAGACCCGATGGCCACACGCCACAGTACCCGGCTGTCAACGGCGGGCTTCGCCCGCACACCCGCCCGAAGCCTGCCCCAGCCCGGCCGGCCCAGCCGCATTTTCCATGGTATAAGAGTGAATCACCTTTTGGTGAAAGGAAAAATTGGAAAGCCCAATGTTGCACCAAAGAGTGTTTTTTCCTTATAGAATACTGTGCGGGGGTACGGGCGTACGGGCATGGGTCAAGGAGGCCCCAAATCAAAAAAGTCATCAACATGAAAGTTGTAGATCTCTGCGAGACAAACAACTTTTATGTTGATCACTTTTTTATTTGGAGGCGTCTTGGCCTTCGATTTGGGCCTCGAAATCGGGGGCGGCGAGAGTGCTACAGTATAGCCTCTCGCCGCCCCCGATTTCGAGGCCCAAATAGAAAGGCAAGACGGTTTCAAATGAAAATTTATCAACATGAAAGTTGTTTGTCTCGTCGAGATATACAACTTTCATGTTAATTACTTTTAGTTTTGAGACCGTCTTGACCCCCAAAAAGCCTTGCCCGTACGCCCGCACCGTATGTTTACCGTCGTCAAACCTTCTTTTTAGTCCCACACCGTCATTTAAATTAGGAATTTCGGGTATATATTGATATTTCCACAATTAGTGTTTGAAATAAGGTGTGCTGGCAGGCTTGCGGGCTTGCTAGCCGAATTGCGACTTGGCTGGCTTAATGTCTGTGCTGGCGGCCTGACGGACCTGATTGCGTGGTCTTTTTAGTTTTATGCCTTATAGGGGTACAATCGTAATTTCACATAGGTTTAGGACCCTAGTAGTAGGTTTAGGAGCCCTAGTAAAATGTGGAGAGAGGGGGTTGGTTTGATCAGACGGCTGCTGATATAGTGAAAGAGATCAGACGACCATTATTTTTACCCTAATTTTGAACTCATGCTATTTGCAGACCTCAGTATTTCTTTTTAATATGATATAGATATATATATATCTCGTAATCCTACCAGCCACTCAAGTCAAAGCTAAGAAAAGAAGAGAAATCAATATAAAAAGAGAGTGGTCCAGGTAAAGTTTGAAAAAAGAGAGAAGGGAGGAAAAGAGAAATTAAATGGAGAGAGAGAGAGAGGAAAAGCTGGTTGCATGCAAATCAGGCGATGTGTATGACTGTATGTATATATATATATATATGTATATATATATATGTATATATATATATATATGTATATATATATATATACATATATATATATACACACACACACCGACACACGAGTGCTCGATACGGGGCGCGCTCCTCCCCTATGGTCATGCGTGACAGGACCCGACCGGCGGCGGAGGGCTTTGTCCGCCCCTATAGTCATGTGCGACAGTACCCGGCCGGCGGCAGCAGGCTTCGCCCGCCCCCTGGCAGGGAGGCCTCATGTGCAGTGCGCGACAGTACCCAGGGTGTGGCGGCGGGCTCCCCGCCCTTTCAATTAAAGAGACAATATACAAAATTAATACAAAAATAAATATTATAATAATTAATTAAAAAAATAAAAATAAAACTTTTTATAAAAGCAGGCGGATGAACAGTGGATCACGCCACTGTTCACCCGTCTGCTTTTAAATAATCAGTTCATTATTTATTTAAATATAATATTTAATATCAATTGAAATTTAATGCTACTATTCATTCGCAGCCTGAAATTTTAAAGTCTTTTTCCGGATTTATTGTCTGAAATTAAGTGGGTTGGCGGGCTACACATAGTTTGTTGAAATATACCGGGCGGGCTGATAACGGGCATTTAGCGGGCGGGCTGTGGCTAACTCGATTTTGAAATATTTTATGGTTATATATGGGCAAAATTATAATTTTACATAGCTTTAGGGCGCCTTTAGTAGGTTTAGGAGCCCTACGAAAAAGTGGAGAGAGTGAGTGTGTTTGATCAGACGATTATTGAATAATGTATTTAGATTGGACGACCGAAATCACTCTAATGAATTTAAAATGCATGCATTATATATTTCCTTTATAGTGATTTAGTTATATATATATATATATATATCTTACCTTATACAAAGAAATACTTTCAGGTCATACCGTGTAACCTGCCGTACCATCCCATCTATCTAGATCGTGCGATCTGGTTAGCTCATAACATCAGAGCCGTTCGATCATTGACATACCATTGAATCAGTCGGGACCGTCCGTCTAAATTTTTATAGAGCTCCTAAATCAAGCATAGTAGGGTGCCCTTAATATATAAATTTAATAGGATCATACCATATAACGTGAAATTACCATTTTACTCTCAAATTATGAAAAAATCAGCTAGCACTCCGCAAACACATCAAACTTTATGTACAAAGAATTATTCTCTCGTACATTAACTGCAAAATTGCTTGCCTCCAAGGAGTTTCGAACCGGGGCAACCTCCAAGAATTATTCTCTCCTACAAACCACCTGTAGGTTAGTTCAGGAAGAAGCAGAATAACAGATCTGCAAGGAAGCAGCAAAGTCAATTGCAGCTGCAGCTGAAAGCTGAAGAAAGATAGCTGGGGCCATCCTCTGTTGGACCAGCAAGTTCAGAGGAAACCTCTAAGGAAGGAGGAAGTAGCAAAGGGCCAAACCCAGATGCAATTACTCCACAGGATCGGCAGAGCTGTTGTTAAACGTATTATATTTATATATCAATAATAAAATTTTTACGTTCAAATTTTTTCTCTTGATTGCAGCAATAATCGTTGTTGGGTTCACGAGGTGTTTTTGTCAAACGCATCCTAGCAAAAATATTGCACTAAATAAATAACGGTTTATAAATTTTTACGTTCAATTTTTTTCTCTTGGTTGCAGCATTATTCGTTGTTGTGTTCAGGACCGTGGTGTTTTTGTCAAACGCATCCTAGCAAAAATATTGCACCAAATAAATAACGGTTTATAACCTTCACCACTGCCACCGCCAAGCCACAAACTCATATATATGGCGGGAATTTTCGGATCAGACCTCAACTGTGTTTGGCATGGCTTATTTGCTCCGGTGAGGTTGGACAAAAACATCAATATCATAGAATGTATGGTTGGTAAGACAAATATTACAACCGTTACAAAAAAAACTAATTTTGGGCATAACATTTTGACATGACAATACTGTTTTTGTCCAACCTCATTGGAGCAAATAAGCCGCGCCAAACGCGGCCTTGGTTTTTCATATTGAAATGATCTCCTAGACATCATTTGCTTTTATAACGCACAAATTAGAAAGCGAAATGATCTCCAAAGAGATGATTCTAAAATTTTTAAGAAAAAGAGAGAGAAATTTAATTAAAATTTTACCGATAGAGAAAATAAAAATTACAAATAGGTCACATAAAGAGTCCAACATTCCATATTTCTACTTCCCGCATCTCCTCGTCCTATACTCCATTTATCCCCATCCTTTTCCGAATCTTACCCTAAACACCGATCTTAACTTTGGATTCACTTCTGTTGGTGTGAGATCCTGTTTCCCATTTTGAAATCTAGAATCTCCTCAAATTTAAAAAATTTGAACCTGGGAGAAAATAATTATGCCGGAATGATTCTATTCCGATCCGGGAGTTGGTCATTGCGGACTCGTCAGGGAAGGAGGGTCTCTCGAGTTCTGAGGCACAGATGCTTGCCATGGATTTTTCTGCTCTCTCTTCTCTCTCTGTTATCTTTCATTTATCGGCCTAGAGTTGCCATTCCACAGTGAGTTCTTTTGATTGTCCCTCCTTACTTCTGTGAAATCGGAGGACTTTTCCAATTTGGAAGGGCTGCCCTCCATTTCTAAGTTAAAGTTTTGTATGGAAACACATTAATTTTATAATAACCAAGGTTGTGGATGTTAATTTTACCATAGCCTTGGATTTTATCATAACCAAGGTTGTGGAAACACATTAATTTTATCATAACCAAGGTTGTGGTTTGAGTTTGAAATGTTAGACTTCAGGAAATATATCGTGATACTTTTAAACGTCCAATTTTAAAATTTAAATAAATGTATTTATATATATAATTTTTTTAAAAATATGTGCAATTATATACTTAACATATGTTTTTAAATCATAAAATAAATAAATAAATATATATATACATATAATGCAATGTACACGAAAAGACACTTGTCGAAGCTCGACTCAGAGAGATACATGAAGTGAAGCACAGAACAAACTATTATTTGGTCACTTAAAAGTAATGAATTTTTTCAATACTCTAACCGGTCGCCGCGAGATATTGAGCAATATTAAAAAAAAAATTGCTTAAAATGACGGTATCGTGATGTTTTCTCTCAAAAAATTTATGTCGGCTGACATGTGAAATTTTGTGCTTAATAATACAACAAACAAGTTGTGAATCTAATTAAGTGATTTAGATTGGATTGCAAAATTTGTTTTTTTTATAAGAGCTAAGTTTACTATAGTCACAGACTTCCAACCTATGTTGTTAAAGGTGTTTCTCAGGCATGCCTAAGACTCAAGGCTCACCAGGCTCAGAGATACTCGCTTTTGTGCACCTTTGGAGCATAAAAGGCGTGCCTCAGTAAGATTTCTGTTGTATTTTTTTTTGTTCAAAATAAAGAAAAAATAATGTAAGAACTCAATCAATTTTACATGATCAAGTGTTTGTGAAATATATTCGAGCACTGAAACTTAGATATGATGAAAATGCTCACATTGATTCTATTTTTAAAAAAATATAAATTATAATAATGAATGATTAATGAGTAGAATGGATAAAGAATCAGATCAAGAAAATGCACTAATGTTTGTTGTTGATTATTTAAAATTGATGTGCTTGCATTTTGACTTCGTTAAGCGCACGCCTACGGCTTGAGCTTTGCTCCTAAGTTTCTAGAATCCTTTGCGTCATGATGCGCCTTGTCCCTTTAATAACTAAACTTCAAGCCATTGTCTTGTCATCATATATGCAATTTTTTGTGAATTGGGAAACTAATGGTTGGATCAGTATTTTCAAAATTGAAAAATAATATAGAGTTTGTAGCCGAGTAAATGTATTGTGCTAAAGGCTGGGAGAAGTTGCACTTTCTTGTGATATAGAAGATTATCTACACAATCATAATAAAAGTGGAATGTAACCTGGCAAAGGCTCTGCAAATTATGCTGCAAAACTTATCTATTTGTTTTCATCTTTAAGGGGCCATTTGTTTCACCACAAGTAGAATGAAGCATAAAGTCAGCACCCGTTGAGGACACGTGCTGATTTGGTTAGAGAAGTGTTAGCTTTTTGCGTAGGTATTCATCGAGGAAAGATTTGGCGTTCTATCAAGTGTAAACATTGTAGGGAAAAGGTCCCTCCACGTGCAAATCTGGATCCAAGCAAAAAATAGCAAAACAAAATAAAAACACACAGAGATTTACGTGGAAACCCCCTCAAACAATAGGGGGAAAAACCACGGGGCAGAGCACACAACGATCCAATATAATATAATAACAGATTACAAAAAATACTAGGTTTGCCCAACCTAGTTTCCCCTTTCGGATTCACAGGCGAATCCCCACTCAAACCAAGGCTCCTTCTCAAAGCCCGAGGAAGAACAACCCCTCAACAAGTTGAGGTAAAAAACAACCCCGCCTTCCGAAGAAAACTTCGATTAAGACAATCTCCACACAAAAAACCAATCCGAGAGAAACCTCTCTAAATCACCACAACCGGCCACTGAAAGCACAAAGGAAACTGAAAAGCCACTAGACTCTTCCTTCCCCGACGAAACCGTCGCTTGCTTCCGCTGCGATCGCACACCGCCGACAAAACCGTCTCTCCCGCTTCGATCGCACCGTAAGGAAGAAAAACGGCGTAAGTTCTTAGGCTTTTTGCCCTAACCACCGATTAGAACCTTATATATGTCCTCCCAAACCTCCAAGAGTTGCCTAACCCGGTTTACTGAACCAAAGGGAAGAGATCGGGCGATATCGGCGAAATTGGCGAGAGGAAACCGCAAAAAACGGAGAAACAGCGAATCTGCCATTTCGCGATACCCGCCGAATTACTGTTCATGGATAGTAAAATCCACGGGTATCGATACCGATACCCGCCGAATTCGATGGGTATCGAAACCGATACCCGCCGAATTTACTATTCATGGCCGAAAAAATTCATCTTCTTTTTCATTCTTCTTCGCAAGCCTCCGGTCTTCAATTTAGGGGCTGGACCCCAACAGACTCCCCCTCCAGACCCTGAAGAGAAGTCCCACCATTCTGAAAGCTTCAAGAAGATACCATGCTGACCAGCAGTCGACACAACTCGTGTTTCTCCCTTGGCACGACCTTCGTCATCATGTCCGAAGGATTTTCATCCGTGTGGACCTTTTCCACCTTCAGTAGCTTCTCCTCGACAGCATCTTGTATCCAATGATACCTAACATCTATGTGCTTCGTCTTGGAGTGGTAGGCGGGGTTCTTGGCCAGAAAAATAGCACTCTGACTATCACTGAACACAGTGAACACATCTTGCTGGATTCTAAGTTCAAGCATGAACTTCTTCATCCACAAGACCTCTTTTGAAGCTTCAGTCAAATCTATATACTCTGCCTCAGTCGTTGACAGTGCCACGCACTTCTGTAACCGCGACTGCCACGACACAATACCCCCTGCATAAGTAACAGCATACCCTGAAGTGGATCTTCTGGAATCAACGTCTCCAGACATATCTGAATCAAAGTACCCAACCAGTTCAGCTGATTCTCCACCAAACTGCAGACACAAATTTGTAGTACCTCTGAGATATCGAAGAATCCACTTCACAGCATCCCAATGGAACCGTCCTGGGTTTGCCAAATATCTGCTCACCAACCCTGCTGCATGAGCTATGTCTGGTCTCGTACAGACCATAGCATACATAAAACTCCATACTACAGAAGCATAGGGTACCTGGCTCATCTCCTCAGCCTCCTTCTCAGATGAAGGGCACTTACCATTGGATAAGTTGAAGTGTCCACCCAATGGAGTGATAACAACCTTTTCCTTCTCCATCATGAACCTCTTCAGAACTTTTTCAACATATTCAGCCTGAGACAGCCATAACAGACCTGCACTCCCGTCTCTGGTAATCTTCATACCCAGGATCTTCTTTGCTGGTCCAAGATCCTTCATCTCAAAGGACCTGCTGAGCTCCATCTTCAACTCTGCAATGATGGTCTTGTCATCAACATAGAGTAACAGAATAATGAAGGACCCTTCCGTTCTCTTCACATATGCACAGTGGTCAGCCCTGGTCCTCAAGAATTTGTTCATGGTCTTGAAGGAGTCAAAATTCTTATACCACTGCCTGGGTGCCTGTTTCAACCCATAAAGACTTTTCTTGAGCCGACATACCAGATTCTCCTTCCCCTTGACCTCGAACCCTTCCGGTTGTTCCATGTACAGCTCCTCCTCCAAATCACCGTGCAGAAAGGCCGTCTTCACGTCCATCTGCTCCACTTCCAGATTCATAGAGGCAACCAACCCTAGAACCAGGCGGATAGAAGACATCTTCACCACAGGTGAGAATATCTCATCAAAATCCACGCCTTGCTTCTGACTAAAGCCTTTGACCACCAACCTTGCCTTGTACTTGGGCCGGGAAAGATTTTCATATGTCTTCAACTTGAAGACCAATTTGTTCATCAATGCTCTTTTACCCTTAGGAAGCCGGACCAAGTCATAGGTTCCGTTCTTCTGGATAAAAGATAACTCCTCCTCCATAGCTTTAGCCCACTGCTCTTTATCATCAGCCATTTGAGCCTCCACCAAGGACTCAGGCTCTCCACCATCAGTCAACAGTATATAATCCTGCGGTGGATATCTGGTGCTGCCTCTTTGCAATCTTTCAGATCTCCTAAGGGGCATCTCCACCATAGGTGGAATATCAATAGACAAAACTCCCCCTTCATCCAGGATCTCCTCCTGCTCTGGCATCTAAACTTCCTCTTCTACAATGGGCTCTTCAGTAGCACCATCAGCACCAAGATCTTCATTAGTAACTTCCACTCTAGGTGGACTCTGCGGCTTCTCAGTCACCTGCTCACTGGCAACTTGATCTTCAACAAAGATCACATCCCTGCTCCTTATGATCTTTTTTTGCTTTGGATCCCAGAGTCTACAGCCAAACTCTTCAGTTGGGTATCCAAATAAGATGCACTCTCGGGACTTCACGTCGAGCTTCGATCTCTCTTCCTTGGGGATATGAACATGTACACGACAGCCGAACACACGTACATGTCCATAAGACACCTCCTTACCAGACCACACCCGTTCAGGAACATCTCCATCTAACGGTACTGAGGGTGACAGATTGATCAGATGAATAGCAGTCCTAGCTGCCTCTGCCCAGAAATGCTTCCCAATTCCAGCCTGAGAAATCATACTCTTGACTTTCTCCATTATGGTTCTGTTCATCCTCTCTGCCAACCCATTCTATTGCGGTGTCCTAGGAATAGTCTTCTCATGAACAATACCGTGCTTCCTGCAATAGGCATCAAATGGTCCAATGTATTCTCCCCCGTTATCAGATCTTACTCGCTTTATCACCTTCCTGGTCATCTTTTCTGTCATTGCCCTGAACTCGGCAAACTTTGTCAGAACCTCACTCTTGTGCTTCAGGAAGTATGCCCATACCTTCCTAGAGTGGTAATCTATGAAAGTGACAAAATAGGCTGCTCCCCTTGAGACGTGGGTTCAATAGGACCACACCAATCAGTGTGTATCAGATTCAGCAGCTCTGCCTTCCTCTTCGGTTCAGCATAAGCAAATGACACTCGTTTCTGCTTCCCAACTAAGCAGTGAATGCACGTGTCTGGCATACTGCCTCACAACTCTGGTAGAACCTTGTTCTTCACCAGTAACTTGAGATTCTTCTCACTCATATGGCCAAGTATGCGATGCCATAACTCCATAGAGTTGTCATCAGCTACATTCACACTAGGACTGCATATCTTGGCCTTTGCTCGGTACAAACCGCAACACTTCTTGCCTCGGGACACTACCATGGACCCCTTCACCAGCCTCCAGGCACCTCCACCTTCAATACTGGTAAAGCCTCCATCATCAAGTCTTCCAACAGAGATAAGGTTCATTCTCAGATCAGGAATATGCCTGACATCCTTGAGAATAACCAACCCTAGATCAGTCTCTAGGTGGCTATCTCCACTGCCCACTATCTGGGACACACCGATATTGGCCATCCGGATAGTCCCTAAGTCTCCAGCAGTATAGGAGTAGAAGTAATCCTTGTGAGGTGTGCAATGATAAGAAGCACCACCATCCACAATCCAGTCAGTGTCAACACACTCCTGGCATGCAGTCTCGCTGTAATGCAGACACTGAGTCTCGACCTCCATAATTGAGGCTTCTCCCATGTTTCCACTGTACTCTCCTTCTTTTCCCTTCCCTTTCTGATCTCACTTCCACTTCAAATAATCCTTCTTGATGTGGCCCTTCATCTTGCAATAGTAGCATTCAAACTCCTTCTTGGACCTGGGCCTGAACTTACTTCTAGAGTTGCCCCTTTGTTTCCCCTCCTTCTTCACCTGATGCCGACCTCTACCTTCCATGAGTAGGGCATCTGACGTAGGAGTTCCAGAGTCCTTCCTTCTCAGCTCCTCATTCAGCAGACAGCTCGTCACCATCTCCATCGACACAACACCATCCGGTGCTGAATTGCTCAATGACACCACAATGGTCTCCCAACCCTCTGGTAGTGAACTGAGGACCATCAAGGCCTTAAGTTTGTCACCCAAGGTGATCTTCATGCTTTTTAACTGATTTATGATACTATGGACAAGGTTCAAATGCTCTGTCATCTGTGAACCTTCCCGATACTTGAGGTTCACAAGCTTCCTGATCAAGAAAGTCTTGTTACCTGTTGTCTTCATCTCATACAACGCTTCCAGCTTTTTCCACAAAGACTGGGCAGATGTCTTGGTAGATACATGGTGGAAGACAGAATCTTCTAGCCACTGGCGGATGAAACCAACTGCCTTCCGGTCCATTGTCATCCAGGCCACATCATCCAACATCGTAGTAGGCCTCCCCGATAGCGGGGTGTAGAGATCCTTGCAAAACAAGAGATCCTCCATCCTCGGCTTCCAGATACTCTAGTTCTTCCCTTTCATGCTGATCATTCTCGCTTGATCCATATGCACTAGGATTAGACAATAATCTCAAGGTATGTAATAAAGAGAATAGGGAGTGGACCAATGGTCGTCACCTATTGCACTTAATTACAGACCCGAAATTCTCAACGGCTGAACCTCCCTATGATACCACTTGTAGGGAAAAGGTCCCTCCATGTGCAAACCTAGATCCAAGCAGAAAATAGCAAAACAAAACAAAAACACACAGAGATTTACGTGGAAACCCCCTCAAATAATAGGGGAAAAACCACGGGGCAGGTCACACAACGATCCACTATAATATAATAACGGATTACAAAAAATACTATGTTTGCCCAACCTAGTTTCCCCCTTCGGATTCACAGGCGAATCCCCACTCAAACCAAGGCTCCTTCTCAAAGCCCGAGGAAGAACAACCCCTCAACAAGTTGAGGTAAAAAATAACCCCGCCTTCCGAAGAAAACTTCGATTAAGACAATCTCCACACGAAAAACCAATCCGAGAGAAATCTCTCCAAATCACCACCACCGGCCACTGAAAGCACAAAGGAAACTGAACAGCCACTAGACTCTTCCTTCCCCGACGAAACCATCGCTTGCTTCCGCTGCGATCACACACCGTCGGCAAAACTGTCTCTCCCGCTTCGATCGCATCGTAAGGAAGAAAAACGGCGTAAGTTCTTGGGCTTTTTGCCCTAACCACCGATTAGAACCTTATATATGTCCTCCCAAACCTCCAAGGGTTGTCTTAACCCGGTTTACTGAACCAAAGTGAAGAGATCGGGCGATATCGGCGAAATTGCCGAGAGGAAACCGCGAAAAACGGAGAAACAACGAATCTGCCATTTCGCGATACCCGCCGAATTACTGTTCATGGATAGTAAAATCCACGGGTATCGATACCGATACCCGCCGAATTCAACGGGTATCGATACTGATACCCGCCTAATTTACTGTTCATGGCCGAAAAAATTCATCTTCTTTTTCATTCTTCTTTGCAAGCCTCCGGTCTTGTATTTAGGGGCTGGACCCCAACAAACATTGAATCTTATCAAGTGTAAACATTGAATCTCTTGATTACCGGTACTCCAATTGTATCTATGGATGCACTAAGGGCATGTTTGGTGCGGCTGTTACGATCGTGAATGTGGTGGTCGTGAACTATGTTTGTGAACTCCCAACCTTGGCCTTAGAACTGTGTCTACGTTTAGGTTCACAGTGAGATTTTCCAATAGTGGTGATTGCAGCTGTTGTCGTGTCAAACTAGTGTCAAACGGTGGAAAAGTTTTGTTCGAACTCACCGGAGAAAAAATGTCGTGCGAAAAGGGCCCTAATCTTCTATGAAAGAGAAATGTATGAAGTCATAAGCTTCCCGTTGCTACCCAATCCTCTTACTGATTTTTTGAGCTCTTTTAGACATGGGTTTTAGGATACCATCCAGATCTTAGAGACTGCTCTTACAATTTATTGGAAGTTTCTTCAAGCATGGCCGGTTTTAGATTGCGTATTAAATGATCTACTTTTAGACTTCGTTCTTCTTGGACTCTTGGTCAGTTCTTATGTTTTGTATTTCTGTTTTCATTATAAAAAGGGGGCCAGTCCGATGCACAAAGCATCCCCGTGCAGCGAGGGCCGGGGAAGGGTCCCACCACAAGTGTGAAATATAGGCAAACCTTACCCTGCATTTTTGCATGAGGCTCCTTTCTGTTTGCATTATGATTACAAAGAATACAATTGAGCTCAGTGTTACACTGTGTTTGCTTTCACTAATCATTTTTGTTATTGATGGATAATATCTGAATACTTTTCTCAGGTTTATAGCAGGAAATAGTACATGGCAAGATTCTTTTAGATGAAATCATGGAGAAAAAATCAAAAAAATTTGATGATCGCACAGTTGCTGGCAAAATTACTTCTCAGGGTTTTTATGCTGCAAAGAAAGGGGGAGTCTCACAATTATCAGATTTGTCTACTTTTGTCAATGGTAGCAGTGATCCTGACCTTTTCTAACAACACCACACTATATTGGAATAAAGTTGAGTCTCCAAAGATTCGGAAATCAAATTCTCGCAAGCGGCGTAAGATCTGAAGCTTGCTCATCTTAACCTACAATTTTTAAGCTCCATAAGCTCAATCATCTCATGTTTAAAAATAAAGTAATACTTGTGTCAATTTTTTGAAAGCTCAGCTATTCTTCATAAGTTATTCAGGATTATAATTTCACGAGAAAATCAGTATACAAGATCATAATTATTGGGCACAATGAAAATTAGAGATTGCAACTTTGTGAAACCACCTTCTTTGTTTTGTTAATTTGTTAAATTTACATTTGATATTGTTAGGACTTAGGATTACCTTAGGTTGCAATTAACAAGAGTGAATTGAAATGAGAATTCTGTTGTTGTCCCACACGACAAGTTAATTATTATCAGTTATTATGCATATTTAATTAATGTTGTTATTTTAACGTCATCATGTGTCTTTTCTAGGTGTCTTTTATTAAGAATCTTTGCGTATTTTAATTTGAGCCATTTAGATTCTACGCGTGTCTTTATTGATCGTGTCTATGTTATAAGTCATAAGAGTCTTTAATGTCTTTTATTGTTTTGAGCATGTTTCTTTATGTAATGTTTTTTGAATGAAGGTATGCAATAATTAATGAAAGTTCTCTCCTCCTTTCTCTAGTTATTTCTTCCTCTCCTCTTTTAGGGTTAGTGTTAAGCAAGACTCCATCTCTTCCTCATCTCCTACTCCGGCCCCCTTTAGGTGAGCTCAGCTCCATTAAGCACATCTCTTTCCATTTAGATCCCCGCGCCCCCAACAATTTTTCAGAAGTCAAGTCCAGCTCCTCAAACTCAAACCGCAAGCCTTGTTTTTCTATCTCCCTTCTTATTTATGAGGCCAATTAGCTCTGATGGGCAAAATGTCCTCCATTCAATGTCACTAAAGTTACTGGACATGTCGACGTCACACGAAGTCGCAATTTCATGACTCACTACCAGTATTGACAGACTTGCAGTGTTCAAACAATTCGAGTACCCGATCCCATTGGAGCAACCATCTTTCAAACAAGAGATCGAAGAAACTCCAGCAATATCCGCAATTCCCATCGCCATACCTAGATCACCACAGGTGGTTCCCTCCTTGTAGTTCACACAACATGCACTTTCGTTGTCGATCCCAATGGTTATGCTGCAGCAATCAGTGCCGCCGCCGACCCCGACAATTCTCCTCCATCCGGCACTCTCAATTACCCATCCATAAGGTCGGGCGCTTCTTCTCCAAATGTCCCCACAACAACCCTTCTTAGCCGTCCGTGTACAAAGTACCCGCCACCACTTCAGTCACCTGAAGATCATACTGCGGTCTTTTTTTCGATCATAGCGCCATGCAAGCTATGCCTCTCCAACAACATCACCATCATTTGCGACATCTATGAGCATGATAAAGGTTGACCGCTCGATGCAACCTCCGCTACAGTGATGCGCTACAATGAGCTGTTTTTTACGGAAATTAAGGAGCTGGATGATCAAACCACGTCTGAGCCCCGTTTTAACTTGAGGACAAACTCAATGTGAAGGATGCATGAGATGTTATGGTCTCACACAACTAGTTATCTATTATATGTTATTGTGCATATTTAAAAAATGTTGTTATTTGGCGTTGTCATGTGTCTATGTTTTGCATCTTTTATTAGGAGTCCTTACATATTTTAATTCAAGTCATATAGGGTCTATGCTATGTTTCTTTATTAATCGTGTCTATGCTACGAATCATAGGAGTACTTAGTGTATTTTATTGTTCTTAGCATTTCTCTTTATGCTGAGTTTATTTATACCCATGTCAACTGTTGGGTCCATTGCCCACAATATCTTGGATTTGAGTGAAGTCATTATTATCAATGATATACACATGTTTGTAGATGACTATGATAGGTCAGGTAGCCTAAGTGGCTATGTCAGGTAAACACTTACCTATGACGTGGGATGAAAGAAAACTGTCTAAGTCCACAGGTGTTGAGTGAAGATCAGTCACTCAACGCCAGATGACTTATAGCGCTGAGTGAAGCCTATACAGTCAATGCCAAGGCAGTGGCAAGCTGAGAAAATGCCCAAGTCTACAGGCATTGAGTGGAACAAGCTCACTGAATGCCAGAGGTAAGGAAGAATGTTGGCAAGCTAGAAATGTGGCTTTGTCCACTGGCGTTGAGTGAAGGTCATTCACTTAACGCCATACATCTATAGGAAGAATATGGCTAAGTAGTTTGGCGTTGAGTGATGAAGACACACTCAATGCTATACAGCAAAAGGCTGTGAGATAGGCTAAAGCAGTAAAAGTCTGAAGTTGGAATGAGCTAAATTGTGGCTAATTCCACAGGCGTTGAGTAAAGTCAACTCACTTAATGCCATGCTACTAAATACAGAAAATTGGCCAAGGGCAGAAAACGTTGAGTGAGGCGTGTTCACTCAACGCTCTCAATGCTTATGTTGCTGAATAAGCAAAAATTTGGTTAAGACAAAATGCATTGAGTGGAGGTTACTGACTCAACGCTGTCAACGCCTAGTCTAGACAGAATTTTGTCTAAGGGTTTTGGCGTTGAGTGATGCTTACTCACTCAACGCCAAGCAGCTGAAAGCTGATAAAGCAAGATTGGCGCTGAGTGGAGCTGAATCACTCAACGCCTAGAATAAGACTTAAAATTCTAAGTAGTTTGGTGTTGAGTGAAGGTGACTCACTCAACGCCAAGAGACAGTGAATCTATCTAAGTGTTTTGGCGTTGAGTGATGCTTACTCACTCAAAGCCTATTCTCTGATGCTCGATTTTTGCTTAGTCCACAGGTGCTGACGTCAGCAAAATCGACAAAGTCAACTAATGTCAAATCAGACACGGGGAAGCTACACTACACGACAAAACTTATCGTGCAGCTACTGTACGTTTTTTTTCGTTAAAGCAAGGCGTAGCTGGAAGCTGCAAGTGGGGTCCACCGATCTCTAAGAGTCGTTGATTGGCGAACTACAAAAGGAAGAGATAGGGTCAGTACGAAGACAACTTTTAGGGTATACAATATTCACAAAGGAGAGTAGCCATCTTCATCTTCTTCGCTGTTGAGACCGGGCGGTCTGGCATGTTGAGACCGGGCGGTCTGGCGGTCTGGCGGCTTTTCCCAGCGGTTTGGTAGCCGGGCTTGTGACTGGGCGGTCTGGCAGTTTGTCTGGCCATCTGGAGGCTCCTCCCAGCCGCTTGGTGCCGAGATGTTGCTAGCTGGTGTCTGGCGGTCTGAGCGATCTGGCGGCTTGTCTATGGTGGCTTGGAGATATTGGCAACTTGTCCTCCATATTATAGTGGTCGTGTGGTTAGGCTAACCGTGCAGCTTATGCGGCTTGTATAGTTTTGTGTTCATGTAATTATTAGTCCCACATTGCTTATTTGTAATCTCTCTTCTCTCCTCCATTCTATAAAAGAGAGGTCATACCTTTGTAATAGAAATCTTTTTAGCATAATAAAATTTCTATTATACCATTTTTCGGTCTCTTATTTCCTGTTCTCACATGGTATCAGAGCACTCGATCTTTTGCACCTGATTTAGTGTGCCTTTGTCCGCGTGGTTTGTTCTACCTTGTCTGCACGGTTTGCCCTTTCTTCTTGCGCCTGTTCGCGCTGATTCCCTGTCTTCTTTGTTGCTTACCTCTGTGTGTGCGGCCTCTCTGCTTTCCCTCTTTATCTGTTTGCGACCTGTTTCTCGCGGTCTCTCTACTCCTCTTCTTCCCGCGATCTCCTTTAGTTGCGCGGTTTCCTCTCTATTTCGCACGAACTCTGTTTTTTTGCGCGGCTTGCTTTGCTTCGTGCGATCTCCTATGTTCGCACGACTTCTTCCCCTCTGCTTTGCTCTGCTTCTCTAGTCGCGCGGTTTGTTCGTGGCTTCTCTGGCCGCAGGTGTGTTGACACCATGACCACTGCATTCTCCTCCTTGATTGTCCGGTACGGCCTTCCTCGGATCTGATGCGGTCTCCCTTGCTTTCACGACCTCTTTCTAATTGTCTGCTTCTAGCTTGTCACCGCTACCTGTCCTTGTCGCCGCGACCTGTTCATCTTGCCGCGACCTGGTCGTCTAGCCGCTCTCTGCTCCTATGGCTCTCTTTGATATCTCTACTTCCTCCTCTTCGAAGACGTCCGCCTCGGTGGTCACGTCTTCTGGTAGTGCCCACGTTGTTACTCAAGGAAGATGGCTGATCGAATCCGGTGCTACCAATCATATGGCCGGCAATCCCAGTGTTTTTCTCTCCTAGAAACACATGATCGGTTGCACCCGGTCTTTATTGCGGACGACTCTCCATCACCAGTCAATGGGACGGAAGTGATTCAAGTCACTCCGTCTCTTCGCTTGGCCGATACCCTCTACGTGCCCAATGTAATGCCTCCCCTGTAATGACCATATAATATGGGTCCGACCGGGGCCCCACAACATACGGACGCCACAGCTTTAACATTAAAAGATGGTATTAACTACCCAACTCAAAACTCAGAATAAAGAAACAACGGAAACATACCAACAATACTTTATCCACTACCGATCAGGAGTATCAAAATGGCCTTAAGGCCTTACACAAAATAAGTCCAAAATTGAATGACAACAAGGTCAAACATCAACGTGCAAAAGCACTCCTAGGCTACCTCGACATGCAAGTTGGAAATACAAATAACATGGAGCATCATAGTCAAGAAGAAAACAAGCTAGTAAGCACGGTAATCACTTCATGAGGCTTAGGCCTTTTGAGCCGGCGCACTTGCTCCTGCTTGCGATCCTTGCCTTACAAAGGCTGACCTCTACTGTGTAACCAACACATCTCCTCCTGGCCGCCCCTAACGGACCCCGGGGTATACCTCCAACCTGCAAGTCAGCACTTCGTATGCCATATACATAAACATGTAAAGCTTTAAAACAGTTTTGGATGTCTCAAACAACAAACTTTTTTTCTATGTTGAACATATAATCAAAGGGGTCTACTATGCAGCATGTATGCAAACTCGGGCTTCACTCATGACACCCTATCACGTATGCATCTAGCACATCATCATAAAAACTGGGTACTTCCAATTTACCCATTGGTGTCAAGCCGTAAACAAAAAGGGTACTGCAATTCCCCTAACGACATACAAGCCGCCACACGGAAATCTTGCCAAGGCCCCACCCGCTCGTGGGTCTTAGACCCGGGCTTGCCTGCAAACTCTGACTTCTCACGTCAAGATTCCGTCTCACACACAAACCGATTCTAAGAACCCTTGCTGGACCCCACCCGCTCGTGGGCTTCATTTCCCGGGCTTTTCCTATGCTTGGCGTTCTCGTCAGTATCACAGAAGGGGACTAGTCTCGTCGGGACACTCTCCCCACATGACTTGCACGTCACGGGATAGCCAGCCGACCACGGAGACAAAGCCGCACCTTAGCACATCACAATCCACAACCGTTCTCACCCTTATCCATCATTCGTACTACAACATTTCCGCGCACCAAGGAAACCATCTACCGCCAATGCGGAGCTAACCTTGTCCGGTTCCGGCTACACGTACTCACTCGAAAAAAGGGGGGAAACACATATATCACAAATGACATCTTGTTGCAACGGATTTCTACAAAATCTTTAAGGCTCGCTATGCAACATCACAAGGTCGGACTAATGGTCGCGACTACGGCTTCACCCACAATGCCTAATCCACTAATGGAGTAGATCTCTAATGCACTATCATGCCGGGGACGGACACAATTGACCCGATGGTTCCTCTTGAACCATGGCGACCCAAACCCCTCTCATTTGAGAGATTTGGGGCCCAAAAGCTTGAAAAGCAAGAAAGAAAAAGATGCTATGCACGCATCCTAGAAACCGAGAGGAGAAATGTCGTTACCTTACGACCCCTCTTCCTAGCCATGAAATCCTTGCTTAGAACGGATTGACACGAGCGCCTCCAAGCCCTCTCCACAGATCTTGTCTCGGAACGATGATCGGAGCTCTGAAGCTCCGCCAATGGTGGAAGAAAGCTCTCTCCTTCCTCCTCCCTTATATTCCTCTCCAACCCTAACTCTCACTCTAAAAGATGAGAAAATGAGGGGAAAGACACTCTCAGCCCTACTAAATTCCTTTGGGCGGAAGATCCTGGGCCCTTGGATCAAGTTTAAGGAAGCATCAGACGGCCACAAAAGAAAATGACGGAACTGCACCCACCCGCACGATCAGTGGCGCACGACCAGTGGTTGTGCGCACTGAATACCATGATCGAGCGATTAACAATGGTAGAACTCTAGAAAAATGGGATAAACGCACACGAGCAGCGGCGCACGACCAGTGGTCATGCACACTAAGTCCAATGGCCATGTGGTTGCCCTAGGCAAAACTTGGAAAAGTGGAGAATAGTGTGCACGATCAATGGCGCGCGACCAGTGGTCGTGCACACTAGATCCAATGATCGTGCACTAGGTCTAATGTCGAGCTCATCGACCTACCGCCAATGGTATCTCTACCATTGGGCGTTAGCTTCCAGCGACTCCAAGTCTGAAAACTGGGGTGTTACAACTCCTCCCCCCTTACAAGAATTTCATCCCCAAAATTAATCTTTATACAGGATGACAGCAAGAAAAGTATTGCAACAAATAAAAACATTGTTACTACATTGAAAGTGCGAAGTTGTCAACCTAAATCACCTAGAGGGGGGGGGGGTTAAAAGGTGAATCGTGCGTCTATTTGCGGAATAAAAATTTTAGCGATCTAGCACAAGAAATCAAACAATCACAGAAAGACAAGAAGATTTATAGTGGTTCCCCAATCATGGATACATTCACTTTACCTCACCGATCTAGCAAATCACTAGACTCGGCTACTCCACTATCTCGGATTGAAAACAATCCTACGCCTTGGAACCAAGTTCCAATAAACTCGATCCAAAAGGATCTACACTCGGAAGATAAAAACTTCCTACAATATCGGAGAACAACGCTCCTACACTCGGAGAAAATCTCCTACAATAATAGTAAAGAAATTTTAAATTACAAACAGAATAAATTTCTCAGATCTGGAAAATTGA
This sequence comes from Platanthera zijinensis, assembly GCA_039513925.1. Lineage (NCBI taxonomy): Eukaryota > Viridiplantae > Streptophyta > Magnoliopsida > Asparagales > Orchidaceae > Platanthera > Platanthera zijinensis. The sequence goes on from CM077079.1 coordinate 220,460,340, forward strand.
ATATCTGAATCTTCTTCTTGAACTTTGCGGCTCTTTTAGAATTATTGAAGAAGATGAGTAGATCTGATCCGAGAAAGCTTTGACCAACTCGATCAAGGAGAAGATGAGAATCCTTGAACAGCAAGTCTTCTTGATCCGACAACAGAAGAGTCGATCTGATCGTGAGCGGCGGCGACAGCTTCAGAGATCTGAAATTAGAAGAATGCCGACGAGAAAGATTTCGCGTGAACGAACAACCGCTCTTTACAAAATATTATTGATGTTATTATTAGGGTTAGGTCTTATTGACAAGACCTTATATAGGATTACTCCTAATGGTTAGAAAAGTCATTAATGACGACACGTGGACCAATCACGTCAAGTCATTCAAAAATCCGGTCGATCTGCAGTTCTCGAGCAGTAGCATTAGCTCTCGAGCACTGCTTGAATTTCTCGAGAACTGAACTGTCTTGAATAGAACTTAGTTTTCGAGACTTCAGGATCAATACTTCTCGAAAATAATATGGACTTCTCGAGAACTATATCCTTACTTCTCGAGAACTAAGACTTAGAAAGAATTTCTTGAAACTTTCTGAACTTCCCGAGAACTACTCTGGGACTTCTCGAGAACTAAGAGCCGAACTTCTCGAGAACTAAGACTTAGAAATTTTTTCTGAACTGAAACAGCTAAACTTCTCGAGAGCTAAACTCCTGTTTCTCGAGAAATTCTAACTCTACTTCTCCAGAATTGAAAGGACTTCTCGAGAAGTGGACTTAGAAATTTTTTGAACTTTTTAGAAAGAAACTTTTTCTTCTCTTCAAGGGTTCAATCTTCATTCCATGGTCCAAGTGCTTGAATATGAAGTGTATCCCAATAGAGAGGCTACACATGAGTCAACACCTTGGATCACACAGTGAGGGATTACACTGTATGGTCCTTTGTTCATGACCCACTATAGACTGACATTGGTCTACACTTAGTAATGATTCTGCAAACACACAACTTAAACAAGATGTCAAATACAACTTAATTCATCTTAGTTCAAGGGTGACTTCATGCAAAAAATCTGGGTTATTGTGGATGCAATGCCCAACAATCTCCCCCTAGTTATAGAAGTCAGAGCCCTCTACACTAAGGTGAATTATGACAATTAAGAAAGATCTGGAAATGAAAATTTAAACTAAGGCAGAAAGAGATTAATTGAACACAATTAGGCAAAAATGGAAATTGTAATAAGTAATGTTTTAGATTTCTTAATCAACAACCATTTCAACGCACTTATCAAGAACAACTCAACAAAAGTACATTCTTTGCTCTAAGGTTGTCTGTCCTTCTTTTCCTGCTGCCTTCTCTGATAGCTGAATGGTTTGGGATAATACCTTTGGGGCTTAGGAGGAGCTTTAGGATTATTCTTTTCATATTTCATATCATATATCCTCCTTTTGTTCATGGACTTTTCATATAATTCCCACTCAACTGAGTTATAGTGGAGATTTTTATTCTCATTGTAGTCCATTACCAATTTAAGAGTCTCAAAAATTAAGCTCTTAGAAGTGGAGCTCCAAACTTCAGCAAATTCCTTTGCTTTCCTTTTATCTGAATCAACTTTGGGAATGCTTCTGCTGGCAGATGGCCCTTCTCCATATTTCCTCTTCTTAGAGGTGGTTATCTCTGGTAAATCCTGAGGAATAATTTCATCCCATACCTGGTCATAAGAGGCTGGAGGAGGATCCTGATCTTCTGGTCTAGGAGAGAAGCATGGCATTTGAGGTTGTTGCATTTGAGCTGGCATCTGACTTGGCTGTCCTTCAACCAGAGGATTCAGATGATGAGGAATAATAATGGGATCAGCCTGAAAGTCAAGGAAAATCTGATTATGCATCAAAATTGTGGTGTCATAAGTGTAGAGCTTCACTGACTGGATTTTAGCTAAAACATTCTTATTGATTTCAGAAATTTTCTCAGCCCAGAGAGTTTTTGCATCTGAAGAAAACTTATCCACAAGTTTGATTACATGTTCTTTCACTAAGCTCTCCCCCTTTCTGAATTCTACAAGGAGTTTCTCTATGACTTCTTCCTTGAAAGTACCAACTTCCTCACAAACCTTCATCACATGTTTTTCAGCATTCTTTTCTAATTCAATAGGATTATTAGCCAGAGTCAGAGATTGTTCCATAACTTGACCAACACTAGTAATAGTGTGATCTATGGCTTTGCCACCAATCTGAAATAAGCTCTTGAGAGAGTCAGTATTGTGCTGGATCTCAGCAAATCCTCGACTCATTTCAGTTTCCAAGACAGTCACCTTGTCTTGCATCACTTTTAGAGAATCATCAAAGTGTTTCCTTTGATCAGAGAGCATTTGGCCTATCTGGATAAGAAGATCTGAGTTGGAAGGGGTAGCAGCAGTAACAACAACAATAGAAGAAGTAGAGGCAGAGGCAGAAGTAGGAATTGTAGCAGGAGGAGGGGCTTTCCATGGAGGTATCTCTTCAAGGATCACTGAGCTTACAGCTCTGGTAGTCTGAACATGGGTAGTATCAGCTTGGTCAATGAATATGGGGATGGAGAAATCTAACTTCCTCAAGGGAATATCAGCAGGCTCAGGAGATATTATGTCTTCATCAGAAAGAAGAACAGTCTCAGGGATATCTTGCTTGGCAGAAGGGGATTGAGTAGGAGGAGATTCTGGTAATCTGATAGGAGAAGGAGATGGAGCTGGAGAAGGATCTTTTGGATGTTCTTCAGCTAGTTCCTTGAAGAGGGGAGGAACATCTGAGATGAGTTCTTCCACCATTCTATCAATGTCTTCTGTAGTATTTTGGAGGGTTTCTAGGACTTGAGCATCTGGAAGGGTATCTTCTGGAGAGAGTGCCACTAGGGACTTTGCTGGAGAGCTGTCATGACTTCTGGTTGGAGATCTGCTTGCTGACCTTGCTGGAGAGGGAGGAGGAGATCTGACAACAGAAATAGAGGCTGCAGGCTCCCCCTAAGTTACTGCACTAGATAGTTCATCAACATGATGATAGGAGGGAGATGGGGTCCTGACCTCTGAGGCAGAAGCTGTAATTTCTTTAGCTAACTGCTTTCGATTTTTCAGCTTGAGTTCCCATCTATGGATGGAAGCCAATGAGATCTTTTTCAAGTGATGAACTGGAGTACCTTTGGAAAGCTTGAAAATATCTGGATCAATCTCACTCAGCAATAAAGAGATTATCCTAGCAAATTTGGGATCCTGAATGCTATCCCTGATCATCTCAAATACCATCATGCCAAATTGAAATTTCTTTCTACAGATCACAGCTGTCATTACTCCAAATAGATCATTTGTAATGAAACTAATCGACCCTGTTTTGCACCACAAGATTTTTCCAATAATGTCTGCCAGAAGTTTTCCTACATCATTGAAAAGGTTTCTCCTTAAGGAGTTGAATTCCTCAGAAACTCCACAGAAGGAGTAGGTCCTGTCATAATCTTCAAGAGTTAGGTCATCTTCTTCATCTATAATGGGCATCTTTAGAAGCTTTGAAACTTTGTGTTTATCTAACTTGATTTTAATCCCTTTTACCTTAGTTTTAAAAATCGTACCATTCCTCCTTACCTTTGCATTTCTGAAGAATTCTTCGACATCTGGAAAGACAATCCTGCAGGGCTCTGATAGAACAAACATCAGTCCGGCCGTGTCCAGGAGAAGAAGTAAGTTCTAGAAATCATTTGAAATGTCTGCAAGTCCTTTGACGACTAGTTCACTACCGATTCCTATCTTTGAACTGTGCGCCATTGATGATGTCGGCGGCGACGGACGGAGTGCGGGATGAAGGCTGCAACGACGCTGTCTGTCGGCGGAAGGCGAAGAGTTTTCGAAAAGAGGAATTTTGAAATGTCGGTTGATTTGGGATTTCTAAAGTATTATATATATATATAATTCCAGTAATGTCGATTAAGTGTGTAATTAATCTAGGATTAGGGCTTAAATCACCGATTTGCGAAATAGAAGAAATTAATTAGAAGTAGAAAAGGCAATGAGCATTTCACGAGAAGTCGGGTATAGTTCTCGAGAACTGCCAGGGGACTTCTCGAGAAGTAATATAGTAGTTCTCGAGAATGGAAGATACTTTTCGAGAGATAATTCAAAGTTCTCGAGAACTGAGAAAACTTTTCGAGAGACAATTCAAGTTCTCGAGAAGGAGTCTGAGTTTTCAAGAAATTAGTCAAGTTCTCGAGAAAGAGTCTGAGTTTTCGAGAATGAATATGTTACTTTTCGAGAAGTAGATAGAGTTCTCGAGAACTACCTTCCTCTTGAGAAATTTTTGACCTGTTTGAAGTATCCTCGATTCTTGTGTTTTGAACTGATCTCCTGTGACTTATCCTTCTTTGTTCAGTATCCCAAGTTCAGTTTTTAAGAAATTGAACTTGGTCTCGTCCAGCGGCTTCGTGAAAATATCTGCAACTTGCCGATCAGTTGGCACGTACTGCAGGTCTATATCCCTTTGCTCCACGTGCTCCCAGATGAAGTGATATCTGAGCTCGATGTGCTTTGTCCGGCTGTGCGAGACTGGGTTGTTTGCGATTGCGATTGCGTTGGAAGAGTTGCAGAACAATGGAATGTCTTTGATCTTCATATTGTAATCCTCTAGCTGGTTCTTTAGCCAAAGCAACTGTGCACAACAACTACCGGCAGAAATGTATTCTGACTCGGCCGTTGAGATTGCGACACAATTTTGCTTTTTGCTGCTCCATGAAATAAGCCTTCTTCCAAGAACTGACACGTCCCGGAAGTGCTTTTCCTGTCATCTTTGCTACCTGCAAAGTCTGCATCTGAGAAACCAATTAGTTTGCTGTCATTACTTCTTGGGTACCATAAGCCAAGATTCGGTGTACCTTTAAGGTATCTCAAGATCTGCTTTGCAGCAGCATAGTGAGATTCCTTACAGTTCACTTGGAATCTAGCACAGACACATGTGGAGAACATTATGTTTGGTCTACTGACAGTAAGGTAGAGCAAGGATCCAACTATGCTTCTGTATTTGGTTTCATCAAAAGGTTTCCCTTTCTCATCCTTGTCCAGAGACATAACTGAAGCCATTGGAGTCCTCATAGAGGTTGCACTCTCCATTTCGAATTTCTTAATCAACTCTTTGGTGAACTTTGTTTGTGAGATGAAAATTCCATCTTTAGATTGTTTCACCTGAAGTCCTTAGAAATACTTCAGCTCTCCCATACTACTCATTTCAAACTTACCTTGCATAAGTTTAGAAAACTTTTTGCAGAGGTTATTGTCTGTTGAACCAAAAATAATGTCGTCGACATAGATTTGCACTAGCAAAATCTTGCCTTTAATTTCCCTAAGAAATAATGTCTTGACTATCTTTCTCCTTGTGAACTTGTTCTCGAGGAGAAAGGTAGATAACATTTCGTACCAAGCTCGAGGAGCTTATTTCAAACCGTATAGCGCTTTTGATAATAAATAAACATGCTCAGGATAGTTAGGATCAACAAAACCTGGGGGCTGTTCCATGTACACCTCTTCCTTTATGTCACCATTCAGGAAAGCGGACTTCACGTCTATTTGGTAGATAGTGAATCCCTTCAGTGCAACATAAGCCAGGAACAGTCTGATGGCCTCCAGTCTTGCAACTGGAGCGTATGTCTGGTCGAAGTCGATCCCTTCTTCTTGACGATATCCTTTTGCGACGAGTCTGGCCTTGTTCTTGATGATTATCCCATTCTCGTCCAACTTGTTCCTGTATACCCATTTCATTCCGATGATATTCTTACCTTTGGGTCTTGGAACAAACATCCAAACTTTGCAGCGCTTGAACTTATTCAATTCTTCTTCCATGGCCAAGATCCACGATGCATCTGAGTTTGCTTCCTCAAACTTCTTTGGTTCAACCTGCGAGAGAAAACATAGATAGAGATTCTCGTTAGTTGTACCTCGACGAGTTCTGAAACCATCCCGGGGATCTCCTATGATTTTTTCCATTGGGTGATCCTTCAGATGTCTGAGCTCTAGGTTCCTCGCATCTGGAACTTCTTCGGCCACTGGAGTGACTTCATCAACTTGGACAACATTTTCATCTTGATCCTCTATCTCTCCAATAGGGGTTGGAGAGGTGATCTTGATGAACTTTTCATCTTTACCTTCGGTCAAATCATCCAAGCTGATCTCTTTAAGACTTATACCTGCATCTTCAACAAGCACACTAGATGATTTGCTTTGCAGCAAGCTCGTCTCATCAAATACAACATGTATGGATTCCTCTACAACTAGAGTTTTTCTATTAAAAACCCTTTATGCCTTACTATGGCTACTATATCCTACAAAAATACCTTCAAAACTTTTCTCACTAAACTTAGTAGTATGATACTTACCATTGTAAAGTACGAAGCATTTGCAGCAAAAAATTCTAAAATATGACACTGTTGGTTTTCAGCCTTTTAGAAGTTCATAAGGTGTCTTATCATGATTCTTGTTTATGAGGGCTCGATTTTGCACGTGGCATGCAGTGTTGATGGCTTCAGCCCAGAAGTACTCCGGTAGTGAAGCATCACTCAACATGGTCCTGCAGGCCACTTTGAGTGTTCTATTCCTTCTCTCAGCTACTCCATTTTGCTGTGGAGTACGGGGAGAGGAAAACTCATGAAAGATACCTAGGCTTTTACAAAATTCTGTCATGGCCCCAGATTTGAACTCCGTTCCATTGTCACTTCTGATTTTGACTACGGAACAGTTGTATTCATTCTGGACCTGCCTGACAAAATTTGTAAAGATGTCAAAGGTATCTGACTTGTGTTTCAAAAAGAACACCCACGCAAAATGCGAGTAGTCATCAACAATTACCAACGTATAATCCTTACCTCCTAAACTTCTAACTTGCAGTGGACCGAACAAGTCCATATGAAGTAGGTGTAAACACCTATTAGAGTTTTTGCCTATAATGCATTTAAAGGTAGCCCTTGTTTGCTTGCCTTTTACGCATGCATGACAAGGTCTCTCTTTGACGTGCTTGACATTTGGGGCATCATGTAATAAGTTCTGGGAGAATAATTTATTAATAGTTTTAAAATTAATATATGATAGCCTCTTGTGCCATTGGTCACCAAGAGACGCACTATATTTTGCCAAAAGAAACACTGGTGTAGAAGAATCTATACAAATGAAATTTAAGCAAAATATGTTCCTGCTTCGAGTGCCTGATAGAATTGTTTCCATATTGTCAGCAGACTTTATCAAGCACTTGTCAGCGTGGAACTCAACTATGTATCCTTTATTGCATTATTGACTTATGCTTATGAGATTGTGTTCCAATCCCTTCACATAAGCTACATCCGAAAAGGATACATTACCGTTAGTTATCATACCGTAGCCTTTAGTTATCCCTCGGTCTGAACCTCCAAATATGACCTTTGGTTCGTTGCAGACTAGAGTGAAATTCTGGAGTAGGCTTCTTATCCCGGTCATGAGCCGAGAGCATCCACTGTCCAAGTACCAGATTGGCATTTTGGTGGCCTTTGGACATACCTGCATTCCTGATCACTTTGCCTTAGGAACCCAAACATGTTTAGGTCCTTGGTCTCGGGTTAGAACACTCCCCCTACGAAGATTAGCATTCTGAGTGGTCAATCTCATGTTGCCAACTTGAGGAGTAGTAACCTTCCTTGTATTAAATCAACAATCGATGGCAAAATGACCAATTTTGCCACAGCACCAACAGTCAAACCTGTTGTATCTTTGCCTTACGTACTCCTGCTTGACCTCTTGAGATGGTGGTCTAGCAGGGGTAGCACTCTTGGAGGAGGAGGCTTCATGATGATGGCAATCACATGACTTCTTCTCCTTTAGAGGCCTTTCCTCAACGGGCTTTACTTTAGGTGCTTTCTTGAAGTTATGACCATGATTATAAGGACCATAGCCCAGAAGAATCACTTCTTCATAAGGTGCCTTAAAGACACTCTCACCAAAGCTCTGAGGGCGAGTCCATCCTTGGTATCGAGACTTTGGCTCTACGTAAGTAGGCCTGGTCAAGTGACCATAGGACGAGTCCAGATCAAACTCATTTGTTGGAAAGATGACTTTCTTAAATACAGTCTGATCTAGAGGGGCTTCCCCTTTTCTTTGGACAAGGCCTTCTTAGCGGCCTTATTCTTCTGTTGAGACTTGTTTCTCCTAGAAGATTTACTAGGAGCAGCAACATGGCCTAGTCCAGCTCCTTTGGCCTTAGCTGAGAATTCAGCAACGAGTGACAGAACTGTCTTAGGCTTAGAGAAACTTTCAACAAGTTTCTTCTCAGCCTCGAGTTATTTTTCCAACTCTTTGATGATTTCATCATTAAGGTCGAGGTGCTTGAGAGCTTGATTGTATTCTTCCATAGCAAAATCTAAGTTCTCTTGAAGAGAGTCAGTCTTAGCGACTTCTTCTCTCAAGATGCTCTCAATAGCCTTGAGAGACTTAATATCTTTAGCCTGATTTTTCACGACTCGGTGACATTTATCGTAAGTCATGATCAACTCCTTGTACTGGGCCATAAGTTCCGACTCATCGTCAGAAGAGCTGTCCTCATGATCGTGCTCAGAACTTTCAGATTCAGAGAGAGAAGTGTGAGATTTTACCTCCCCAGTAAACTGGGGCTCTTGTTCGTCATCTGATTGAGCCATGAGGCCAAAGTAGGCTTCCTCTTCTTCACTCGACTCAGATGAGTCGGAGTCGCTGAGAGTTTTGCCCTTCTTGGCCAACAGGCTCTTCTCTGTCCTCTTCTTGTGGTACGTGGACTTCTTTTCCTCTCTTCTGCCACCCTCCTTCTTCTTTTGGGGGCAGTCAGCTATGACGTGACTTGGTTTGTTGCAATAGTAGCAAACGATGTCAGTAGAAATCTGTTTGTTCTATTTAGAGTTATACCTGTCATGGCTACCCGAGCATTTCTTTTGCTGATCACCGTCGTGTCGTGATCTTCTGTATGGGGCATCCTTGCCTCTCCACTACTTCTTCTTGTTCAAGAATTTCTTAAACTGCCGTGAAAACAAAGAGAACTCTCCTTCAGATAGTTCTGAGCCTGAGGTGCTTGGCTCAGAGATTTCCTCTTCACTTACTTCTTGAGCTGGTGCTGGTGAGGCAGCTTTGCCCTTCCTTGAACTGTCAGCCTTTAATGCAACCGACTTCTCTTTTGAGGAGATGCGACTTTTCTCTTCTTCAGCTTTTCTGGAGTTGATCTGCAGTTCATAGGACATCAGCTTGCCAAATAGATTCTGTGGGTCTGTCTCAGCTAGTCTGCCAAACTCCCGGATGACACAGACTTTGTTGTCCCATTCCTTTGTGAGAGACCTCAGAAACATATCATTCAGCTCCCCATTGGTGAAGACTCGACCATACACCCTTAGGCCATTTACTATCTTGAAGAAGTTCTCAAAGGTATCTGCAATGGTCTCCTTTGACCCTTTCCTGAAGGCTTCATATTTCTGGTTCAGTAGGGACCTTCTATCATCACTCACTTCTTCAGTTCCTTTCATCAGAGTAACAAGAGGCTGCCACATCTCCTTTGTCGATTGGCAGTGAATCAGATTCTGCAGCATCGAGTCATCGACTGTACTTGCTATGATATTTTTAGCTTTCTTGTCCAACGAGACAAGTGCAATCTCGTCCTTATCCAGATCCATCAATTTCTTAGGAACTTTCTTGGTTGGATCTATAGTGGAGATAGTCATAGGAACGTAGGGACCTTCTTCAACAATCATGAAGATCCGGGGATCCATAGCTTCCATGAAAAATTTAATTCTCTCTTTCCACATGGGAAAGTTATTCTTTGTGCACAAAGGAAGCTTGGAAAAATCTTTGACCTTGTCCATTGCTTGAGTAACCAAATAACAACTTTTGAGAGGAAATTGATCAAGGTGTTAACCTTTTAATGACCAACCTCCCTCTGATACCAATTGAAAGTGCGAAGTTGTCAACCAAAATCACCTAGAGGGGGGTGAATAGGTGAATCGTGCGTCTATTTGCGAAATAAAAATTTTAGCAATCTAGCACAAGAAATCAAGCAACCATTGAAAGACAAGAAGATTTATAGTGGTTCCTTAATCTTGGGTACGTCCACTTTACCTCACTGATCTAGCAAATCACTAGACTCGGCTACTCCACTATCTCGGATTGAAAACAATCCTACGCCTTGGAACCAAGTTCCTACAAACTCGATCCAAAAGGATCTACACTCGGAAGATAAAAACTTCCTACAATCTCGGAGAACAACGCTCCTACACTCGGAGAAAATCTCCTACAATAATAGTAAAGAAATTTTAAATTACAAACAGAATAAATTTCTCAGATCTGGAAAATTGAATATCTGAATCTTCTTCTTGAACTTTGCGGCTCTTTAAGAATTGTTGAAGAAGATGAGTAGATCTGATCCGAGAAAGCTTTGACCAACTCGATCAAGGAGAAGATGAGAATCCTTGAACAACAAGTCTTCTTGATTCGACAACAGAAGAGTCGATCTGATCGTGAGCGGCAACGGCGGTTTCAGAGATCTGAAATTAGAAGAAGGACGACGAGAAAGATTTCGCGTGAACGAACAACTGCTCTTTACAAAAAGTTTATTGATGTTATTATTAGGGTTAGGTCTTATTGACAAGACCTTTTATAGGATTACTCCTAACGGTTAGAAAAGTCATTAATGACGACACGTGGACCAATCACGTCAAGTCATTCAAAAATCCGGTCGATCTGGACTTAAACAAATTTCAGAAAAGTTAAGTCTGCAGTTCTCGAGAAGTAGTATTAGCTCTCAAGACCTGATTGAATTTCTCGAGAACTGAACTGTCTGGAATAGAACTTAGTTTTCGAGACTTCAGGATCAATACTTCTCAAAAACAATATGGACTTCTCGAGAACTATATCCTGACTTCTCGAGAACTAAGACTTAGAAAGAATTTCTTGAAACTTTCTGAACTTCCCGAGAACTACTCTGGAATTTCTCGAGAACTAAGAGCCGAACTTATCGAGAACTAAAACTTAGAAAATTTTTCTGAACTGAAATAGCTAAACTTCTCGAGAGCTAAACTTCTATTTCTCGAGAACTTCTAACTCTACTTCTCGAGAACTGAAAGGACTTCTCGAGAAATGGACTTAGAAAATTTTTGAACTTTTTAGAAAGAAACTTTTTCTTCTCTTCAAGGGTCCAATCTTCATTCCATGGTCCAAGTGCTTGAATATGAAGTGTATCCCAATAGAGAGGCTACACATGAGTCAACACCTTGGATCACACAGTGAAAGATTACACTGTATGGTCCTGTGTTCATGACCCACTGTAGACTGACATTGGTCTACACTTAGTAATGATGATCTGTAAACACACAACTTAAACAATATGTCAAATACAACTTAATTCATCTTAGTTCAAGGGTGACTTCATACAAATCTGGGTTATTGTGCATGCAATGCCCAACATTCATATCGGATACTGTTTCAAACCAGCATTACACAAATAACTCGGGATAGTCCTCGCGCATTGCTTTCTCACGCTCCCAAGAGAACTCGTCACGACCGCAGTTACCCCAATGCACCTTCACGAGCTTAACTTCTTTGTTCCGAAACTGCCAAACTTCTGTATCCTCTATACTAATTGGGCGAACTCGAGTCCTCAAGTCCTCTTCTATCGGCACCGATGCCGATTCGATCACCACACTAGCCTCAACTAAGGATTTCCTCAATACGGAGACATGGAAAACATAGTGTAATCCACTCAGCTCTGTGGAACATGCCAATCGGTACGCTGCTTCTCCCACCCGTTCTATAACCTCGAAAGGTCCCAAAACCTCAGACTCTACTTCTTGAGTCGGCGAATCCGCGAAACGCCTTTAATGACATGATCTTTAGATAGACCCAGTCTCCTACCGCGAACTCAACCTTCCTGTGGCGAGCATTAAAATATTTTGCTTGCCGATCTTGAGCAACCTTCATGCACTCTTGAATGTTTCGCACCAACTCGCATGCATCAGCCACCACTTATTTTCACAAAAGTTTGTGAAAGTGAACGTAAGATCAACCCTTCACTCTAGAGGGGGGTGAATAGAGTGTTTTAAAATAATTTAGCAAATTTAAAAATAACTTTAGCAGTGGAAGACTTAATTTACTTAGTGTAGAGTGCATAACAGAAAACAGAATAAAGAAAATATAAGAAGCAAATCCACAGCACACAACAAACAATATAACAAGCAACCAGAAGAAACAAGGAACTATAGTGGTTCCCCAAAACCTGGGTACATCCACTCTTCTACCACCCTTGGTAGGAATCCACTACATGATGAGTTGATCAGGTGTCCTGGGCACCAATGAGCTTTTGATCAGGTGCTCAAAAACCAAAGCAGATTTTTTTGACCAAGTGTCTTGCCACCACTGAGTTTTGATCAGGTCTCAGAAACTAAAACAAAACTTTTGAAGGGAGTTTAAAGAACCCTTTTATAGGAAAGAAAAAGAAATGGGGTAGGTTGTCTTCTCTATCAACAATCAGAGAGAAGCACAAGTGGATGTTGATGTTGTCAAAGCTTCCCCTAAGATTAGTAAGAGTTTAGGAATAGAAGCTTTGCAAGGGTGATAAGTCTTCAATGAAAAGAAAGCTCCAGCAAAAGATGATTCCAGTAAGAACTGAAATGTGTGTTGTCTAGAGTATGAATGATGAAGACTTTAGAAAACTTTGAATCAGAATGAATCAGAAGGAATAAGAGCTTGTTCTCTGTTCAGTGTTATTGAACTTCTTCTCTTTTTCTTCTGTGTATGTTTTTTTTCTTCTTCACTGAATAATAATATGAAATCCAGTCTTCAAATCTTTTAGATAGCCGTTAGCAAAATCATAAATGCTTTCCTAAAATGTCAATTGTCTCTTGAGGAATAACCTAAATAACATTCCTTCTTTATTTCCTTGAAACTTGCTCCAGATTTAATATAACGGCTAGAAATCTTCTTCAATAAATGCTCTGACTTGAAGAAATTTGAAATCCTTAACAAACTGACAGAATTCCAGAAATCGTCGATCTTAAAAGATAATCGTCGATCTGAGCTCAACTATCATTGAATTGAGCTCAGAGAGATTGGAACTAGGCTTAAATAGAAAGCGTCAATCTGAGCTCAGCGATCGTCGAACCGAGTTTGATGCCTCATCGACCTGAGCTCAGAGATAGTCGAATTGGGTTCGACGCTTCGTCGATCTGAGCTCGACGACAAGTTGAACTCTAAAGCTGGGCTTCTCATCTGAACTAGGAGGTCTTGGGGAAAGCTTCAAACCTAAGTCCTGAGCTTTAGACCTTAACTAGTTGACCTTTACTCTATACAACAAGGTCAATGCAATAATCCTATAGATATAGTGATCCTGACCCAAATTAGTAATAGGGTTTTCCAACAATCTCCCCCTATTTGGGTTAGGATTACTATTTACATGAATTATAGGACATAAAATCAATAAAAACAGAGATACATAAAACAATGCATAACCACAGATATATAAATATATCACAGTAAACAGTTCAGCAGAGAGAGATTGTTCAGCTTACATTAACTCTCCATGTCAATACCTTTCTGAAACAGAATTTCCCTGTTAGGATTTTCAGAGTCTTTCTTTGATCTCATATCATCAGCAGCACCAAGAGACTTCTGGCTTATGCCTCTAGGGACCACAACTTTAGGATGTAGCTGCATATACTTCTCAGTATTGAAAAATTTCTTGGAGCTGTACCTTTCAAGTTCTTGTCTTCTTTGATCTGACAGAGTAGAGAAGTTGAAAGTATCTTGGCCTTTTTCTCCGGCTTTCTTGATTTGATCTAAAGCAGCCATCTCTTTTAGTCTAGATGTTTAGGAGACTGAGTTATTCTCTAGATCTTCAAAAGGAACTGATGGCTCATACTTATTGATGGTGTCATTGGGAGGAGCTTTTTTGATGAAAACCTTCTTTGAGCTTATAAGGAAAAGGACCAGAAGTGGAATCACTTGGGCATTGTCCTTTCCTTTGATAAGGTTGATTCCTGGACTGTCCTCTGGAATAAACCTGATGACCTCTTTGAGTTCCTCAATACTGACTGCCTCTTGACTGATTACCTCTTTGCTAATATCCTCTAGATTGAGATCTTCCTTGATACTGGGATTGAGAGGATCTTTGAGAAGAGATATTGGAGGATTGATGAGCTGAGTCTCCACCAGATCCTGGACCCTGAGAAGGAGAAGGAGGAGGATTATAGTGAGAGGTTCCTTTATCACATTCCTTTTCTTCCTCATGGCCTTCAACTGATTTTTAGAAAATTGCATCCAGTGCTCAATTATAGGGCAGCTGTGCAGAATATAATATGGAATATCATGATCAGAAGTATTCTTTATAATTTGGACTCTTTTCATAGCTTTACTTCTAGCTTTCCTCTTCTTTGCAATAGTTGCAGAAGAGTCATCAGAGTCTGTTCTGAATTCATCATCATCAGAGCTCCGAGGCTCATCAAATAAAGCATCTATTTGCCTTAACACTTCTTCTTTAGAACTGGAGACAGGAACTTTCTCTGAAGCAGGAGGTGTAGAAGTAGAAATAACAGGAGCAGAGACTGAAATAGTAGGCTCAGAAACTGAACAAACTAGCTCTATCACAGCCTCTGAGAGAACAACATCAGCAACATGAACCAAAGGAACACTTTCCACAGTCTTAACAGAATTGATATACATCTGTAGCAGATTGGGATCACAGCAAGAGAAGGGAACTATAGCCTTGGTTAAATCTTCAGCAGGGAGAGGTGTTGAAAGATAACTTCTATAAATTGAATCAAATTCTTACAATAATGAATGGATGTCTACTGCAGGACTGATGGTTGGAGCTGGAACTGGAGCTGGAACTGGAACTTCCTCTGAAGCTGGAACTTCTGATGCTTGCATTTCTGAAATCTCTGAGGGCAGCACTTCTTCATATGGCATCTCCCCCTGCCTAGAGTCAGTGAGAACTGAATCTAGGACCCTAGAAGAAGGGATGGCCTGAAAGGAGGAGGAAGAGAGCCTAGCAAATAAATCATGTAAAGTCTTGACTAAGGGAGCCAAGGAGGTATCCAATAAGAGAGTTAGCTTGGGTGCCAACAACTCATATAGCTTGTCTGCTAGGGGAAGGAGATCTACTTGCTCAAGATTAACCTGAGTAGAGGTAGAGGGAGGAGCTGCAGAGAGAGATGGAGTTGATGTAGATTGAAGTGGTATGGATGGTTGAGATATTTGAATGGTTGAAATGGATGGAACTGGGATAGTGACTGATGGTAGGAATGAGGAGATGGAAGGGGGAAAGGATGGTTGAGATATGATATCATGTAGGATTTTTTGAAATAATGTTGAGGTGGATGGAATGGCTTGAGGTGAAGATGGAGAAACATCCATGAAGGAATCATCTAGAAGGTTGAATGATGGAAGATAGGGGGATGATTCTAAATCAATGGATGGGAAGTAATGTAGTGGATGAAAAACTTCTTGATGGGTGGCTGGAGGAGGTGGAGAAGCTATTTGAGATGAAGGTGTGGAAGATGTAACTGGATGTGGAGAAGGAAGAGAGGATATGGAAGGGGATGGCAAAACTTCTAATGGGGCAGTGGACTGAGGAGGAGTGACTGTTTCAGTCCTTGTGCCTGAAGAAGATTTAGCTGCAGGAGCCCTGTTGGGTTTGATAATCTGTCTCTCCCACTTGCCAAATAGGGCAGAAGAAAGCCTCTTTGATGCATTGATATGCATCTCATTGGACACCAACAACTGTGGGCACCTATTCTGCAGGAATAGGCCCAAAATCCTTCCAAAGTTGACAAAATTCTTGTTTATCTTTTTCTTAAGTAAATCAAAGAAAACTGCTCCCCAATCCAGGTGCTTCTTATCCACTATAGCTGCCATTAAACAGAATTGATACCTGGAAATTGTATCGTGGGCTGAATGCTTGGCCAAAATGACCTTTCCTACAACATCTGCTAGAAATCTATATTCCATGGATAGATTCTTCTTCAGCAGTTTATTAGGGTTCTCGGAATTATGAACCATTCTATCTAACATTGCAGAAAATTCTACTCCTGATAGTTCTATGCTATCATTACCAGTACTTAATCCAAAAACCTCTGTAAGAATACTTGGGGTTAGGGATACCTGTGTCCCTGAGATGGTTCCAACAACTGTATTTTGATCCAGATTATGAAAAGTATAGACCCATTCCTTTATCTCATCTGCTGCTAACTTGATTCTGGTAGAAATAATATTCACAAGTTGTTGTTCCTTAAAGAGTTCCAGAATCTCCTTAAACATCTGATCAGTCCCCTCGAAAGATTCCATGTCAATGTCAAAGCCGGTATCGAAATTCATTGCGGCTAGAATGGCGACTGAGACCGACATATTTCCTGCAAAAACAAACAAGATCAAGTGTAGAAGAGTTTGGAGGGAGAGAAAATTCTTGCAGAAGGTATGAAAGCGCAAAATAGAACGACACCTTAAAAAATGATTTTATATTAGGGTTCGACGCAGAAAAGGAAAGATCGTTGAACTCAGTTCGACGATCTGCGGCTCTAGGGGAAACTGAAGCGTCTCAATATCGTCGATCTCCGTTCGATGATATTTGATATCGCTGACCAAGAATAAAACGCCGAGCTCCGTTCGACGATCTTTATGAAAAACGTCGAGTGCAGTTCAGAGTTCAGAGAAAATCTACAGACACTAGAAAACTCAAATTTTTAACCTAGTCTTTGTCAATTTTTAGGGTTTTAAGACCTTGGAACTTAATTAAGACTGCCTCCATCTAATATTCCTAACTGATTAAGGAAGAAGGTGTGTTTCTTTTCATCCAAAGGTTTGGTGAAAATATTTCCCCTTTATAAATCAGTTGGGATGTATTCTAGTTCAATTTTACTTTTCTCTACATTATTCCTTAAGAAGTGATGCCTAATCTTTATGTGTTTGGTCCTACTATGGAGGACTGGATTTTGAGCTATGGAAATAGCACTAGTATTATCACAAAATATTTTGGACTTCTCTAAGTTGTAGCCATAGTCCAGGAGCTGATTTTGAATCCACAATATCTGTGAGTAACAACAACCTGCTGTCATATATTCAGCTTCAGCAGTTGATGTGGACACAGATGTTTGTTTCTTGCAAAACCAGGAGACAAGTCTGTCACCAAGAAACTGACAAGTTCCACTGGTGCTTTTCTTGTCTACTCTACATCCAGCATAATCAGCATCAGAAAATCCAGTTAAATCAAATCCTGAATCAGCTGGATACCATAGACCTAGATTTTGACAACTTTTCACATACCTAAGAATCCTCTTAACTAATGTGAGGTGTGACTCTCTAGGGCTGACTTGGAATCTAGCACATATGCATGTAACAAACATTATATAAGGTCTACTAGCTATAAGATACAATAAGGAGCCAATCATTGCTCTATATGTGGTCTGATCAACTGGTTTCCCATGTTCATCAGCATCTAATAGAGCATTAGTAGGCATAAGTGTTTTCATAGAGGATGCATCAGACATACCAAATTTCTTAACCAATTCTTTTGCATACTTGGTTTGAAAAATAAAGATGCCATAGACATGTTGTTTGACTTGCAATCCTAGAAAGAAGGATAGTTCACCCATGCTACTCATTTCAAACTTGGAATTCATTAGGTTAGAGAACCTTTTGCACAAATTTGAAACAGTAGAACCAAAAATAATATCATCTACATATATTTGTACTAGTAGGATATTGGACTAATGGGTTCTAATAAAAAGAGTTTGGTTTACTCTACCCCTTTTAAAATCATTTTCCAAGAGAAAGCAAGCTAGGGTCTCATACCATGCTCTAGGAGCTTGTTTGAGACCATATAATGCTTTATGCAATTTATAAACAAAATCAGGTTGAGTTAGAGAGATAAATCCTGGAGGTTGTTTTACATAAACTTCTTCCTTGATATCACCATTGAGGAATGCACTTTTGACATCCATTTGATATACTTTGAACTTCTTGTTAGCTGCATATGCTAGGAATATTCTTATGGCCTCTAACCTTGCAACTGGTGCAAAGGTTTGGTCATAGTTTATGCCTTCTTCTTGAGAATATCCTTGAGCAACCAGCCTTGCCTTGTTTCTTACAATAACTCTTTGATCATCTAACTTATTTCTAAATACCCATTTTGTTCCAACAATGGGATGATTCTTTGGCTTTGGCACTAGCTCCCAAACTTTGTTTCTTTCAAATTGATTTAATTCTTCTTGCATTGCAATGATCCAGTTTGGATCTTGTTCTGCATCTTGTATGGATTGAGGCTCAATTTGAGAAATAAAGCAAGTGTGCATCAGATGTTGATTGATCTGATTTCTGGTTTGCACACCAGTTGAGATGTCTCCAATCACTTGAGAGATTGGATGATCTCTTGTTGTTACTAAATCAACAATGAGTGTTGATTGTTCACCAACCTGTGTTGTTGTTTCCTCTTGTGGAACAACAACTGGCTCTTCATTTTGATTGTCACCATGACTTGCTAAAATTTGACTGTTATCTTCATTTTCACTACTTTCAGCTTCTTGTTGAGTGGATGAAGGTGATGGATCTTTTTTAATGATATTCAGCCTGTCCAAATTCTCTGATAGAGAATGTACCTGCAAAGGGTCTATGGTAGAAGTGCTCTTCTCCTTGTAAGACATATTAGTTTCATCAAAAGAGACATGCACTATTTCTTCAATTTTATGAGATGATTTATTATAAACCCTATAGGCCTTACTGATCATGGAGTATCCCAGAAACACTCCTTCATCAGCTTTGGCTTCAAATTTTGCTAAGTATTTCTTGTCATTATTATGAATGTAGCAAATACAACCAAAAAGTCTAAGATAATCAACTTTAGGTTTCTTCCCTTTGAGTAATTCATAGGGAGTCTTGCCCTTTAGCTTATGTATCAAATTCCTATTTAGAACATAATTTGAAGTCTTCACAGCCTCTGCCCAAAAGGATTGAGGAAGGTGAGCATGTGTCAACAATGTTGTGGCAGATTTAATAAGGGTTCTATTCTTCCTTTCAGCTACCCCATTCTGTTGAGGAGTTCTAGGAGCTGAGAAAGTATGCCTGATCCCTTCCTTCTGACAGAACTCTTGCATAAGAAGAGAATCAAACTCTGTCCCATGATCACTTCTGATCAGGGCTATGTGAGTATTGAACTCAATCTGTATACATTTGAGAAACTCTGTCAAACATTTGGAGTTATCAGACTTCTTCCTCAGAAAAAAAACCCATGTGAATCTAGAGAAGTCATCTACAACTACTAAAGTATAATATTTCCCTCTTAGGCTTTGTATAGAAATGGGTCCAAACAGATCCATATGTAACAAGTACAAAATCCTAGGTGAATCACTCTTATTAAGTGACTTAAAGCTATTTTTAGTTTGCTTGCCTAATTGACAAGCCCTGCAGAGTCCTTCCTTCTTGTAGGGGCCAAAAGGTAGTCCTCTAACAAGGTTGTCCTTGGATAGCCTAGCAATGGTTCTAAGTTTAACATGTCCTAATCTCTTATGTCATAATTCATTAGGTTTGCTAAGAGAATTAAATAAATAGATATCTACCTTGGTTGAATGAAAATTTACTAGATAGATGTTACCTCTTTTGTTACCTGTCAACACAGTTGTGTTGTCTTCTGATTTGATGAGGCATGAAGATTTGTTGAATGTGACTTTGTAACCTTAATCACATAACTGACTGATACTAATAAGGTTGTGCTTTAGTCCTTCCACATATGCTACCTTTTTGAATGTTACTGACCCTATTTGGACTGCACCATATCCTTTGGTCTGTCCATAGTTTGAATCTCCAAACATCACTTTGGGTCCATGCTTAGCCTTGAAGGATACTAGGGTTCCCTTACTTCCAGTCATGTGCTTGGAGCAACCACTATCCAGATACTAGTGCTGGTCCATGGTTGGATAGGTCTTCACCTGCACAAATAACAGTTCATTTGTTTTTGACCCAGTTTACCTTGGGTCTAGCTTGATAACCTTTGAAATCAGAAATAAAAGACATCTCTGGTTGACTCTTATATCCTTCAGGATGATATCTCCTAGGGGGTATTATCCATTCAGTATAAGGGTTGAACCCTTGAGATGTAGGATATCTAGAATTAATTTTTGATGTACCCCTTGAGAACTGGTCATATCTCTGAGCTCCGTTCGATGATCGTGGACCTGAGTTCGGCGATCTTGGGTCAGATCCTCGAGCTCCGTTTAGCGATCGATCTTGTCTGTGTTTAGAGATCAGAGATCGTCGACCTGAGTTTGACGATTCAGTATGAAATCGCCGAGCTCTGTTCGAAGATCGTCGAGCTCCGTTCGACGATTTCTGTTGAACTTTGTTCCCTTTGGGTAGATCAGAATTTTTTCTAGCTACCTCCACAACTCCTTTTCCTTTATCAGAGATAAATTTAATGGGAGTTGTTAACACAATAGCTTGACTGGATGAAGCACCCAAGCCCAGTATACTATTGAGTCTTGAGTTCACTGTGCTTGTTATGTCCATCAGTTTGATACTTCTTCCATTAAGGGATTCTTCAAACTTCTTGGCCTCAGATAGTTCACTTTTCAGTGAAGCTATCTACTCCCTACAACATTCTAACTCATCTACGAGTTTGAGGTTATCTGAATTTAAGGTACTGTATTTAGATAACTGATTTCTGAGATATATAATTTCTTTCTCAGAATTGAATAGATCTAGACACAGTGCTTTAAATTCAGACTTGAAGTGCTCAGAATTAAAATCAAATGAATCAATTACCTGGTATTCTTCTAGCTCTGGTTAAGATTCAGATTCAGATTCATATTCTGAATCAGTGTTGTTCTGAGATGCATTGATTGTCATTATGCAGAATTCTTTTTCTTATGCATCATCCTCATCATCACTTGAACTTGATGAGGCATCAAATTCTTCTTCTGTTTCACTCCATGTTTCAGCAACAAATCCCTTCCTTGTGTGCTTGTTCTTGTTGGAAGAGGACATGTCATAGTGATTTCTTCTGGAGTCTTTATCTTTTCTCTTTTCTCTCTTGTCCTTCTTGTCCTTGTTTTGACTTTCTGGACAATCAGGCAGTATGTGGCCTGGTTTCCTGCAACCATAACAAATAATCTCTTTATTATTTGATTTATCATACCTTGGCTTTTCTTGGCCTCTGGATGACCTTTTTATGAAGTCCTTCCTTGCCATTTTGTAGAACCTCTTGGCTAGGAGGCTCATCAATTCTTCTTTGCCTGTGACTTTGTCTTCAGACTGTTATTCTATTGCCTTGAAAGCAATTGACTTCTCCTTCCTGACTGCTGGAGAAGTTGTCTTCTGCTCTTCTTCTCTATTTTTGATGAGCTGCTCATAAGATTTGAGATTTCCCAATAGAGCTTCTGTAGTGATTTTATTTATACTTCTGGCATCCTTGATGGGCCAGATCCTTGAATCCCAAGTGCTAGGGAAGCACATTAGGATTTTGTCATTTATCTCTGTGAGAGAGATCTCCTTGTCCAATGTCTTGAGTTCACTGACAATCAGACTTAGTCTGTTGTACATGTCACCTACTGATTCATTTTCTGCTTTCTTGAAATTCACATACTGAGTGATAAGATGAGATCTCCTATCTTTTCTCTCATCAGCTGATCCTGACACAAGCTCAGATAGCTTGTCCCAAATCTCTTTGGCTGAGTTGCATTCAGCTACCTTCTGGAAGATGTCGTCATACATTGTCTGAGCTAGTATGTTCATAGCTTTAGCATCAGCAACCTTCCATTTTTTTATGTCAGCATCTGTTCCTGAAGGAGGTGGAACAACATTTGTTCTTGTGTTTGCAGGAGGCTTGGGGCAATCTGTCAAAACAGAATTAAAAATATCTTCATCAATGGAATTCATGTATAATCTGATCCTTACCTTCCAAAGTGCAAACTTAGAGAGATTGCACACTAGAGGTCTTGTGCTAGTATAATCTTTGTTCTGTGCCATGAATTTAGATTAAAATAAATATAATAAAAATAACCCTCTATTAAGGATGGATCTTAAGAGAGATCTTTTGGTTCAGGTGTTAGCCTGTATGAACAACCAACCTCCCTCTGATACCAATTGAAAGTGAACGTAAGATCAACCCTTCACTCTAGAGGGGGGTGAATAGAGTATTTTAAAATAATTTAACAAATTTAAAAATAACTTTAGCAGTGGAAGACATAATTTACTTATTGTAGAGTGCTTAACAAAAAATAGAATAAAACAAATATAAGAAGCAAATTCACAGGACACAACAAACAATATAACAAGCAACCAGAAGACACAAGGAACTATAGTGGTTCCCCAAAACCTGGGTACATCCACTCTTCTACCACCCTTTGTAGGAATCCACTACAGGATGAGTTGATCAGGTGTCCTAGGAAACAATGAGCTTTTGATCAGGTGCTCAAAAACCAAAGCAGATTTTTTTGATCAGGTGTCTTGCCACCACTGAGTTTTGATCAGGTCTCAGAAACCAAAACAAAAAGTTTGAAGGGAGTTTAAAGAACCCTTTTATAGGAAAGAAAAAGAAAAGGGGTAGGTTGTCTTCTCTGTCAACAATCAGAGAGAAGCACAAGTGGATGTTGATGTTGTCAAAGCTCCCCCTGAGATTAGCAAGAGTTCAGAAATAGAAGCTTTGCAAGGGTGATAGGTCTTCAATGAAAAGAAAGCTCCAGCAAAAGATGATTCTAGTAAGAACTGAAATGCGTGTTGTCTGGAGTATGAATGATGAAGACTTTAGAAAACTTTGAATCAGAATGAATCAAATGGAATAGGAGCTTGTTCTCTGTTCAGTGTTATTGAACTGCTTCTCTTTTTCTTCTGTGTATGTTTTTTTCTTCTTCACTGAATAATAATATGAAATCCAGTCTTCAAATCTTCTAGATAGCCGTTAGCAAAATCATAAATGCTTTCCTAAAATGTCAATTGTCTCTGGAGGAATAACCTAAATAACATTTCTTCTTTGTTTCCTTGAAACTTGCTCTAGATTTAATATAGCGGCTAGAAATCTTCTTCAATAAATGCTCTGACTTGAAGAAATTTGAAATCCTTAACAAACTGACAGAATTCCAGAAATCATCGATCTCAAAAGATAATCGTCGATCTGAGCTCAACTATCGTTGAACTGAGCTCAGAGAGATTGGAACTAGGCTTAAACAGAATGCGTCGATCTGAGCTCAGCGATCGTCGAACCGAGTTCGATGCCTCGTCGACCTGAGCTCAGAGATAGTCGAACTGGGTTCGACGCTTCGTCGATCTGAGCTCGACGACAAGTTGAACTCTAAAGCTGGGCTTCTCATCTGAACTAGGAGGTCTTAGGGAAAGCTTCAAACCTAAGTCCTAAGCCTTAGACCTTAACTAGTTGACCTTTACTCTATACAACAAGGTAAATGCAATAATCCTATAGACATAGTGATCCTAACCCAAATTAGTAATAGGGTGTTCCAACAGTTTGGTGTCTCCCGCCTCTGTCCAAGACATCGGTGTTCGACACCGCCTCCCATACAAATCTTTGTATGGCGCCATCTTTATACTTGTATGGTAACTATTGTTATAAGCGAAATCTACCATGAAGAAGTGATCTTCCCACTTCTTACTGAAGTCAAGAGTACATATCCTCAGCATGTCCTATATAGTACGGTTCATTCTTTCGGTTTGCCCATCAGCTTGAGGATGGAAAGCCGTACTGAACTTGAGCTTCGTGCCCAGACTCTTCTAAACCAACCTCCAGTCCTTGGATGTGAAACGTCCATCGCGATCACTAACTATACTCTTAGGAATTCCATGTAGTCGCACAATGTTGCGAACATATAACTCTACCAGCTTCTCCACGCTATCCTCTTTCCGATTTGGGATGAAGTGAGCCACTTTGGTCAAGCGATCCACGATCACCCAAATCGCGTCATTACCCTGTTGCGATCTAGGTAACCCATGTACAAAGTCCATGGAGATATCATCAAATTTCCACTCGGGAATAGGAAGAGGCTTCAAGAACCCTCCCGGCTTCTGACACTCGGCCTTCACTTAGGCACAAGTTTGGCACCGAATCACGTACAAATCTACTTCCCGCTTCAAACTAGGCCACCAAAAGGATTTCTTCATATCCAAGTACATCTTTGTACTGCCCGGGTGAATGGAGTACTTTCTGAAGTGATCCTCGAACATCAACTCCTCATGGAGCTTGCCGAACTGCGGTACACAAATCCTTCCGTTCTTCCTCAGAATCCCATCAATCAACTCCCAGGCGCTACTCTCGCCCTTTTTAGCTTCCACCACGTATGGCTGGAACTCCACATCCAAATGGGTCGCTTCCCGAATACGATCGGACAAGTCATTCTACATTTCAATCCAGTTCAACCGAGCCACGCTAGACTCGCCTCTTGCTACACACTCCATGCCAAGGGACTCCTAGTCCCGCATCAACCGCTCATCATGAGCTTCGATCCAACTCCCTTGACAAGAATATTTCCAACTCAAGGCATCCACAACCACATTGGCTTTGCCTGGCGTATACTGAATTGCCACTTCGTAGTCTTTAAGGAACTCGACCCATATGCGTTGCTGCATATTCAAGTCCTTCTGATCTAGAAGATACTTCAGGATCTTGTGATCTGTGAAGATCTCCACTTTCGCACCATACACATAGTGCCACCATAATTTCAAAGCAAAAATTACCGCCGCCAACTCTAAATCATGGATGAGGTAATTCCTCTCGTGAGGCTTTAGCTTCCTAGATCCAAAAGCTATCACGCTACCATGTTGCACCAACACGCAACCCAAACCGCATCCAGATGCATCACTAAAAATCTGAAATCCTTCTGTCCCTTTAGGAAGGCTTAGGATTGGAGCTGCCATTAGCCTCCCCTTTAGAGTGTCAAATGCCTGACTGCACTCCGGAGTCCAAATAAACTTCTGGTCTTTACGAGTTAGAGAGGTGAGGGGTAGGGCTATCCGTGAAAAGTTTTCCACAAACCTTCTATAGTACCCAGCTAGTCCAAGAAAACTTCGGACATCCACCACGGTTCTCAAAATTGGCCAATCTTTAATGGATTCAACTTTCGCCGGATCCATCGCCACCCCATCACCACTAATCACATGGCCCAAAAAAACTACCTTCTCCAACCAAAACTCGCACTTCGAGAACTTTGCATAAAGCTGGTTCTCTCTCAACACTTGCAAGACAACTCTCAAGTGAGTCTCATGCTCGGCCTCTGATTTGGAGTACACCAAGAAATCGTCAATGAAGACCACTACAAAAGAGTCAAAGTACTCCCGAAATACTCGATTCATCAAGTCCATGAACACGGATGGCGCGTTCGTCAACCCGAACGACATCACCGAGAACTCAAAGTGACCATACCTCGTACCAAAAGCTATCTTGGGTTTGTCCTCGTCTCGAATTCGCAACTGATAGTACCCTGACTTCAGATCCAACTTGGAATACACCACCGACCCCACAAACTGGTCGAACAGGTCTTCTATCCGAGGAATCAGATACTTATTCTTGATAGTTAATTTGTTCAACTCTTGGTAGTATATGCACAACCACATACTGTCATCCTTCTTCTTCACGAATAATACTTGTGCGCTCTATGGTGAAGAACTTAGTCTAATATACCCCTGCTCCAACAGTTCCTGCAACTGTACTTTGAGTTCGGCCAACTCCTTTGGTGCCATCCTAAAAGGAGCACGTGACACCGACCTAGCCTCTGACACTAACTCGATCGAGAAATCAATCTCCCGTCGAGGAGGCGCTCCAGGAAGCTCCTCAGGAAATGCATCCTCATACTCCGCCACTACTAGCACTTCCCTAAGTGATAACTTGGAAAGGCGAACCTCCAATAATGCTACAAGAGCTACTCCTCCCTGGTTAACTGCCCGCACCAACTGCATGGCCGAAATCAGGGAAAAGGCCGCTCCACTGAGGCCATCAAACTTAACTTCTAACCACCCTTCACCCCTCAGAGTCACCACCTTAGATAGGCAGTCAATACTGGCACGTTGCTCTGCAAGCCAGTCCATTCCCAAAATGGCATCGAACTCCACCAACGGTAAAACCGCTGCTATCACTGTGAAGTCAACCCCGCCTAGATTCCAACAAATGCGCCCTTTGCCTCGGTGGTCATGGATGACCCATTGAGCATATGCACCTTCAGTTCTGTATCCGTCGAGAAAGACTCAACTCCAATTCTCCGGATAAAGCTTTCCGCAAGAAAAGAGTGTGACGCTCTCGTATCAAACAATACCCTAGCGAGGTATCCAGAAACTAACACAAAGCCTAAACACAGGCAACAAACATAAGCGGTCTTGAAAGTATGAAGTACAAGGTTAAATTTAAACTTTCTCATACCTATCACCACATTGGGTTGACGGATCGCTTCCTGCTGCCCAAGGTAATAAGCCCTTGGTTGCACAGGTTGGAACCGAGAAGCGCTAGACTCTGCCATCTTTCCTTTCTCTGCGACACTGGGGCTGGAGCGCACAGACTGCTCCTATCTTGACTCCTGCTCAGCACCTCATTGAGTACAAAAACGAGCTAGGTGGCCCACCTTGCCATAATTAAAGCACGCCGGTGGTCCCTTAAAGTGAGAACCTCTGGATGATAAGTTGCTTTTCTCATCGGAATTGAAAGGATGAGGCTTTTCCTTCAATCTATTCCCTTCAGACTTCCCTTGGGATTGAGAAAGCTTCCCTTCCCCTTGCTTGGCTGCGAAACCCTTGCGATGTTGGGTTCGCTCAAAATCACTCTCCAGCGTTCTGGCTGCCTCAACCAGCTCGTTGAAACCAACATTCTTCATGGCGATGAGGGGTTGTCTCAGATTCTCCCTCAGCCCATGGTAGAAGAGGTTATCCCTCTCCTAATCGTCTGTCATTGTCATTCCCGCATAATGACCTAGCCGAGTAAACTCCTGAACGTACTCGTCCACCGTCTTATCCAGCTGCACCAAGTGCAAAAATTGCCTTTGAAGGGCCAACCTCATTGAAGTAGGAATGTACTTCTTTAGGAAAGCATTCCCAAACTCTTCCATGGACTGGGTACGTCCAGGAAAATGGCGGCCGCTATGGCTCACCCACCACAACTTCGCGTCTCCTTCCAACATAAAGGTCGTAAAATCAGATTTCTTCTCCTCTGGCGTCTCTGCCGCCCTCAGAAGTTCTTGCATCCGTGCCCACCAATCCTCCGCACCAGTCGGCGTGCCGACTCCCTTAAACGTTGGAGGATGGAAGCTCGGAAAATTTTTGGTCTGCCAGTCCCCATGCCCGACAACCACCCTTTCGGCCAACGATTCTACTTGCCTGTCTTCTCCGCTCGGCACGACCGTCGTTGTATCCGGGGTAGCAGGAGTTGCTACCTGAGCAACAGGGGTTGCAACTTGTGCTGCTATTGTAGCTTGGGCTGCCACCATTGCTTCTGCAAGAATGCAACAAAAATCGGTCGGGTTTATGCCCATACCCAAAGGACCCTGAGTAGTAGCGCTGCTCTCCGAAAGCTCTTCTCTTGGCCTCGACGTCCCCGCCTTGTTGCTTGTATTCTTAACAAAAGCAAGGTAATAAGAAATCAGTCTCTAATCACACGACTCAAACAAAAGGACACTCACGGTCCCACGATACTCCAATATGGACAACTTCTATACGCGATCCGATTACCTTAAATCGACTACTAAACCTGACCATGGACACCAACCTCCAACTGATACCAAATTGTAACGCCTCCCCCGTAATGACAATATAATATGGGCCCAGTCGGGTCCCCACAACATACAGACGCCACAACTTTAGCATTAAAAGATGGTATTAACTACTCAACTCAAAACTCAGAATAAAGCAACAGCAGAAACATACCAACAATACTGAAAGTTATCAACTACCGATCAGAAGTATCAAAATGGCCTTAAGGCCTTACACAAAATAAGTCCAAAATTGAATGGCAACAAGGTCAAACATCAACATGCAAAAGCAATCCTAGGCTACCTCGGCATGCAAGCCGGAAATATCAATAACATGGAGCATCACAGTCAAGAAGAAAACAAGCCAGTAAGCACGGTAATCACTTCATGAGGCTTAGGCCTTTTGAGCCGGCGCACTTGCTCCCGCTTGCGATCCTTTCCCTGTAAAAATTTGTGGTAACATGGGTCAGCAAAGGCTTACCTCTACTGTGTAACCAACACATCTCCTCCCGGCCGCCCCTAATGGACCCCGGGGTACACCTCCAACCTGCAAGTCAGCACTTCGTATGCCATATACATAAATATGTAAAGCTTTAAAACAGGTTTGGATGTCTTAAACAACAAACTTTTTTCTATGTTGAACATATAATCAAAGGCGCCTACTATACAGCATGTATGCAAACTCGGGCTTTACCCAAGGCACCTTATCTCGTATGCATCTAGCAGATCATCATAACAACTGGGTTCTTCCAATTTCCCCATTGGCGTCAAGCCGCAAACAAAAAGGGTACTGTAATTCCCCTAATGGCATACAAGCCGCAACACGGAAATCTTGCCACGGCCCCACCCGCTGGTGGGTCTTAGACCCAGGCTTGCCTGCAAACTCTGACTTATTACGTCAGGATTCTGTCTCACACACAAACCGATTCTAAGAACCTTTACTGGACCCTACCCGCTCGGGGGATTCATTGCTTGGGCTTGTCCTATGCTTGACATTCTCGTCAGTCTCATAGAAGGGGACTAGTCTCGCCGGGACACTCTCCCCACATGACTTGCATGTCACGGGATAGCCAGCCGACCATGGAGATAAAGCCACACCTTAGCACATCACAATCCACAACCGTTCCCACCCTAATCCATCATTTGTACTGCAACGTTCCCACACACCAAGAAAACCATCTACCGCCAACGCGGAGCTGACCATCTCTAGTTCCGGCTACACGTACTCACTCGAAAAAAGGGGGGAAACACATACATCACAAACGATATCTTGCCGCAATGGATTTGTACAAAATCATTAAGGCTCGTTATGCAACATCACCGAGTCAGACTAACGGTCACGACAATAACTTCACCCACAATTCCTAATCCACTAATGGAGCGGATCTCTAATGTAATATCATGTCGGGGACGGACACAATCGACACGTTGGTTCCTCTTGAACCATGGCGACCTAAACCCCTCTCATTTGAGAGATTTGGTGCCCAAAAGCTTGAAAAGCAAGAATGATGCACGCATCCTAGAAACCGAGAGTAGACATGTCGTTACCTTACGACCCCTCTTCCTAACCATGGAATCCTTGCTTAGAATGGATTGACACGAGCGCCTCCACGCCCTCTCCACGGATCTGGTCTCGGAACGACGATCGGAGCTCTGAAGCTCCGTCAATGGTGGAAGAAAGCACTCTCCTCCCTCCTCCCTTATCTTTCTCTCCAGCCATAACTCTCACTCTAAAAGATGAGAAAATGAGGGGGAAGACACTCTCATCCCTACTAAAGTCCTTTTGGCGGAAGATCCTGGGCCCTTGGATCGAGTTTAAGGAAGCAACGGACAGCCACAAAAGAAAATGACGGAACTGCACCCTCCTGCATGATCAGTGGCGCATGACTAGTGGTCGTGCGCACTGGATACCATTATCGTGTGATTAATAATGGCAGAACTCTAGAAAAAATGGGATAAATGCGCACGAGCAGTGGCGCACGACCAGTGGTCATGCACACTAAGTCCAATGGTCGTGCGGTTGCCTTAGGCAGAACTTGGAAAAGTGGAGAATAGTGCGCACGATCTGTGGTGCACGACCAGTGGTTGTGTGCACTAGATCCAATGATCGTGCACTAGGTCCAATGTCGAGCTCATCGACCTACCGCCAGCGGTATATCTACTGCCGGGCGTTAGCTTCCAGCGAATCCAGGTCTAAAAACTGGGGTGTTACACCAAAGTTCCCTTGCAATTTATTATCTATTACCTCTCAATGCAAGCAACTACAGTGTTCTGTCTCATTCACTTCTACTTCTTGCTCTTTTCAGGATCCGGACTCCCAATGGACGATTGCTACTAGAACTGAAAGTGGCGACCTCTACTTCCTCGACAACGTTTCCGCTCTGTCCGCCTTCTCCTCAATCTCCACAGATCTTCTCCAATGGCATCTTCTCCTTAGTTATGCTCCTCCACGACTTCTTCGTCAGCTTTTACCCCAACTTCCTCCACAAAATCTTGCCCTCAAGTGTGAGGCCTGTCAGCTTGGCAAGCATCACCGCTCCTCCTTCCCACGAAAGCAAGTTCGTGGATCTTCCCGTTTGTTTAATCTCTTCTAGTCCAATGTTTGGGGTCCTGCTCCTACCCTTACCGTTGGTCGAGGTAGTTCATATTTTGTCACATTTATTGATGATTTCTCTCGTTATACGTGGGTGTATCTGTTAAATGATCGCTCTGAATTATTCTCTGTATGAACATCCTTCTATCTTATGATCAAAACTCCATTTAATGTTTATATTAAAGTCTTTCGATCTGATAATGCCCAAGAATATATCAGTCATGGATTTTCTTCATTCTGTATGCAAAATGAGATTATTCATCAAACTAGCTGTGTCTATACTTCACAGTAAAATGGTGTGGCGGAACGCAAAAACCGTCACCTCCATGATGTCGCTCGCACTCTGATGACACAGATGCAAGTTCCTTGCGCCTATTGGGGCTATACCGTTCTCATCACCTGCTACCTCATCAATCGCATTCCCTCCACGATTCTCCACGGTCAAACCCCATTCTCCATTCTTTATCCGAGAAAGGAACCCTTCCCCCTTCCTCTGCGTATATTTGGTTGCACGGACTTCGTGCATGCTCCCTCCGCCACCCGCGATAAACTCTCCCCATGTGCCACCAAATGCATCTTGCTGGGTTATTCTACCACTCAGAAAGGCTATTGTTGCTTTGACCCGGTTGCCCGCAAGCAGTTTGTCTCTGCGGACGTCACCTTCTTTGAAAATGCATCCTACTTCTCTCTCGACTCCTCTTCCTCTCCTGATATTCCTACTTCTCCTACCACCCCTTCCATTCCCTCTATACCTACCGAGATTCCACCACCTCCTCCCTCTCCACCATCTCCTCCACTGTGTCCACCTACTGAGATATCTCCCTCTTCTCCGCGGTCGTCTCTCTCTACTCCTGGGCCAACTCTCTCCGCCACGGATGCCCTAGAAACTGAGGAACATGCCGACCTAGATATTCTCATTGCTCTTCGCAAAGGGGGTGCGGGCGTGTACTCAACACCCAATAGCTATTGTTGTTTTATATGATCGTCTAACTCCATCTCGCAGGACATTTTCCTTGGATATCTCTGTCATTGCCACTCCCCACACCTACCAGGAAGATCTTATTATTCCTCATTGGAAGACCGCCATGCATGAGGAAATTGCTACCCTCACTGAAAGGGGTACATGGACACTTGTTCCTCCTCCTTTAGGCACTGATGTGGTTGGTTGTCGATGGGTATTCATTGTGAAGTTCCGTTCTGACGGCAGCGTGGATCAATACAAGGCTTGCTTAGTTGCCAAAGGCTTCACTCAAACTTATGGAGTTGATTACTTTGACACCTTCTCTCCCATTGCTCGTCTCACCACCATTCAGGTTCTTCTCTCTGTGGCTGTCAACAGGGATTCACCCATTTCCCAGCTGGATGTCAAGAATGCCTTCCTCTATGATGATCTTCAGGAGGACGTATACATGGAGCAACCTCCTGGGTATGAGTCTCAGGGGGAGACACGAGTATGCCATCTGAAGAAGGTCATTTATGGCCTAAAGCAAAGCCCTCTGGCTTAGTTTGACAAGTTCAACAGCATTATGGCGGCCATTGGTTTTGCAAGAAGTTCATCCGATCACTCCTTATTCATTCGCAAAACCTCCTCTGGTATGGTGGTTCTTGCTGTATATGTGGATGATATTCTTCTAACTGGCGATGACCAGGCTGGGGTAGCTTTGACAAAGAAACACTTCCAGCAACACCTGGTCACTAAGGATATGGGCTCCCCCAAATACTTTCTGGGGATTGAAGTCTCTCGGAAGCCCAACTCTTTAGTTCTCTCCAAACTGAAGTATGCTCTTGATTTGCTAAAAGAGGCAGGGTTGACTGGTGCTATACTTGCCAGATGTCCCATGGCTATTGGGGAAGACAAAATTTAGACAGATGACTCACCTCCTCTATCCGATACTATGAGGTACTGGCATCTGGTGGGCAAACTCATTTATCTCATAGTGACCAGACCCGACATCTCATATGTTGTAGGCAAGGTTAGCCAATTCATGCAAGCTCCTAGAGAGTGTCATCTACAGTCTGCCCTGAGGATATTGGAGTATGTTAAAGCAGATCCAGGGAAAGGATTGCTTTTTCAGAAGAACAATCACTTGAGGATTGAAGCGTACTCAGATTCGAGTTATACTGATGATAAAGGAGACGACAAGTCAATATTGGGGTTTTGCACATTTGTTGGAGGAAATCTTGTGAGCTGGAAGAGCAAGAAACAGTCTGTTGTCTCCAGGTCTAGTGCAGAAGCGGAATATCGTAGTATGACATTGATAATATGTGAGTTAAAGTGGTTATGGGCTCTCATGCTTGACCTAGGAGAGGTCTACAACTATCCTCTTCCTATGTTCTGCGACAATAAGACTGCTATATACATTTCCAAAAATCCGGTCTTTCATGAGAGAACAAAACACATAGAGGTCGACTGTCACTTTATTCGAGAAGAGATTTTGAAGATACAAATTTGTACTCCGTTCGTCACTTCTGACAATGAGTTGGCAGATGTATTCATAGAGCCGGTGTCCACTTCCTTGATTCACATTTGCGACAAGCTGGGCATGATTGATATCTAAGCTCCATCTTGCGGGGGAGTGTTGAGACCGGGCGGTCTGGCGTATTGAGACTGGGCGATCTGGTGGTCTGGCAGTCTGGCGGCTTGTCCCAGCGGTTTGGTAGCCGGGCTGGAGACCGGGCAGTCCGGCGGTTTGTCTAGCAGTCTGGAGGCTCCTTCCAGCCACTTGGTACCGAGATGTTTCTGGCTAATGTCTGGTGGTCTGAGCGATCTGGCAGCTTGTCTATGGCGGCTTGGAGATATTGGCCACTTATCCTCCATATTGTAGTGGTCGTGCGGTTAGGCTAACCGTGCAGTTTGTGCGGCTTATGCGGCTTGTATAGTTTTGTGCTCATGTAATTATTAGTCCAACATTGCTTAATTATTTGTAATCTCTCTTCTCTCCTCCATTCTATAAAAGGGAGGTCATATCTTTGTAATAAAAATCTTTTTGGCATAATAAAATTTCTATTATACTATTTTCCGGTCTCTTATTTCCTGTTCTCACATTCGCCATTGCTGCATGTGAAAAGCATGAAGCTCTCTAGCAAGAAAAGTTCAGTTAGTTGTGCAAGTCTCCATCTGCCACAACAAATTCAGAATCTGTTCTGAAGAAAGAAGAACCTTCATCTTTTTGCAGGTTCAGTGGGATATTTGAAGACTCAAGATTAACAGATCTTTAGCCTTCAACAGTAAGTTCATAAGTTTTCTTCTGAGTTCCTCCAGCAAATCCTTTCCCTATTGTGAGGAGAGTTGGAGCAGAAAGTTTTTTGCTCAAGTGGTTGACACAGAGAAATTTCTCTATGTCAAAGTTAATAAAACTGTTTCTCTTTGTAGGATCCTTCTGGATCTGAGCTGTAGGACCTTTGGGTCTGAGGTAGGGCAAATTTATTTGAGTTGTAGGAGAGTGTATCTCTCTGAGGTAGGTGAGTGTTACTCACTGAGGAGTTGGATAGTTTTTCTGAACTGTAGGAGAGTGTATCTCTCTGAGTTGTAGGAGCAAGCTTGCTCTAAGGTAGGGCTATCCTCCATAGCCTGAGTGGTAGGGCTTAAGTGCCTGAGGTAGGTGATACTTGTATCGCTGAGTGTAGGCCTTTGTGGTTGAGCTGTAAGTCTTGGAGGAGATTGAGAGATCCTGAGGGATCTGAGGTGTAAGCTCCTTGGATCATTGGTTTGGAGAAGTGCCTTGACTAATAGGAAGTTAGCAAGGTGGGAGGAGAGTGGATGTACCCATAATTTTGGGGAATCACTATAAAATACTTGTGTTTTTCTGTGTTTGCTTTTATTTTCTTAATTGCTGGTGCTAAGGACAAGCTCTAGATCACTAGAAGCTGAAAGCTTAAAGAATCAATCAACTAATTTAAAAAGACTCTCAAAATACCAAAGCAGACCTATTCACCCCTTAAGTTGCTAGCTACCTTGAAATTAAAGACTTTCAAGTGGTATCAGAGGGAGGTTCCTCAAAAAGGATTTAAAAATCTGAGTGATCCTCCAAGGTAGCTGCTGCTAAGTGGTCATGGGCTCAGGAGAGAGCCAGAGAGAGTTGAGTTCAATGAAACTCCCCATCTGCTGAAAGGAGCACTTTGGAATATGGAAAAAGAGGGTGAGGCTATTCATGGAAGCCAATGATCCAAGAATTTTTGCAACTATTAGGGAGGGACCTGTAATTCCCATGAAGGTATCTGCTCTAGATGCCAATATCCAGACACCAAAGACACTCTCGGAAATGACCAAGGATGAGGTCATACTAGCTGGCCTGGATAAAAGAGCACAGAACATCATAGCCAGTGTTGTAGATGACTCAACCTTCTTGAACTTGGTTAACTGCCAGACCTCCAAGGAGATATGGGACACCCTTGTGGACTACATGGAGGGTACTGATGAAGTAAGAGATGATAAGAAGTCTCTGCTCAACCAAGAGTATGAGGCTTTCAGGCAAATCCTGAAGGAAAACATAACTACCTGTTATGAAAGATTCTTCAAGATCATAAATGAGTGAAAGACCTATGGAAGGGTCTTCAATAATTATGAAATTAATGAAAAGTTTCTCAGATCTCTCACTAGAGACTGGGATACTAAGATCTGTGTCATAAGAGAGATAGTCAAGCTTACTAACACTCCTCCCCAAATCTTGTTTGGGAAGCTGCTCTCCTATGAGATGTAGCTAGCTGCCAGGAAGGAGGAGGATGCCTCCAACAAATCACTGGCCAAAGAAAAGTCTTTTGCCTTCAAAGCTGAAAGCTCAAGTAAAAGCAAGGAAAGGATTCCTTCTCCACCAAGGAGACCAGCTATGTTAGACAGCTCTGACTCAAGGGAATCAGACAGCAGCATGTCTGATGAAGATTTTGCAGCCTTTTCTAGACAACTCCAAAGGTTAATAAAGAAGAAGCATTGGAAGAAAAGGCCTTCCAATTCCACTCATCACATAAAGAACCAGTCCAAGAATGACAGGTATGGTTCTAAACACAATAAATATAACTCCTCTAAAGTTATTTGCTACTGTTGCAGCAAGCCTGGGCATGTGATAGCTGACTGCCCAGAGAAGAGGAAGGAGACTGAGGAGAAGAAGCACCACCAACACAAAGGAAAGAAGGAAAAGTCCTTCATTGCCAAGAAGGAAAAGAGTTGGACAGACTCATCATCTTCATATTCTGAAGAAGAGGAAGCCTATATTGGGCTAGTTGCTGCTACTGTTAAAGATGAAGCTATTGCAGCAGGAGAAGTCCATCCTCTAGGGAGGATAGGAATCAGAGCCCCTTTGACATTGTCAGACAGTGAGTCTGAGGTGGATGAAGATGTCCACAGCTACAGAGGTCTGATGGCAATGACTGATGAGGAAAGAAACCAGGATCAGCCTGGTCAGAGCAAGGTACATCTATCACCTGACTCTGCTTACCTGTCTGAGTTTGAGACTAGTCCTTGCTCAGAAGCCTATTCACCCTATGGTGAAGAAGATTCTGGATCTAAAGGAGATGTCAATCAACTGATTGACAAGTATGGAGAACTTTTGAATGCATTCAAGAAGGTCAAGACGTTATCTAAGAAGCAAGCTAAAGAGATCTCATCTCTTAAGCTTGCTGTTGCCCAGCAGACTATAACAACAAATCTGCTGGACGAGAAAGCTAGGGAAATAAGCCAACTGAAGTCCCTCTTGGACATTCAGGTTGCCTCCATCAAGCATAAGAACTTTATCATCAGGGAGATTGAAGATAAGCTTTAGAAGGAGTAAAGAATAGTGGCTAGCTATTCTAAGCCATGTATTGTCCTCCCCTTGATAGACTCCTTCTCCTCTCAAAAGGGAAAGAAAGGATTGGGATTCAAGGGAAGCACAAGAGTTGCTCCTTCCAAAAGGAAGGGCAAAGCTCCAGTTCCACCTCAGCCTATTGCTTCTAAGCCTCCCATTCTTTTCAGAAAAGTTTTGATACCTACTAACAGGTATGACCAAGAAAGTTCTTATGTTCACTGGGAGAGGGGTTGTTCATCTGGAGTAAACAAAGATGTTCCCTGTCATGATGAAAGTTTTGGCAGGGTGTGTGCAGTCAAGGCTGCCAATGAGAAATTCCAAATGACCCAATCTGGACCATTTGTTTTTGATGCTTCTGCACCAACTCTCAAAATTATTGTTGTAGCCAAGGCTCAGAATATGACAACAAAGGTTCTGACTAAGGGAAAGTCTAAGAATTAGGCTGATCTGGGCATATCTGAAGCTATCAGAAGCATGCTTTCTGAAAAGAAGCTAGCTGCTGCTGGCACTCAGGGCAGACCAAATCAGCCAGCTATGAGACTTACCTTCAGTCAAATTCTGGCTGAAAGAAATCAGAAAAAGGCTGCAGCACATCTTCCTCCTGTCAAGGTTGCAGCTCATCAAGCTACAGGGCCTTCAAAGAAAATAAGATATAACATACATGATTATTGGTGTTGTGGTAAGATAGAGCACTTTACCATTGACTGCTGGCACAATCCCAATGTGGCCAGAGCTAGGGTCAGTCCACCAGTTAGAAATTCTGCTGGTGGACATGTTCAGTTTCATGTTAACATGCACCTAGGACCCAATAGATATTGGGGTTCTAAGGTTAAGTAATTTGTATATTGCAGGATAGTTCAAGGTATCATACCCCTATATGGTACTTGGACAGTGGCTATTCCAGGCACATGACTAGAATAAGGAGCAACTTGAAGGAGTTTACTCCAGTGAAGGATGGACCCAAAGTCATCTTTGGTGGATCAGATAGAGGTGTAACCAGAGGCTATAGTAAGATAACCAATGACATAGTCACCATCACCAAGGTGGATTATGTTGAAGGGTTGCAGCACAAACTTATAAGCATAATCCAGCTTTCTAATCTTGGCTATGTTATTGTCTTCCATAAGGATGAGTGCCTAATTAGGAGGTCAAGTGACCAAGAGGTCATCTTGACAGGCACTAGGAGTGGAAATGTTTATTGCTTGAACTTTCTATGTCTATACACAGATTCTCCTATCTATTTGGTGGCAAATGAGAAAGTCTCCTACTGTGTCCAATGGCATAAGAGAATAGCCCATTTGAATTAAAAGACTATTGGAAAGCTCTTCAGTAAAGAGCTAGTTAGGAATGATCCCAATGTGAAGTGCTCTAAGGAGGGAATTTGTTTTGCTTGCCAAAAGGGTAAGCAGACAAAAGTCTCCTTCAAGGGTATTAGGACCAAAGACTCTGTGAAGTGCTTATACCTCTTGCACTTGGACCTATTTGGTCCAATGCCAATTCACAGTCTTGGTAGGAAAGTCTACACCCTTGTGGTAGATTATGACTATTCCAATTTTACTTGGGTGTTCTTTCTTAAGAAGAAGGATGAAACCTTTTGATGTCTTCATGAGGTTTGTCAAGCAAATTCATAATGAGCTTGGCTGTCTTGTGGTCAAAATCAGAAGTGACCATGGGATAGAATTCCAGTCTGATAACATGAAAAAGTTCTATGAAGAGTATGAGATTCATCAAGAATTCTCTTCTCCTAGAATACCCCAACAAAATGGCATAGTTGAGAGGAAAAATAGGACTCTCATAGAGGCTGATAGAACTCTGTTGAGTTACACATCTCTCTCAGAATATTTCTGGGCTGAGGCAGTAAATACTGCATGTCATGTCCTCAATAGAGTCTATATCACCAAAGGCCACAAGAAGACTCCCTATGAGATCTTGAAGGGAAGGAAACCAAATCTGGGCTATCTCAGAATCTTTGGTAGTAAATGCTTTGTGCTTCACAATGGCAAGTCCTATGTGACTAAGTTTGCTGTCAAATCCTATGATGGAATATTTGTTGGGTATAAAAATCATAGGAAAGCCTATAGGATTTACAACTTGAAAAGCCAAGTTGTAGAAGAATTAATTCATGTAGTCTTTGATGAGTCTACCATGATTAACAATGGACTGCCTAGTTCCTCTTATAGTACTGCAGGTACAGAACAGATGATGGACAAGCTGACCATCACGGAAGTATCACCAGTCATCCAAGATGATATGGATACTCCAGATGATCTTCCTGGCACACTGGGAGAGGATGAAGATCAACAAGAAGATGCCCCTATTGCTGAAAGAAGACTGTCACCTTCAGTTAGACATATGAGAGATCATCCAACACACTAGATCATTGGCGAGGCAAGTCATGGAGTAATGATAAGGAGAAGAAGTCAGAACACAGACATGTATTCAAGCTTTATATTCTAAGTGGAGCCCAAGAAGTTTGAAGAGGCAAACATTGACCAGCATTGGATCTGAGCTATGCAGGAGGAACTGAACCAGTTCAAGAGGTGCATGGTTTGGAAGCTGGTTCCCAGACCTCATGGTCATAATGTCATTCGAGTCAAGTGGATCTACAAAAACAAGCTTGATGAAAATGACTTTATAATTAAGAACAAGGCCAGACTAGTAGCTAAGGGGTATAGGCAAGAAGAAGGGATTGATTTTGATCAAACCTTTACCCGTGTAGCAAGATTGGAGGTCATCAGGTTATTCCTTGCATATGCAGCACACAAGGGATTCAAGGCCTACCAAATAGATGTGAAGTCAGCCTTCCTAAATGGTGACTTAAAAGAAAAAGTCTATGTTGAGCAGCCTTTAGGTTTTGTAGTTCCTAACTCACCTGATTTTGTTTGTAGACTTAGGAAAGCTCTATATGGGCCGAAACAAGCCCAGCATGGTATGAGACATTGTCTGGTTTCCTCATTGAGAACAAATTCTCAAGGGAGAAAATAGACAAAACCCTATTCCTAAGGGAATATAAGGGTAAGATCATCCTAGTCCAGATCTATATAGATGACATCATCTTTGGATCTACTGATGACAACCTCTGCAAAAAGTTTGCTAAACTCATGCAGGAGAAGTTTGAGATGAGCAGTATGAGTGAACTTAAGTTCTACTTGGGCCTTCAAGTGAGACAGACAGATGATGACTTGTCCATATCCAAGTCTAAGTTCACTAGGGAGTTAATCACGAAATTTGGCATTGAGAATTCCTCCACCATGAGAACTCTCATGGGGTCAAGTATGCCTGTAGGCAAAGATCACTACTAGAAAATAGACTTTTAGCCATGACAGATTATCATGGCTAAAAGTACAAAACTGTGGCTAATAACTTTTAGCCACGGCATACCCATGACAAATGGGTGTGGGCAATACGAGCGTGACTAATAGTATTAGCCATGCTGAATCTGTGGCAAATAAGTTATTAGCCACGGTTCAATTGCCGTGGCTAAAAGTTTCTTATTTGTCATGGTTCAATAATCATGGCTAAAAAGTCTGTAACATAAAAAAGATTCGGCCGCCCGCCACCGCCCGGCCGCGCCCGCCGCCGCCCGGCCGCACCCGCTGCCGCCCGGCCGTCTCTCGGCCGCCGCTAGGTCGCCGGCCGCCCGGTCGCTGACGCCGCGGTCGCCCGGCCGTCGCCGCCGCCCGGCCGCCGCCGTCGCCTCAACCCGGCCGCCGCCGCCGCCTGTGAGCCAATTTTATTTCAAACATTAATTTAGAATGGGCAATATTAACTCCAAATTTATCTTTTAGTTGGCGGTGTGGGACTAAAAAAACCCGACTTTTTGCCACGGATTAGGCTTCCGTGGTTAATACTAGATTATTAGTCACGAAACAGGCAAACCGTGGC
The DNA here is from genome assembly GCA_039513925.1 of Platanthera zijinensis. Taxonomy (NCBI): domain Eukaryota; kingdom Viridiplantae; phylum Streptophyta; class Magnoliopsida; order Asparagales; family Orchidaceae; genus Platanthera; species Platanthera zijinensis. The sequence goes on from CM077079.1 coordinate 220,500,265, forward strand.
AAAAAGTCGGGTTATTTGCCACGGTTTAGTTATCCGTGGCTAATACTAGCTTATTAGCCACGGAATAGAAACTGTGGCTAATACTTCATTATTAGCCACGGTTTTCCCCCGTGGCAAAAAAAACGTGGCTAAAAGTCATTTTTCTAGTAGTGGATGAAGCAGGGAAACCTATTTATGAAATTTTGTACAGAGGGATGATTGACTCCCTTCTATATTTGACTGCAAGTAGGCTAGACATCATGTATGTTACATGTGTTTGTGCTAGGTATCAGGTTTGGCCTAAAGAATCTCACTACTCTGCAGCTAAGAGATTCTTGAGATATCTTAAGGGCACTTTAGATCTTGGCCTTTGGTACCCTAAGAATGGGGAGTTTGAACTAACTAGCAATTCAGATGCAGATTTTGTAGGTTGTAGAGAAGATAGGAAGAGCACATCTGGCACTGTCAGCTCTTGGGAGGGAGACTGATATCTTGGAGCAGTAAGAAACAAACCAGTGCGGTAATATCAACTACAGAGTCAGAGTACATCTCAATAGGAAGCTGTTGTGCTCAGTTGCTGTGGATCCAGCACCAGCTTCAAGACTTCAACCTCAAGATAAGTAGAACTCCTTTATTCTGTGATTCTACTAGTGCATTCTCTATTACTAGGAATCCTGTCTCCCATAGCATGACTAAGCACATAGAGATTAGATATCATTTTATTAGGGAGCATGTGGAATGTGAAGACATCACCCTTGAGTTTGTCCAAATAGACAAGCAAGTGGCTGACATCTTCACTAATCCACTAGATAAAGCCAAGTTTAACACCTTCAAATTTGAGTTGGGTATGTTAAACTTAGTATAGCTTCAGTTGCTCCTCACCTCTAGTTGCAAACTATGTGACTTTATGCAGATAGGATGGTCATTTAAAGAAATAAATATTCTCAAATTGAGGGGGAGCAAGTCAAGCAATGCTGCCTAATTGAGGGGGAGCAGGTGATAAGATTATCAGTTTATCAGGTGCATCCTTCCTGCTATTTGCTGCGGTCAAAAAGGGGAAAGGATAAGATGATCAGATGATCAGATAAGCAAGGCAACAACAATTCAGGGGAAGCATATGGAAGATGCAAGAATGTATTCTGCTAGCAGGGAAGTGTGGTAACTATAGATCACTTCTTAATTATTTAGTTTTCTTTTATTATGCCTTGTGCTGCATGGTTTTGTGTATGTAATTGTCTTTGCTTTAAGAGTTTTTTACTTCCTCAAATAGGAGGAGATTGTTGGGCCCATTGACCACAATGTCCTGGATTTGAGTGAAGTCATTATTATCAATGATATACACATGTTAGTAGATGGCTATGTAAGGTAAACACTTACCTATGGTGTGGGATGAAAGATGAAAGTATCTAGTGTCGACTAAATCCACCTATGGGGGGGGGAATAGGTGTCGTGCGGTCTTTTGTGGAATTAAATTAACCTGCACAAATTAACAAACGCAGCACAAAAAACACACAAAAGTTATAGTGGTTCCCCGATTTAGGTACGTCCACTTTCCCCCTTCGACCTATCTCCCACCAAGGGACGACTCAGTCACTTCTCCAAACGGATTGAAATCCAATCCTCACACTACGGAAGGAACCCTTCCAACACAAGAGTCACCACTCCACCACCACGGGTTGCACCCAACCCTTCCAACTAGGAATAAAAAGTCCTTTACAACAAAACAAAAATAGAATGTATAAGAAAATACAAACAACGCTTGTGGAGAATCCGATGTCCTTCTTCGTTCGTTGCGGCTTTCTTAAAAGTAACGAAGAGTACACTACCGGATTTCTCTCTTGGAGAGGATCTTAACAATATCGGCGGCGGCAAGTGAATGCGGCGGCGATACTTTGTAGATCCAAATTTCTTGACAAAGCACGCAAGGTCTACGAACGATCTCAGTTGGATCAATCGTCTCCAACGATTCAAAATGAAGAACTAGTCTTGTTCAACGAATCGAGAGACAAAAGATCTCAAGAAAGATGCGTAAGACGCTCGGCTTGCCTTGGTACTGTCGTCGAAAGATCAAAGAAGTACTGAGATCAACGATCAATGGCGACGACGAACTTGCGAGTGGCTACAGGCGATCAGCGGTTTCCGCGATCGGCTAGGGCACGACGTCAGCTACTTTTGATTTTGCGTGAATGAGTTGATGTAGAAGTTTGAAATACGCATGTATATATACCCTGAGGCCAAACCTAAAGTCCGTTGTGGGACCCACAAGGAGAAACCCTAGCCCCGGCCAAAACAGCGCAAGGCCTCTTGGTTCGGTCCAACAAACGGAGGAAAAATGCCTAAGGCAAAATCGACGGGAATCGTTGGTGATTCCCGTTGAAGTCGGCGGGAATCATTCACGAATCTCGTCGATTCTTTCTTAGCAGAATCCCTGTCTGGAAAACAGTCAGCCGAAAGAAATCGGCGGGAGAGGCTAGCGATACTCGACGAATTGGTGGGAATGCAGACAGATTCTCGTCGAAGTCGGCGGGAATCACTTGCGATTCCCGTCGATTCTGCCTTGGCAGAATTCCTCTTGGATAACTGTCAGCCGGAAGGAAGTCGGCGGGAATGCAGACTGATTTTCGTCGAATCGGCGGGAATCACTAACGATTCCCGTCGAAGTCGGCGAGAATCACTTAGTGATTCCCGTCGATTTTGACTTAGAAGAATTTCCCTTCCTTCCTTTGAAGACTTAGTCTTTGACCCATCTTTGCTCCTCTTCTACTCTTGATCTACCTCGACCCTGTACTTAAAAATAAGTATACTCCAATAGAGAGAGCACACGTGAGTCAACACACTGATCTACTCAACGAGGGATTACGTTGCGCAGACCCGTGTATATTGACCCACTGCACCCTGACATTGATGTGTTCTTAGCATGGAATAGCTGCAAGCACAACTTGATAGAAAATGATCAAATATATTGTCAATTCAACTTAGCTTGTTCAGGGGCTTCTTCAAATTAGGTACATTGTGGATATAATACCCAACAATCTCCCCCTATTTGAAGAAGCCTACAAGCTAAGGTGAATAGAACAAATGGGAATGAAATCATAAAATGAAAATTCAGCTGAGAGTGAAATTCATTACCATTTTCCTGAGAGCATACTTAACATTGGCAGCAACCTTAGCCTTAGCCGAGAGGGTAATCTCCCCCTTTTCGGCTTCTACAAATCTGGGACTTCACTTGGAGCCAAATGCTCCCCCTCAGTTCTTGCATCCGTACTCGAGCTTGAGTTACTTGCTGATGCTCGCCCTTGATCCAAGAGCCTTGAGCCCTTCAGTCTTCAATCTTAATAGTTCAGCATGTCGAGTTCAGTTTTAAAGAGACTGAACTTGGTCTCATCTAGGGGCTTTGTGAAGATATCTGCAACCTGCTTATCCGTGGGGATATAACAGAGAGATATATCTTTGTTTTCCACATGCTCCTTAATGAAGTGGTAGCGCACTTCAATATGCTTTGTTCTGCTGTGCGACACTGGATTGTTCGTAATTGCTATTGCGCTCGAGGAGTCGCAATACATAGGAACTTCTCTGAACTGCAAGTCATAATCTTCGAGTTGATTTCTGATCCATATAAGTTGTGCGCAACAGCTGCCTGCTGAGATGCACTCAGATTCAGCCGTAGAGGTTGCGACACAGTTCTGTTTTTTACTGTTCCACGATATAAGCCTTCTTCTGAGGAATTGGCACGTCCCGGAAGTTCTTTTTCTATCATCCCTACTTCCTGCAAAGTAAGCATCTGAAAAGCCTATCAGCTCGACATCATTGTTTCTTGGGTACCACAAACAAAGATTTGGTGTACCTTTAAGGTATCTAAGAATTCGCTTTGCAGCGACATAATGAGATTCCTTAGTGATCACCTGATATCTGGCACAAACGCATGTGGAAAACATAATATCCAGTCTACTCGCAGTAAGGTAGAGCAGGGATCCAATTATGCTTATGTATTTGGTTTCATCAAAAAAATTCCCTTTATCATCCTAGTCCAAAGACATAGTGGATCCCATTGGAGTCCTCATAGAGGTTTCATTCTCCATTCCGAATTTCTTGAGGAGTTCATTTGTGAACTTCGTTTGAGAAATGAAAATTCCATCCTCAGACTGTTTCACTTGAAGTCCCAATAAATACTTTAGCTCTCCCATGCTGCTCATTTCAAACTTTCCTTGCATAAGTTTAGAAAACTTCTTGCAAATATTGTTGTCCGTTGAGCCGAATATTATGTCATCGACATAGATTTGCACCAGTAGAATCTTGCCTTTGACTTCCCTAAGAAATAATGTCTTATCTATTTTTCCTCTAGAGAACTTGTTCTCAAGAAGAAAACTAGACAGAGTCTTATATCAAGCTCGAGGAGCTTGTTTTAATCCATATAATGCTTTATTAAGAAAATAAACATGATTAGGAAGTGATGGATTAACAAAACCTGGGGGTTGCACGACATATACTTCCTCTTTCAAATTTCTATTTAGAAAAGCAGATTTCACGTCCATCTGATAGATAGTGAATCCTTTGTGAGAGGCAAATGCTAGGAACAATCTGATCGCCTCCAGCCTTGCAACTGGTGCAAAGGTTTGGTCAAAGTCAATCCCCTCCTCCCTTGTGTAACCTTGTGCAACTAGTCTGGCCTTGTTCTTGATGATGACACCGTGTTCATCCAGTTTGTTTCTGAAGATCCACTTGGTGCCGATCACATTCTGTTTATTTGGTCTGGGAACAAGCGTCCAGACGTTGCATCGTTAGAATTGATGCAGTTCATCTTTATTACCAATATCCATGATGCATCTTTGTTCGCTTCGTCGAACTTCTTTGGCTCAACCTGTGACAGAAAACTAAGGTGCAGAATCTCATTAATTGTACCTCTGTGAGTTCTGACACTGTCACGAGGATCTCCTATGATCTGATCTCTAGGATGATCCCTCACGTGTCGGAGCTCTAAGAGTCTGGCATCTGGAGCTCAAACAGCTTCTCGGGCTCCTCACTCTTCTGGGAGATCTTCTCCATCCTGATCGTCATCTTTTCCAGTTGGCATTGAGGTGGAAACCTTGACGTACTTGGGAGTTGCACCTTTAGCAGTCTCATCGAGACTTAGCTGAGCCTTGCACCTACATCTTCAAGAATGCCACTGGAAGAATTGCTATGAAGCAAGCTTCCTTCATCAAAAACAACATTAATGGACTCCTCTACCACTAGGGTTTTCTTATTGAAGACCCTATATGCCCGACTATTGCTACTATAGCCCATGAAGATGCCTTCGAAGCATTTTTCTCCGAATTTAGTACGTGGGTACTTCCCATTATTGAGTACATAGCATCTGCAGCCAAAAATCCTTAAATAGGACATGGTCGGTTTCCTGCCTTTCAATAGCTCATAAGGCGTCTTACGATGATTCTTGTTGATCAAAGCTCGGTTCTGCACATGACAAGCCGTATTGACAGCCTCTGCCCAGAAGTACTCTGGAAGAGAAGCGTCATTCAACATTGTCATACATGCTTCAATGAGCATTCTATTTCTCCTCTCCGCAACTCCGTTTTGCTGAGGAGTATGCGGGGAGGAAAACTCATGAAAGATACCATGTTCTTCACAGAAGTCTATCATAGCACCAGACTCGAATTCTATTCCATGGTCACTTCTGATTTTTACCACGGAGCAGTTAAGTTCGTTCTGAATCTGCTTGATAAAATTAGTGAAGATGTCGAACGTATCTGACTTTCGTTTCAAGAAGAACACCCTCGTAAACCGAGAGTGATCATCAACAATCACTAGCGTATACGATTTGCCTCCTAAGTTATGAACTTGCACTGGACCGAACAAGTCCATATGTAGAAGATAAAGACATCTGGAGAAGTCTTTGTCTGCAATGCCCTTAAAGGTAACCCGAGTCTGTTTGCCCTTCTGGCATGCAGGACAAGGGCTATCTTTGATGCACTTAATAGTAGGGGCATCCTTTACTAAATTCTTGGAAAACAACATATTAATTGTTTTGAAATTAATATGTGCTAATCTCTTGTGCCATTGTTCACAAAGAGATGCACTGCCTTTTGCTATTAGGCACATGGGGGTAGAAGAGTCTAAGATAAGAAAATCTAAGCAAAAGATATTTCTGCTCCTAATGCAAGTTAATACCGTCTCCGAAGAGGCACGCGATATTATCAAGCACTTATCCTTGCCGAACTTAACGTCGTATCCTTTATCACAAAACTGGCTTACACTGATAAGGTTATGGTTTAAGCCTTCAACATAGGCCACGTCATTGATAGATAATACATCGTTGGAAATCATACAATAACCTCTGGTGACTCCTCGATCAGATCCTCCAAAGATGACTTTGGGTCCATTTTCGACTGGGGAGTAATCACGCAACAGGCTTCTTGTCCCAGTCATATGCCGGGAACATCCACTGTCTAAGTACCAGATATGCGTTTTGGTGGCCTTTGGACATACCTGCAAAACAGAATTAGTTTCCCTTAGGAACCCAATCGAACTTGGGTCCTAGATTCCTTGTTAGCACACTCCCCCTCAGGTGGTTCACCCTACGAGTGGTCGGCCTCGCATTGCTAACACGAGGAGTCTCGTTGAATCTTGGATTAAACCAGCAATCCACGGCAAAGTGACCAACTTTGCCACAGCACCAACAGTCAAACCTATTGTACCGTTTCCTAGGCTCCTGCTTCACCCTTGGAACAGTGGGTCCAGCCAGGGCCTTGGATCTGGAGGTAGAGGCATCATGATGGCAGCAGTCACACGATTTCTTCACTTCATGTTCCTTAAGTATTACAGGCTTGGCCTTTGGTGCCTGTTTCCTATTTTGGCCGCTAGAGAAGTGGCCATAATTTTCCACTTGGATTTCCTCATAAGGTGCCTTGAAGACACTCTCACCGTAGTTTCAAGGGAAGGTCCAAACATCATACCGGCTCTTGGGCTTTTCAACCGAGGGTCGGAAGAGGTGGTCATAGGTTGACTCAAAGTCCTGCTCATTGCAAGGAAAGCCATGCTTTCTGAATGAAACAGGATCGAGTGGGGCCTTTCCCTTTTCTGCAGCAGAGGCCTTCTTAGCAGCCTTATTTTTCCTCTATTTTCTGTTTCTCCTGGATGATTTACCAGGCACACCCACATGACCTAAGCCAGCCCCATTAGCCTGAGTAGAGAATTCATCAATTAGAGGAAGAACGGTCTTGGGCATAGAGAAGCTTTTGATAATCTTCCTTTCTGCCGCAAGCTGTTCTTCCAACTTGTTGATTTCTTCCTGTTTTTGATCAAGGAGCCTTAGAGACTCTGAGTGCTAAGAAGTCAGGTCGAGGTGTTCCTGTTGGAGAGAAATCAAGCTAGTGATCTCTTCTCTTAGGGACACACCCTCAGCCTTAAGGAATTTGACTTCCTTTTTCTGAGCCCTCAACCTCTTGTGACATTCCTCAAAGGTATTAAGCAGAAGCTCATACTTTTCGAGGAGCTCTGCTTCACAAGTAGATGGGCTGTCCTCGAGATCATCATCAGGAGACTCAGAGTCAGAGTCAGAGAGGGGGGTACGATCTTTTACCTTCCCAGTAAATGGGGGGGGGTAGTCTCCTTCTAAGTCGAAGCGACCCATTAGCCCGAAGTAGGCTTCCTCATCATCACTGGAGTCTGAAGAATCAGATTCACTCAGTGTCTTTGGCTTTTTAGCAATGTAGCTCCTCTCCTTCTTCTTATCTCTAAAGGACCTGTGCTCCTCTCCCTTCCCCTTGTCTCTCTTGCTTTGGTGGCAGTCAGCAATGACGTGACCTGGCTTATTGCATCCAAAGCAAATGATGTCAGCAGAGCGATGTTTGTTCTGTTTGGATTCATACCTGTCAGAAGAGTAGTTCTTCTTCTGATGTCTGGAGGAGGAGCCGTCTCTCTTTCTTTGATTCCTCAACTTGAGGAACTTCTTGAACTCTCGAGTAATGAAGGAGAATTTTTCTTCAGATAGCTCTGAGCAGGAAGAGCATGGCTCAGAGTCTTCTTCCTCATCCTTTTTCAAGGAGCGGGACGAGTCTGCACCCTTGCCTTTCCTTGAGTGATTGGCTTTCAGGGCTATAGTCTTTTATTTGGCAGCGGCTTTATCAGCTTCTTCAGCTTTTCTGGTGTTCAGCTGAAGCTCATAGGACATAAGCTTTCCAAACAGAATATGGGGATCAGTTTCTGCCAGCTTGCCAAACTCTCTGATGGCGCAGATCTTGGTGTCCCATTCCTTAGTGAGGGATCTAATGAATTTGTCATTTAGTTCACCATCAGTGAACACTCTGCCATAACCCTTCAGGGTATTGACGATCTTCAGGAAGTTCTCGAATGTCACTCCGATTTCTTCCTTGGGACCTTGCCTGAAGGCCTCATACTTTGGGTTCAGAAGGGATCTTAGATCATCCCTTACTTCATCTGTGCCTTCCATCAGGATGATCAGGCAGTGCCAGATGTCCTTGGCAGTCCTGAAGTTGCTGAAATTCTACATCATGGAATCATCGACGGCGCTTACAAGAATGTTCTGAGCTTTCTTGTCTAGTCCGACAAGCACCATCTAATCCTTATCCATTTCGGAGAGCTTCTTGGGCACCATCTTGGTAGGATCAATGGTGGAGGCCTTAGTGGGGATATAAGGGCCCTCCTCCACTACCATGAAGAGTCGAGGGTCGACTGCTTCCATGTAGAACATGATCCTTTCCTTCCAGATGGGAAAGTTCAGCTTGGTGCACTGAGGGACCTTTCCTGAATACTTGAGTCCGTCCATTTCTGAGATCTTCTTGACACTAGAAACGGGATCTTAATCAAGGTGTTAACCTTATTGACGAGCAACCTGGCTCTGATACCACTTGAAAGTATCTAGTGTCGACTAAATCCACCTGGGGGGGGGGGAATAGGTGTCAAATGGTAATTTGCGGAATTAAATTTACCTGCACAAATTAACAAACGCAACACAGAAAACACACAAAAAGTTATAGTGGTTCCCCGATTTGGGTACGTCCACTTTCCCCCTTCGACCTATCTCCCACCAAGGGACGACTCGGTCACTTTTCCAAATGGATTGAAATCCAATTCTCACACTACGGAAGGAACCCTTCCAACACAGGAGTCACCACTCCACCACCACGGGTTGCACCCAACCCTTCCAACTAAGAATAAAAATTCCTTTACAACAAAAAAAATATAGAATGTATAAGAAAATACAAACAATGCTTATGGAGAATCTGATGTCCTTCTTCGTTCGTTGCGGCTTTCTTGAAAGTAACGAAGAGTCCACTACCGGATTTCTCTCTTGGAGAGGATCTTGACAAGATCGGCGGCGGCAAGTGAATGCGGCGGTGATAATTTGTAGATCCAAACTTCTTGACGAAGCACGCAAGGTCTACGAACGATCTCAGTTGGATCAATCGTCTCCACCGATTCAGAATGAAGAACTAGTCTTGTTCAACGAATCGAGTGACAAAAGATCTCAAGAGAGATGCGTGAGACGCTCGTCTTGCCTCGGTACTGTCGTCGGAAGATCAAATAAGCACTGAGATCAACGATCAATGACGATGACGAACTTGCGAGCGGCTACAAGCGATCGGCGCTTTCCGCGATCGGCTAGGGAACGACGTCGACTACTTTTGATTTCGCGTGAATGAGTTGCTTTAGAAGTTCGAAATACGCATGTATATATACCCTTAGGCCAACCCTAAAGTCCGTTGTGAGACCCACAAGGAGAAACCCTAGCCCCGGCCGAAACAGTGCACGACCTCTTGGTTCGGTCCAGCGAACGGAGGAAAAATGGCTAAGGCAAAATCGGCGGGAATCGTTGGTGATTCCCGTCGAAGTCGGCGGGAATCATTCACGATTCCCGTTGATTCTGCCTTAGCAGAATCCCTGTCTGGAAAACAGTCAGCTAAAAGAAATCGGCGGGAGAGGCGAGTGATACTCGACGAATCGGCGGGAATGCAGACAGATTCTCGTCGAAGTCGGCGGGAATCACTTGCGATTCCCGTCAATTCTGCCTTGGCAGAATTCTTGTTGGATAACTGTTAGCCAGAAGGAAGTCGGCGGGAATGCAGACTGATTCTCGTCGAATCGGCGGGAATCACTAACGATTCCCGTCGAAGTCAGCGAGAATTACTTAGTGATTCTCGTCGATTTTGACTTAGAAGAATTTCCCTTCCTTCCTTTGAAGACTTAGTCTTTGACCCATCTTTGCTCCTCTTCTACTCTTGATCTACCTCGACCCTATACTTGAAAATAAGTACACTCCAATAGAGAGAGCACACGTGAGTCAACACATTGATCTACTCAATGAGGGATTACGTTGCGCAGACCCGTGTATATTGACCCACTGCACCCTAACATTGATGTGTACTTAGCATGGAATAGCTGCAAGCACAACTTGATAGAAAATCATCAAATATATTGTCAATTCAACTTAGCTTGTTCATAGGCTTCTTCAAATCAGGTACATTGTGGATACAATACCCAACAACATAAAACTGTCTAAGTCCACAAGCGTTGAGTGAAGATCAGTCACTCAACGCCAGATGGCTTATAGCACTGAGTGAAGTCTATACAGTCAAAGCTAGGCAGTGGAAAGCTGAGAAAATGCCCAAGTCCACAGACGTTGAGTGGAGCAAGCTCACTCAATGCCAGAGGTAAGGAATAATGTGAGCAAGATGGAAATTTTGCTATGTCCACTGGCATTGAGTGAAGGTCATTCACTCAACGCCATACATCTATAGGTAGAAATATGGCTAAGTAGTTTGGCATTGAGTGATGAAGACACACTCAACGCCATAAAGCAAAAGGCTGTGAGATAGGCTAAAGCAGTAACAGCCTGAAGTTGGAATGAGCTAAATTATGGCTAAGTCCACAGGCGTTGAGTGAAGTCAACTCACTCAACGCCATGCTACTAAATACAGAAAATTGGATAAGGGCAGAAAGCGTTGAGTGAGGCGTGTTCACTCAACGCTCTCAACGCTTATGTTGCTGAATAAGCAGAAATTTGGTTAAGGCAAAATGCATTGAGTGGAGGTTACTAACTCAATGATGTCAACACCTAGTGTAGACAGAATTTTGTCTAAGGGGTTTGGCGTTAAGTGATGCTTACTCACTCAACGCCAAGCAGCTGAAAGATGATAAAGCAAGATTGGCGTTGAGTGGAGCTGAATCACTCAATGCCTAGAATCAGACTTAAAATTCTAAGTAATTTGGCGTTGAGTGAAAGTGACTCACTCAACGCCAAGAGACAGTGAATCTGTCTAAGTGTTTTAGCGTTGAGTGATGCTTACTCACTCAACACCTATTCTCTAATGCTCGATTTTGGCTAAGTCCACAGGTACTGACGTTAGCAAAATCGACAAAGTAACTAAGTTCAAATCAGATACGGGGAAGCTACACTACACGACAAAACTTGTCGTGAAGCTACTATACGTCTTCTTCCATTAAAGCAAGGCGCAGCTGGAAGCTGCAAGTGGGGCCCACCGATCTCTAAGAGCCATTGATCGGCGAACTATAAAAGGGAGAGATAGGGTCAGGACAAAGCCAAATTTTATGGTATACATTATTCAAAAGGAGAGCAGTCATCTTCATCTTCTTCGCCATTGCTGCATGTGAAAAGCTTGAAGCTCTCCAGCAAGAAAATTTCAATTTGCTGTGCAAGTCTTCATCTGCCACTGCAGATTCAGAATCTGTTATGAAGAAATAAGAACCTTCATCTTTTGGTAGGTTCAGTGGGCTGTTTGAAGACTCGAGATCAGCAGATCTTTAGCCTTCAGCAGCAAGTTCGTTTTCTTTTGAGTTCCTCCAGCAAATCCTTTCCCTACTGTGATGTGAGTTGGAGCGGAAAGTTTTCTGCTCAAGTGGTTGACACAAAAATTTCTCTGTGTCAAAGTTAATTAAACTGTTTCTCTTTGTAGGATCCTTCTGGATCTGAGCTGTAGGACCTTTGGGTCTGAGGTAGGGCAAATTTTCCTAAGCTATATGAGAGTGTATCTCTCTGAGGTAGGTGGGTGTTACTCACTGAGGAGTAGGAAAGTTTTGCCTGAACTGTAGGAGAGTGTATCTCTCTGAGTTGTAGGAGTAAGCTTGCTCTGAGGTAGGGCTATCCTCCATAGCTTGAGTTGTAGGGCTTAAGTGCCTGACGTAGGTGATACTTATATCACTGAGTGTAGCCTTTTGTGGTTGAGGTGTAAGTCTTGGAGGAGACTGAGAGATCCTGAGGGATCTGAGGTGTAAGCTCCTTGGAGCATTGGTTTGGAGAAGTGTCTTGACTAACAGGAAGTTAACAAGGTGGGAGGAGAGTGGATGTACACATAATTTTGGGGAACCACTATAAAATACTTGTGTGTTTTTCAATGTTTGCTTTTATTTTCTTAATTGCAGGTGTTAAAGACAACTTCTAGGTCACTAGAAGCTGAAAGCTTAAAGAATCAATCAAGTAATTTAAAAAGACTCTCAAAATACCAAATCAGACCTATTCACCCCCTAGGTTGCTAGCTACATTGAAATTAAAGACTTCCATCAACGTTGTATAATACTATTTATAAACCCTTGGGATCATGAATGAAGGCATGCAAGAATTAATGGAAGTTCTCTCCTCTCTCTAGTACTTTCTTCCTCTTCTCTTCTAGGTTTAGGATTGAGCAATGGTCCCCCTCTTCCTCTTCTTTTCCTTTGTCCCCTTCGGATGAGCTCGACTCCCTTGTATCCCCGACATGCTCACATCTCCTCCGTCAAAGAAGCACATAATAAATTCATAAAACCAACCCTAATTAGGATAAGACTATTGATATTATGATAGTTTTTTTTTTATCATACATAAAACACTTCCAATTCATGACATATGAGCTATGACTTTGGACTGATCCACACCTTCTTCTAGTTCTCAGAGGGATCCTAGTTGATGTTCTGGGAGTGGTTAGTTGATAAGTATCCATTTTGCTTATCACGTTATCAGCCTAAGAAACAAAGTCGAATCCTTTCATGTCAAAAGTTATGAAGGCATGTCATTACCCTCTTTGATTGCATAATTATTCCCTTCTGAACAAAATCTCACTCACCAACTCATTGTGCAAGGAACACATAACTATGCATGGATTACACAGAGATTCACTTGACCCAGAATTTGTGTATAACCACCACCCGTCCGAGTACCTAAATAAGATGGCCCCTCTATTTGTCCCATGCTCAAGCTTTCCTATCTACTTTTACCACCTCCTTAAGAATATTTATTCCCCCATTGTTTAAAGGCATTAGTAAGATCATGACTAAAGATAGGGCACAATGGCGATAAAGGATTCATATAGCCGACCCCAATATAGTGGGATAAAGGCATGAGTGTTGTTGTTGTGCTTAAATGCAAACTTGGCCTACTTATCAGTCTTGTATACCCAAAAATACTTGTAAGTTGTGGGAAGTCCAACTTGTTAGAATACTGTGAAAAATTATAAAAGATATTTCATTTCATAGTTAAATAATAAGTTGATAATAATATGAGTTTATTGCCATAGCTAGAAAATTAAATATAAGATAATAAAAGATACTCTAATTTCATATTAACAGATCTCTTGCTGAAAACATTAAATATAATTGGTTGACTCCTTGGTCACCATCTTTAATAATGTAGGAGAATCATGACATACAATAAACGACAAGATGGTTTTCTTGAGAAAGATGTCGATTTATATAAACATTTTCTCTACCTCATTGAGCCTTTGATGAAGTAGTAACAATCACTAAACCACAAACACATAAATATCACAGGCCATAATGCACAAATATACATGGCAACCCTGAACCGGGGAAGAGTTATAGGTTCGTCGATGAATAATCCACTGTAATTAGAATAATAGTAATTGTCTAGTTTGTCCACTCCCAGATTGTAATAACAATAATAGTAATAGTCTAGTTTGTCCACTCCCAGATTGTAGTAACGCGAAGATGGAGATAATATTCAATATATGTTACCTGTGTTATGATGTATGATAGGTTTTGAGTCTTTCGTCAGGTCATACTTTATTTTTGTGTTTTGTATGTACTTTTATTGTTTTGGGTATTTTTATTAATCGTCCAAGTACATGGACTTGTTGCAAAATGAGATTCATGAATTGAACAAGACAAAAGTATCTTTATTCTCTCCTTTTAATTTTTCATCTCCCTCTCTGAATCCCATGCAAAGTTTGATAGCTCTTCCTCAATCACCCTGCCTTCTGAAGCCACGTTCCTTGACAATTTAGGATTGTAATGACTTGGCACCAACAACATCAATTCTTGGCTCCACACTTATAGTGAAACCTGAACCAATATTCCAAATAATTCTTCCACATGTAACAACAATAGGGATATACTGTTACGGGCTCTTGATTGAGAGCGCGTAACCCGGGGAAGAGGTGGGAAGTTCTCAGCGGAGGAGGGGAAAGCTCTCCGACGAGCTATGGCGGCGGTGGACATCGCGGCGTGCGACGGCGGAAGCGCCCGGGGGAAATCGCGGTATCGCGATTGACTTCGGCGGCTAGGGCTTCGATCGGTCCGGGATAGGAGAAGGGGTAGAGAGAGAGAGAGAGAATTAGAGAGATGAGAAAACTTCAAATAAAAACACTCTTACTATTTCTTCTGGTTTGCACACACACACCTAGAGCTGTCATTTAAAACCGAAAACCGAAAACCGAATCGGAACCGAACCGGAACCGCAAAGAACCGAACCGAACCGTCCACGAATTATTTGGGTTCTGGTTTGAATTTTGGAACCGTGAACATCATTGGTCCGGGTGTGGTTCTTTCATTTTATTATCCGGACCGGAACTAGAACCGGAACCGTAACATACAATTCTCAAGCGGTTCCAAGATTCTTAGACCCAATCCGAATCGGACCGAAGCAGAACCGAACCGCAACCCGTTTATTATTATAATTTATTAATAATAATAATTTTATTATATTGTTATTTTTTTATAATCAATCTATAACATCTATACTTACTTGTATGAGTGAAACTGACGCAGTTTGATCCAAACCGCAATCATATTAAAAGAGGTTTGTTTTGGACTAAACAAAATCGCATCATACCAAAACTGTGCAGTGTGCTTTGACATTGGTGCGGTTTGGAGTCGGTTTTTGCGGTACAATTTCAATTTTTACACTATTATATAATGTATTTTCAATTTTACTCATACATTTTCCTGAAATAATTAAAGTAACTTTTACTTATTGGCGATGATTGGAAAATCATGGACTCTCAAAGAAAATGATGCAACACGGTTTTGTCGATTTTACACCGCCAATAAATGCACTGCAAACTATGTTGTTTTGCAAACAACGAAGTCACTCTACAACTAAACTATTTAGTACGGTTTAAAATCGGCGCGGTTTAAGATCAGTGTGGTATGGTGTAATTTCGCGATTTTGTGATTTCAGTTTTTAACTTTCATTGTTACTATATTACACAAAAAAATAATCTCACTTGAAGTAATGCAAAATTCCTACGTTCGGCCCCGGACTTCGAAGTCCTTGCAAAAAAACCGAACGGATTTACATTTCTCCTCCGATTTTTTTTATTTTTGACCTCCCCAATTCATTTCGCTAAATTTAGTTTTGATTCTACTTGGAACCGATTGGAACCGGACCGAACCGCATAGAACCGGACCGAACCGTTAGTGGCCGGTTTGGTTTTGGTTCTTGTGGAACCGTAACCGGAACCGTTGACATGACGGTTCAAAAAATTATTCTGGAACCGGAACCAGAACCGGAACCGGTCAAACCAAATAAGATTTTGGTTCTAATTTAAAAAACCGTTACCTTAGCGGTTCGGTTCACGGTTTTAGTAGAACCGGAACCGAACCGGAACCGTGACAGCTCTACACACACCACACATATAAATAGTGCATAGAGCGCCCAATCCCCGAGCTTAGACATGGAGGCTCCAAAATGCGTACGAAATTATAAAATAGCTTAGATAAGCGCGACCACGGAGGCACCGTAACATCCCTTCCCTGCCCGGCACAAGCTTGTCCTCAAGCTTGGTCTGTAGTGACGGTCGGTGTGGGGTGGCCTGTGTCGGTGTCAGCATCTCGGTCGGCCAGTGGATCGTCCACCTCTAACCAGAACAGGCGTTTGCAATGATGCCCCCGGTAAAATGTCTCGTCGCAGTTGTAACAAAGGCTCTTTGCACGGCGGTCACTCATCTCTTGTGGTGACAGTCGTCGAATAGCAGTCGGGCGGTCGGTGTCGCATTTTGGGCCGAGAAGACTGACGGAGGCCAAGGGCAGAGGCCACTGAGGGCGAATGGATCCATCAGTGTCCCGACGATAGAGAAGAGGGCGGTCCAAGAGTAGATGTTTCTCGCAGACGCGAGCCATGTTCATCGCAGTGGTGAGAGTTGTGGGCCCCTGAGATTCCACGTCCATGCGAAGCCGCTCGTGAAGTCCTGTGGTGAAGGACACCTGCTGTGTCAGAAGAACATCGGTCGTGCGGGCCAAGTGGACCTGAAACTGCTCGAGGTACTCGTCGATCGGACCGGTCTGTCGGAGGGAAATGAGGTCCACCAAGGGGTTGCTGTGAAGCGGAGGACCGAAGCGGAGGGTGCAGTTCATCTTCAAGTTGTCCCAGGATAAGAGATGTTTCTCCTATTGCAGATGGGAGAACCAGAGCTGTGCAGAACCCAGCAGATGGAAGGCAGCAATATTGAGCCACTCTTCATAAGGTGTGCGCTGGTGGGCAAAGAACTGCTCGCAGCGAGAAAGCCAGGCCAAGGGGTCTTCATGTCCGTCGAATATTAGAAAATCCAGCCGCAAATATCGGGGCATCCCGTCGCCCTCATGACGCGGAGGAAAAAATTCCGGCAGGTTCAGCGGAATCGATGCCTCGCTGGAGGAACCCGTTGCCGGTGGGGCCGGCCGGTGAGCCACGAGCTGGGTGGTGACAGCGGCAATGAGGGCGTTGTTGTTCTCCATAAGTATCTTGGAAAGAGACTCAAAAATCTGAGAGAGAGAGGGCTGGTTGGCCATCGCGGGCGGAGGAAATGGTGGGTTGTCGACGCCGAAAATGCTGGAGACGTGGCCGGCCGATGACGGTAGCAGCCCGGTCGAGGCCGCAAGGAGGTAACGTCCGTCGAAGGATGAGCTGAGGAGAACAGCTGTGGGGGAGCGGCTGGCGGCTGGTTGCTTAGGAGAGGAAAGCTGGACGGGACAACTGGCAGGGCTGCAGTCATCGGGGTGGGCTTGGAAGGCCGTGGCAGAGTGAGGAGAGGACGGATCGGGCATGGAGGCATCGGGGAGAGTCGGTCTCTATGATACCAAGTTGTTACGAGCTCTTGATTGAGAGCACGTAACCCGGGGAAGAGGTGGGAAGTTCTCGGAGGAGGAGGGGAAATCTCTCCGACGAGCTATGGCAGCGGTGGACCTCGTGGCGTGCGACGACGGAAGTGCCCGGGGGAAATCGCGGTATCACGATTGAATTCGGCGGCTTGGGCTTTGATAGGTCCGGGATAGGAGAAGGGGTAGAGAGAGAGATGAGAAAACTTAGAATAAAAACACTCTTACTATTTCTTCTGGTTTGCACACACCACCACGCATATAAATAGTTCATAGAGCTCCCCGTCCTTGGTCTTAGACATGGAGGCTCCAAAATGCGTACGAAAATATAAAATAGCTTAGATAAGTGCGGCCACGGCGGCACCGTAACATATAAATCATCAGGAAGGACTCAGAGAAGATGGCTATCTGGGTCATCGGTCATCCACAAAAATGACGCTCCACTTTCTATTCCCACCAATGCCTGGCCTCCCTAGTCATTAGGAAGGTGGACAACATTATCACTGTGCTCCTCAGCAGTGACACAAAAACATGACCGCTCTCACGTGAGTCTGAAATTCTCGTAGGAAGAACGTCAACAATTTACCGGTTGAAGTAATAAATGGTAAGTGAATATCGGATGTCGGCGTTCACCGATCATTGAGTGGAGCTCTTTACAGGTAGGGTTGTGCGGTCATTATTCATAGATTCTCAGTCAACGATCTGTGATTGATCTTTAGAAAGACTTTCTTTGATGTTGAGTCAGCGTCCAGCGATCGCAAAGCGAGGTCAGTGGATGCCGATCAACAATCAATAACCAATCATCAAACATAGGATCACACAAGATTCCAACAAACAATCCTATGTGGATAACTCTTCCTAGCGGTCTATAACCCCTAAACCTCCTTCCAATCGACCTAAGATCGAGGCACAATAAACATCCTCTGTGATGATTTCCTGCAGGTAGAAAAAACAATAAATCTCCCATTTCCGCACAATCATCTCTCCCCTTGCCAATCAATGCTCACACAGATTGATCCTTATGCTCGCAACGAAGATCCTTATCCATGGTAGGTCTACCTCCCAGCAGGCATCAATGATCACATAGCTTCCTTAGAAACCATCCAACATCGCTCTACCCATCTCCATCGTTAATTTCCTAGCCCAACTATTGTCGATTACTCCCAACACCCTTCCTCACATCTAGTTCCTCTCGCACAACTTCAAGCATCGTAGAAAATCATCGAGATCAAGAGGAAAGAAGGAGAAACCTAGGATTTTATTATTCGAGTCTGTTGGGAAAGAGAGCGAACAATCCCGACCAGAGCACCTGTTTTAATTTTGAGCGAGATGTTGAAATTTCTCAAGCTGATGAACTGAAAGTTCTGGTATCAAGCAAACACTTCCAAAGCTATCAAGCTGATCACTTTATCAAGCGGAAAGCGAGAACTAGGCGCAGGAACACTCCAACCATAAAAAGCTAGGTAATCAGAGATAATGGAGAGCAAACACTGATCTTGTATTATAAATTATCTTCTTTACAAAACTTGGTATACATGGCGAGATATGATTTCGCCAAGTACAAAAGAGAAGCATACAAACAAGAAGAACAAGCCGAGCAGACTGCCCCTCCCAGACCGCCGAGACCGCCGAGTCCGCCAAGGCTAACGCTGCACCACTGCACTACGGAGTCTGCCAAACCGCACGGACTGCCCGTTATTCTGCCGAACAACCGCTCTACAAGCTATTGCCGAACTGACGAACAGACTGCACAGTCCGCCGAGACCGGCGAACAGGTTATTGAACTGCTGAAGAGAAGACTGGCCGGTCAGAAGATGTGACCTACTGCAAACCGCTGATTGTTAACCGCTAGCTCCACTGATCCCTGACCGCAGTCAGAACAAAACCTCTGGCTTCTCATTGCTAGCCGCACAACCTGCAAACAACAAACTAGTTAAGTCCTTCTATACCCGCGCGACCTGCAAAACTTAGTCCGCAACAATTAATCTGCACTCAACTTACTGTTCTTTCAGTTACTATTGATGTGATGGAGGGTCCTATTTATAGGCGTGGAGAGGAGTGTGGTCACCGCCCTAGAGGATAGAATCACCGCCCGAGCCCACATCTAGCACTGCACAGTCCGCAAGGACTTAGCAGGAAACAAGCCTTCATGCACCAAGGCAACGTCAGTCCGCAACCCAGCGGATATCGCATCCGTCCACATGCACAACATGTAGACACAACAAGACCACCCTGCACAAGTTCGCACACAAAACGCGGACACAACAACAGTCCGCCCATACTGCGAACCAAGAACCAGTCCGCCACATGTCCACGACCAACAGGCACAACAACCCGGTCACCAGCGGACAGTGGACTGCGAAAAACCTTGAACTCTCCACAGACACAAGTCCAAACATCCTGACACGAGCTCAGCGGAAAATACACCAGTCCTCTAGCTCTCAAATCAAACCGCCCGCAAGCTGCTCCATCAGTGGTCAAGAGCAAACTCCGCGGACTCAGAGAGAGAGTCCGCCACATCCCGCGGATAAACCTCCTATCCGCCCGGTTACATCAGGGAACAACCAACACTAAGACCACAACCTCATACCGTCTAGGCCGCAACACCAGTCCACCACTGTCTGCCCAGACTGCAACACCAGTCCGCCAGACAGTCCGCTCAGGCCGCGCGATCTGCTTGATCAACCTCCACTTTCACTTCACAATTTTCAACACTCCCCCTTGAAGTGAGAAGTGGCGATCAAGCCCAGCAGTCCCCGTAACCGAGTAAACAACACCTTCGGTAAAGGCTTCATGAAGATATCTACGATGTTGTCTGTACTCTGCACATGCTCCACCATCAAAGATCCCTCAAAAACCTTCTCCCGAATGAAGTGGTGCTCAATCTCGATGTGCTTGGTCCGCGCGTGACAAACTGGATTATTTACCAGTTTTAGGGCACTCCCATTGTCACCGTGTAGCAGAGTTGGACCACGCACTTCTTCATAGACGTCCTCTACTAATATCCTGAGCCAGATGGCTTCCCGAGCTGCCAAGGCTGAAGCCTTGTATTTTGTTTCCGTAGTAGAGACGGACACTGAGTATTGCTTCTTGCTGCACCATGAAATACTCCCAGATCCACAAGAGAAGACGTAACCGGATATTGACTTCCGGTCGTCTGAATCTCCCCCGTAATCAGCATCCGAGTACCCTTGAAGAACAAACTCCGTGCCTCTCCTATATAGGAAACCCATGTCAGAAGAACCCCTTACGTACTTCAGAATATTCCTTTCCGCCATCAGGTGAGGCTTCCTGGGTTCCATCATATACCGACTTTCTCGCCCAACTGCATAAGCAATGTCTGGCCTTGTAATCGTCAAGTAGATAAGACTCCCAACCAGAGCCCGAAACACCAGAGGATTTGGTAAAATCCTTCCCTCATCTCGCTGAAGTTTGATGCCTGAATCAAATGGAGTAGAGCTACTTTTCCCCTCCTCCATGCCGAATCGTTGAACGATCCGTTCCGCATAGACCTTTTGGGACACGAGGATGCCTCTCTCCCTCCTCTCCACCTCAAGTCCAAGGAAATGGTGGAGTTCACCCAGATCCTTCATCTCGAATCTGATAGCTAGCTCTGCCCTGAGCCTAGCTACTTTCTCCTTGGAATTTCCCGTAATAATCATATCATCCACGTACAACAGCACCAGGACTAGAAGCTCCCCCTTCTTCTTGACAAATAAGCTCGAGTCTAAATTTGAAGCCAAATATCCGCAGAACTGGAGGTATTCTGCAATCTTCCCATACCAGGCTCAAGGAGCCTGCTTCAAGCCATAAAGATCCTTCTGGAGCTTGCAGACGTAGTCCAAATGTTATTTAGATATGTAACCGAGTTGCTGATCCATGAAGATGTCCTTGTCGATCTCCCCGTAAAGAAAAGCATTCTTTACGTCTAGCTGCCACATCTTCCATCCTTGGCAAGCAGGCAATGCGATCACCACCCGAACTAAAGTCATCTTCGCCACAGGACTAAACGTCTCCTCATAGTCCTCGCCGTACTATTGAGAGAACCCTCGAGTAACAAGGCGAGCCTTGTAACGCTCGATTCTACCATCCGCCTTCTTCTTCATCTTGTAGACCCACTTGCAAGTAAAAAGAGTAATGTCATCCACCTTGGGTACCAAGTACCAAGTTTCATTCTTCCTGAGGGCATCCATCTCCTCATCCATGGCATTGTCCCACTCCTTCATTCCAGTAACATATTCAAACTTTGAAGGCTCCCGCTCATCCAGAGGGCCTACAAAGAAATTGGAGACAAAACTCACTGTATTCTCTTCGCAGTAACGAGTTGGAGGCTTGATGATCCTCGTTGATCTCCGAAGAGGCTGCTCATTGCTCACTACCTCGGTTGCTTCTTCAGGGTCAGCTCCATCTCCGAGCAAGCATTGAGCACTACTCCCCCTACTTCTTGAACCAGAAGCATCTTACCTAGAGCTTGAAGCAACAAGAGCTGCTGGTGAAATATCAAGCTCCTCTTGAACAACTTCAACAGCCACCTCCTACTCTTCATCAACCTTGCTCTCTGATAGCTCAACCAAACTTCCTCCGTACGACGTTAGCTCATCAAAGACAACGTCTCTTGATACAACAAACTTTTTCGTTGCAGGATCCATGCACTTCCATCCCTTCTTCCGTTCATTATAGCTTACAAAGACAAGCTTCCTTGTTTTTGCATCAAGCTTCGTCCTTGAGGCATCCGGGATATGCACATAGCAAGTTGAACCAAACACCCGAAGGTGTTCAACATCGGGCTTCTCCTTAAACACCAGCTCATGAGGAGACTTTATGTTGATCGGACTCAGAGGCACCCGATTGATGACGTAAATTGCGTAGGCCATTTCTTCCGCCCAAAAGAACTTGGGAATGCCCTTTGCATGAAGCCAGCACTTGCAGGTTTCCGTCAAATGATGGATCTTCCGCTCCGCTACTCCATTTTATTGTGGAGTATGAGCACAAGTAAGCTCTCTCTTGATCTCGTGCTTCTTGCATAAGTTAGAGAATTCGGAAGAGACAAACTCACCACCGTTTTCTGTTCTAAACTTCTTGACTCGCAGGCCAAGCCGACCCTCTACCAGCTCCTTGAACTCCACAAACAGATGAAAAGCTTCTGACTTCTCCTTCAAGAAATACACCCAAGTGTATCTAGAATAGTCATCAATCAGCACCAACATGTATCTGCTTCCTCCAAGGCTAGCAGTGACGGTTCGCCCCATCAGATCACCATGGATGCATTCCAATGGTGCTTTGCTCCTTGTCTGTGTCTTATCAAACGGAAGGATATGGGCCTTACCGTACTGACATCCCACACAAATATGGCCATCTCCGTAAGGGGACAATGTTGGCAAGCCTTTCACAAGACTCTTCAATGCCATAGCTTTGAGCTTGTCCATCCCAACATGCCCCATCCTCTCATGCCAAATAGCAGCGCTATCGTTGGCCCTCATCCAATCAACATAAGAGCTTGTTGATAACACAAACAAGTATCTAACTCTTCTCCCTATATGAGCAACATCAGCTTTCACCGCTGATACGTTGCAGAGAAACTTCACTTCTGTTGGCCCAAACAGAACGTGAAAGCCTGCGTCGACTGCATTGGTCACCGAGAAGAGGTTCTTCTTGATGCCAGGTACGTGATACACACTCCTTAACGTGAACAGACCCTGAGCACTCTTCAAAGAAACTACACCCTCCTTCTCTATAGTATTAACAGAATCATCAGCTGTAATGATAGCTTCGTTACCTGAGAACTTCTGCAGCGAAGATAACTTTGACTCGTCTCCAGTGAGGTGATGACCACACCCCGACTCGACTATCCAGTCATCTTGGTAGTCCACGGTGGAAAGAGAACGAACACACATGCTTGTCAGAAAAAGCTCCTCCCCACCCGGTCTCCTCAGCACTAGAAACAGCTCCTTCCTTGTCTACAACATGCCCAAGTTGCAGCTTGACCTTGCAATCACGCTTGAAGTGGCCTGCCTGATTGCACCTGTAGCACTTCAACTCTTTCTTCTAGTTCTTCTTAGGAGCAACACTCCTCTCTTGCTGATAGGAAGTTGAAGGCCCATCTTCAGCAGCAGACATCTTCTTCTCCCATCTCTTCTTCTTCTTCTTCTCAGTGAAGAGAGCTTCACTACCTCCTTCAGAGATAGTCACTCCGGCCATCTGCCTAGCCAAACTCTCCTGTGACACTAGTAGATTTTCCAGCTCCAGCAAGGATGGCTGAGTCGCCCATCCTTGTACAGAAGTCACAAAGGCCACATACTTCTTCCGCAATTTGCATACTATGTGCCTCTTCAACTTAGCTTCAAAAATGGGCTCATCAGGATCCAATGCTGAAATTTTAGCGCACAGGTTCTTCATATTGAGGAAGAACTTCGAGACGGATAGATCTCCTTGAGTGATCTTAGCCAACTCATTCTCTAAGAACTATAGCCTTGTTATATTCTTCCTGTTGAACAAACCATCAATGGTTGTCCATATCTTAGCAGCAGACTCATATCCTAAGATGTGATCAAAGAGCTCAGGTGAGATAGCCCGCTTGAGAGCAAACTCTGCCTTTACATTAGTCCTCCTCCAAGCTCTCACCTGTTCAGTAGAACAAGTAGTAGCAGTAACTTCTTGCATGTCGTCACCACCGACGACCTCCCATAGCTCCTCACCAATAAGATAACTCTTCATACACGATTTCCACTTCTTGAAGTTAATCGCTGTAAGAAGCTCAATACCAAGACCCCTTGCGAGTGCTCCTTCCATTGCAATACCGCTGATCTACTAACTTACAGAAGCGTCGAGCACAACTGAAGTTGATCACTGCTCAAGCAACTGTTCCCTATGATACCATGTTGAAATTTCTCAAGCTGATCAACTGAAAATTCTGGTATCAAGCAAACACTTCCAGAGATATCAAGCTGATCACT
Source organism: Platanthera zijinensis (assembly GCA_039513925.1). Classification (NCBI taxonomy): domain Eukaryota; kingdom Viridiplantae; phylum Streptophyta; class Magnoliopsida; order Asparagales; family Orchidaceae; genus Platanthera; species Platanthera zijinensis. The sequence goes on from CM077079.1 coordinate 220,524,516, forward strand.
TGATTAAGCGGAAAGCGAGAACTAGGCGCAGGAACACTCCAACCAAAAAAGAGAAAGGTAATCAAAGACAAAGGAGAACAAACACAGATCTTGAATTATCAACTATCTTCTTTACAAAACTTGGTATACATGACGAGACATGATTTCGCCAAGTACAAAAGTGAAGCATACAAACAAGAAGAACAAGCCGGGCGGACTGCCCCTCCAAGACCGTCGAGACCACCGAGTCCGCCAAGGCTAAAGCTGTACCACTGCACTACGGAGTCCGCGAAACTGCGTGGACTACCTGTTATTCTGTCGAACAATCACTCTACAAGCCGCTGCCGAACTGACGAACAGATTACCCAGTCCGCTGAGACCGGCGAACAGGTTATTGAACTGCTGAAGAGAAGACTGGTCGGTCATAAGATGCGACCTGCTGCAAACTGCCGATTGTTAACTGCAAGCTCCACTGATCCCTGACCGCAGTCAGAACCAAACCTCTAGCTTCTCACTGCTAGCCGTACAACCTGCAAACAACAAAAATGTTACAACATATATTTTCTATACAACAAAAAATGTTATAACAGTATATACAAACAACTCGGGAAATTCAGTATGCATGGTTTGCTCCTGCTCCCATGTTAGCTCTTCACGGCCACAGTTGTTCCACTAGACCTTTACCATCCTGATTGTCTTATTCCGCAGTTGCTTATCCACTTTATCCTCAATACGAATGGGCCTAACCTTCGTCATTAGCCCAGATTTGACAGACATGCGATCATTCACAATCATTTGAGTTGGATCTTTCACGTCTTTTCAAAGCAGTGATATGTGGAACACATCATGCAATCCACAAAATTCTGCCGAAAGAGCTAGCCGATAAGAAGCTTCTCCAACTCGCTCCACCACTTTAAACGGACCAAGATACCTCGAACTTAACTTTTTCAAGCGCCGGATCCTAGACACGCCTTTGAATGACTTGATTTTCAAATATACCCAATAGCCCACCGTGAATTCCACGTTCCGATGCTTAGCATTTTAGTACTTTGCCTGTCTATCTTGGGCTACCAATAGCCTATCCCAGATAGAGCGTATCGTCGAATTAGTCTCTTCGACTTCCATACGCTTATACAACTTAGACTTGCCTGTTTCCGCCCAAGCTAACGGTGTACGACACTTCCTACCATACAAAGCTTCAAAAGGCGCCATATTTATGTTAGCTTGATAGCTATTGTTGTAGGCGAACTCTACCATATAAAGATGATCTTCCCACCTCCTTCCGAAATCCAAGGCGCACATCCGGAGCATATCCTCCATAGTTCTGCTGGTCCTTTCGGTCTGACCATCAATTTACGGATGAAAGGCCGTACTGAACTTTAATTTTGTCCCCAACAACTGATGGATTGGCCTCCAATCATTCGAAGTAAAATGCCCATCTCGATCACTAATGATGCTATGGGGCACACCGTGCAATCGTACCATTTGCTTGACATAAAGTTTATCCTAAATTTACACTGGATCGTCCCTCTTATTCGGAATGAAGTGAGCCACTTTAGTCAACCGGTCTATGATCACCCAAACAAAATCGTTCCCGCGTTGAGATCTCGGCAAACCATGCACGAAATCCATCGAAATGTCATCAAATTTCCATTCCGGAATAGGTAACGACTTCTGAAAACCTCCAGGCTTCTGGCATTCAGCTTTTACCAAGGCACAAGTCTGACATTTTGCCACATAATGGGCTATATCTTTCTTCAGACCTGGCCACCAGAACATATTCTTCATGTCCTTATACATTTTTGTGCTCTCTAGTGCATTAAATACTTCGTAAAGTGTGCCTCATACAACAATTCTTCACATAATTTACCCACATTCAGGACGCACAAACGATAACCTTTCCGCAAAAGGCCGTCATCCCAGGAGAATTGGGCATTTGACCCATCCACTGCATAACATTGTAGACTTTCATCAAGTTCCATTGCTCGCCGAATCCTGTCTGCAAGGTCATATTTTACCTCCGTACAGTTCAGGCATGCACTTCCAGTAGCATTCTTGTCCACACAAGAGATGTCTAAGGCCTCCAACTCCTGGATCAGATGCTCATCATGCATCTGCAACCAATTTGCCCTTGTCAGAGTCCTATGACTCAAGGCATCTGCGACAACGTTTCCTTTCCCAAGAGTGTAATGAATATCAAAGGTATAGTCCCTGAGGAACTCCATCAATCTTCGTTGTCGCATATTGAGATCCTTCTGATCCAATATGTACTTCAGGCTCTTATGGTCCGTGAATATATCCAATTTCACGCCATATAAATAGTGACGCCACAATTTGAGTGCAAAAATCACCGCCACCAACTCCAAGTCGTGGATGGGATAATTTCGATCATGCACTTTCAACTGGCGTGAGCCTTAAGCTATCACCTTACCAAACTAAAGAAGAATGTAGCCTAAGCTGCTCCCTAATGCATCACTATAAATTTCATAGCCGTCCGAACCACATGGTGTCGTCAAAATTGGCGCCGTAGTCAGACAACCTTTCAGTTCCTCAAAAGCTCGTACGCACTCCGGCATCCAAACGAACTTCTGATCTTTTCTCGTCAGTGTGGTGAGAGGCAAGGTTATCCGCGATAAGTTCTCTACGAAGCGCCTATAGTTGCCCGCAAGTTCATGGAAACTCCTGACTTCGGCTACAGAAGACAACACCGGCCACTCCCGTATCACAACTATCTTTGCAGGATCCACCGCAATGCCCTCTCCACTAACCACATGGCCTAGAAAGTCCACTGACGACAACTAGAACTCGCACTCCGAGAACTTAACATAGAGCTTGTTATTTCTCAGGGTGTGCAACACCATCCACAACTGGTTCGCATGATCTTCTTCAGACTGAGAGTACACCAAAATATCTTCAATAAAGATGATGACAAATAAATCAAAGTATTCTCGAAACGTTCGGTGCATTAGGTCCATAAATACCGATGGCGCATTTGTTAGCCCAAACGGAATAACCGTGAACTCGTAATGACCATAGCGTGTACCAAATGCTGTCTTGGAAATATCACATTCCTGAATCCTCAATTGGTAATAGCCAAACTTTAAATTCGTCGTATAACATATGACAGAAGGTTCGGCCTTGGCCTGACGCCATATACTACGGACAGGTAAGGAGATTACAAGTTATTTCCAAATTCAAGTTCACTTATGAACGCACCCTAACTCAGAGCATTCTAGCGGAAGCATGTTGGTTTATGAACCCATACCAACCAACAATGTCTACTACACAACGGGAATGATATATATATGCATATAACACATGTTTTGGTCGTAGCTTTATTACAACCATTTTATTTAACAACAAGTGGTTTCATACTTCGGCACGCAGGCCGGCCACACATGAAAACAGTAAATGTTTGCCTTTGGGACTTCAAGGGCCAACCAATTGTAGCACATGGGCTTCATCCTGCTACTTTCCACTTGGCTCTCCAGCACCTGCATAAAAGGTCCTACCAAAACGTGGCAAACAAAGCAACAGTCAGCATTTTGCTGACCCGTTTATAACATTCCCACCCCTTACTCGGGGTTGCATTTATCCATCCCTGCAAACAAGGCATCATATATATTGTGGCATTATCAAAGTGTACTTTAAGCACTATTCATCACAGACGTAGGCTCAACGGCCACACGCCCCGTGCACTCAGGGCAGATTTTTGGTGTCCATGAATTCCCGCATATCACCACCGTTCAGAGGTACTTCACGGTTAACTTTGTCGTTCAGAGGTCCTTAACTTGACGACTACGTCGTTCAGAGGTAATTAACTTAACGACTAACTACCCATTCATAGGTACTTAACTTACCGACTCTTTAATTCAGAGGTACTTAACTTGATGACATAGTAATTGGCCATCACGACACAATTTCCAATTCAGGCTGGTACTCAACATTACTGGGCAATTTAAGCTCACAACATCATTTATCATGTAAGGCTGGTACTGACCATTACTGGGCAATTTAAGCTCACGTCATCATTTACCATTTCAGGCTGGTACTCACCATTACTAGGCAATTTAATCTCACAGCATCATTTACCATTTTAGGCTGGTACTCACCATTACTGAGTCTTTTCCTGGAAATGCTTCTAGTACTTTGATGCAGCATCTTGCATACCCTAGACCCCAGACTTCATGCATACATCACATGTATATCCACAGAGTCTTCTTGGGCACGCAAATTAAACATCACCAATCCAGACCAACTTGTCCAGATGGGCTTCTCACAGCATGCCTTTTTAGTACTCTATATTTCCGGATCTAAATGTAGAAATATATGGGTATCAAACCGATCTTCTCATTGGAATCCACCCTTTTTCACCTTTTAGTGAGGGGATCCATGCAAATATGTATACTGAAGACTTCACTTGTCTGGGAGAAACTCGTTACCCTTGTAGTTCTCTTTGGATCCATGACAAAGCTTTTCTATGCGGATAGAAATGATCGCCTCACTTTCCCTTCGCGATTCTCTCTTAATTCCATCCACAAGATCTTCTCCAGCAACTTGACATTCCACTCAAACCCTAGCACCAGCCGTAAGTTCTCTGCTCCAGAACTGGGAAGCAAGGAAGAGAGAGAGAGAAAAGGAAATAATAACTTCCTCAATCCTATCCCTCTGTAGATATGGCCTCGGGTTTTACCCCAGCCATACGATCTCTTCACATCAAAATAAAGCAACGGCTCGGGTTTGAGCTGACAAAGTCAACCACCGCTCAGTGGCCGCACACCAGCCACCTGACACGAGCCGCCACTTTGGCGACATCTTAATTCAACAATTTGTCGAATGGGGTCAAGGTTGTCGAACAAAATTCATCGAACAGGCCATAACACCGCTCAGCATTGCTCGACGTTTTTGGAGATCTCTGCTCGACGATTCCCGTCCAGCTCAGGTCAACTCTTAGCCTATACTTTTTGGGGTGTTACACAAGTGGCCTACAAGGTGTCAAACCAACCCTACCCAAGTCTCCCCAGACCTTAGGGGAGGCCAATGGGTCACTAAGGACCCATTGGGGTATACCCAAAAGGTCAATTTGACCAAAGTCAACTCAACCCTAAAATAGGTCAAACTAGCCTAAATGACCTAACCAAGCCCAAGCCACTTGGGCTAGGCCCAATTTGAGTGGCCCATTAACTTTAGGAGGCTGATATTTACATGGAATGCCATCTAAATTATGGAAATAGTGACTAGGAGAGAGAAAACCAAGATTCCCTTAATGGAGGAGAGAGAAAGAAGAAAGAGAGAGAGGATTAATGGAGGAAGACCATGGGTCACTTCTTCCACCTCCCCTAAGTAGCCTTTGGGATTCCCTGATGCTTAAGATTTATCTCCTCATCAGCTCCAACCCATAGACATCAAGAGGGGAGCCCAACCACCATGGCCAACCACCCCTTCACCTACCCTCCCATGAAAAATATAAATCACCCTATACAGCCCCTTATTCCCACTTTTGACCATCCCATCACCTTCAAATCATCCTTGGCAGTCAAAATAATGTATTGGATCAAAGGTTTTGATGGAGGATCGAGGAATCGGGCATGCTCGCCGGAGAGGAGAAGCGCTATGGCCGACCGCCGACCGCCACCGTCTTCGAACCCCAAACAAGGTCCACTTCTCATCCTCTCCCCTTGTGCTAGTATCCTAGATCAAATTAGGCTGAGAAATCGGGCTTAAATGAGCCAATCAAAGTGAGTAAAAATGGAGATTTTTGAAATTTCATGGTGGCGGGTTCGCCGAAAACCACCACCTCCGACGACCAAACCACCGTCGAGCGATAGCCACCACCTTAACGAAGGTGGTGGTGGCGGTGGATGGTCAGGGAGGTTGCCGGATGGTCGGCGGTGTCTCACGCAAAAGCTACAGGAAATGCGTTTTATGAGTGCTGTTCGGGCTTTGTTAGGAGGAAGATGAACAGTATCATCTATTTTATTATTATTATATATATATATATATACGGTATATACATAATACGCTCGAGCTTTTTTGGGGGTAAAAAAGCTCGAGCGTATTATAACACGCGGTGTATAATATCGCATGATATAGGTTAGGTTATTCCTCCCGATTGCAGTGCCGGATCGCATATTCCGCCCTATCATAGCATCAGAGGGCAATTTCTTGCAGCGCCGGAGGACGATTTCCTCCATCGCCGGTGCAACGGTGTGAATCCCAGCGTCGGATCACATATTCCACCCTATCGTAGCACCAGAGTGCGATTTCCTGCAGCGCCGAAGGCATACGTTAGGTTATCCCGACGATTTCAACCCGGATCGCATTTTCCTCCCTATCGCATCGCCGGAGGGCGATTTCCTGCAGCCCCACGTGCCCGATTTCCTCCATCGCCGGCGCAACGACGTAAATCCCGGCGATTCCAACCCGGTTGCAGCTTGCCATCGTGAAGCCGGTCAATTATTTCCACCACATTTGATCCCATATACATTATCTGGTATGTCTCTAGGGTTTACACTCAAGCTTTTGATCTCTCCCAGATTTACGGTTTAACCCTATATTTTTTCCAGATTCTACACCAGGCTTACTCCTGTTTTGGCTCAACCTTACCGTTGCGCCTTCCGTGTGGTATATTTCCATCTCTGTAATTTTTGTTTCTTAATTTTTTTGTGTGGTTTTATTTGTGTGTATGTGGTTTTGTGTGTGTTTGTACTTGGATTTGTATATGTGGATTTGTGTGTGTATTTTGATTTTTGTTTGTGTGTATATATATGTTGATTTTATGTGTATGTGGATTTGTGTGTGTGTGTATGTCGATTTGCGTGTGTGTGTGTGTGGTTTTGTATATGTGTGTGTGTGGTTTTGTATGTTTGTGTATGCAGTTTTATGTGTGTGTATGTACATTCATAAGTGTGTGTGTGTGTGTGTGTGTGTGTGTGTGTTTGTGGATTTGTGTGTGTGTGTGGATTTATGTGTTTTTGTGGATTTGTGTGTGTGTGTATGCGGATTTGTGTGTGGATTCATGTGTGCGGATTTGTGTGTGTGTGTGTTTGGATTCATGTGTGTGTGTGTATGCAGTTTTGTGTGTGTGTATGTACATTCATGAGTGTGTGTGTGTGTGTGTGTGTGTGTGTGTGTGTGTGGATTTGTGTGTGTGTGTGTGTGTGTGTTTGTGGATTTGTGTGTGTGTGTGTGTGGATTTATTTGTGTCTGTGTATGCAGTTTTGTGTGTGTGTTTATGTGTGTGTGTGTATTTCTTTCATTTTGAGATTAACAACATTATGTTTGAAGTATAATGTATATCAACTTGTAATGTACAACTTCATGTCATTCTCAATGACTTCAGAGTCATCAAATTATGAAAGTATGGATGTTGTTGTAGTTGAAACGAATACAGATTCTACTGAGCACAGTGTTGCTGAACCATATGTTAGTTTGGTGTTTGAGAGTGTTGATGAGGCATATTGGTTTTATAATAGTTATGCTCTTAATTTGGGATTTGGAATTAAGAAAGGATCAACTTCTAAATCATTTACTTCATGAGATGTTATTGCCAGAAGATTCGAATATAATAAGTCTGGTTTAAAGACTTCAAAAGAGGGTGAAGGATCTTCAATGAGAGCACATCGATTGACAAGAGTTAATTGCAAAGCCAAATTAGATATTCGCAAGAATAAGGACGGTAAATGGGTTGTCACTGGATTTATAAAAGAGCATAATCATTTGTTAGATACTCCCAGCAAAGCTAAGAGACATCACTCACATAATGTACTTCATAAAGATAAGGAAGTTAAAAAATTGATGGATCAACTTTATAGTATTGGAATGGGTCCTGCTAAGATTGCAAAGATTTTAAATGAAACCAATTTTAATAGCTCAATATCTGCAAAATAAGTATCAGTGCATTTGAGTGAACACCGCAAGAATAACATAGGAAATGAAGGTGCCTCGGTGTTTGCGTATTTAAAGAAGTAGCAAGAGTTATATCCAAATTTCTACTTTGACATAGAATTGGATTCTAATTTAGTACTTCGTTCATTTTTCTGGGCAGATTCACAGTCACGAAATGATTTTCTAACATTTGGGGATGTTGTTGTGTTTGATGTTACTTATAAAACAAACAAATTTATGATTCCATTTGCACCTTTTACCGGTGTAAATCATCATAGACAGTCAATTTTATTTGGTTGTGCTTTATTAGCAGATGAGACAGAAGAAACTTTTCATTGGTTGTTCCAACAGTGGTTAAAGTGTATGTTTGACAAAGCTCCTAAAGTTATAATTATTGATATGGATGGAGCTATGTACAATGCAGTTAAAAGAGTGTTCCCGTAAACACGTCATAGATTTTGCTCATGACATATAGGAAAACACCTAATCGAGCATGTTTTTGAAATCCGAGATATTCATGGGGATTTCAAAAAAGATTATTTTGAATGGTACAATAGCAAGGATGTTAGCACAAGTGACTTGAGATGAAAAATATTTACTCAAAAGTACAACATTTAAAATAGTAGTTGGTTGTCAAAGATGTGGGATCGAAGACAACATTGGGTTCCAGCTTATTTAAAAGACCATTTTGTCTATGGAATGACGTCGAGTGGTCGGAGTGAAAGCATGAATGCATTTTTTGATGGTTTTGTAAATTCTAAAACACAATTATTAGAATTTATAACTCAATACGAAAAGGCATTACAGTCACGCCATCAAGCAGAAGAATAAGAAGATTTCAAGACCTTGAATTCCGTGGCAAACTTGTTGACAAGCTATGCACTTGAAAAAACGCAGCACAATTTTATACCAAAAATATGTTCAAGCTTTTTCAATAAGAATTTAAGCAGAGTTTAGAATGTTGGTATGAGGAATTAAAAATAATTGGTACCAACACGACATTTAGAGTTGGCCTTTCTTGTGAGGAAGTAAGCAATTGGTGCAATATTATCTACGATGATTGCGATGCAAAAATAATTTGTGAATGTGCAAAATTTGAGACAGATGGATTTTTATGCAAACACTTTTTGCACATAATGATTGCTAAGAAGCATTTACAATGTATTCCTGACTTACATCTATTGAAGAGATGATCTATTTCTACTAGAAGTAAGTCAAACAATGTAAAATTGGTTGATAATAGTGATATTGTGATGCCTATGATGAAATGGAAGCTAACTAGTACCCAAACAAAGATTTTCAATCATGCAACTGCATCAAAGGAAGCATATGAACTTGTTATGTCGACATTAGATGGACTGTTGGAGAATATAAGAGATTCATTACACTACTCAGAACCTACGAGTATTGCCAGTCAAGTAGGGTCAACTTCATTCATTTCAGGATCGTATGGTATTTCTATTCGAGATCCTTCCATTGTGAAAACCAAAGGAAGACCAAAAATTGCATCAAGAATTGAATCGGGTATAGAAACCTCTCAAGCACAAGGTAAAAAAAGAACTTGTGGTACATGTGGCACGAAAGGGCATTACTCAACAACATGTCTGCAAAAAGATCAAGTAATTTTGTCAACTTCTCTTATTCTAAATTTTTATAACTATTTTGATTAGCACTATTAACTCTTCATTTATTTTCCTTGAGCAGGTTGATATTTTGAAGAAAGACCAAATCTAATTGTTTTGTCGATCAAGGCTAGTAGAAATGCTATTTTTTTGCTGATCAAGGTACATGAGACCAAATCTAATTGGTTTGCTGATCAAGGTAGGTGAGAAATGCATTGAGCTTGCTGGACATCCTCGTTCCAGATTTGTTGGATTTATCTGCCCCTTTTTATGATGTATGGATCTTATCAATTTCTATTTTGTTTGTACAAAGACTCATGATATGTATGATGTATTGAGCCGGCCATAATACTTCAAACATAATTGTGTGATATCGAGTAGCTAGTACATAATGCATTTTATTCATATGTTCAACTATATATATGTTATAAAAGTTAGAGGTTAAGTAACTAAGAATATTTGCAATATAGCCTTTTGATATTTGACTGTACATGTAAGTTGTTACCTCTAAGTTAAATGGTGGAGGACGGAGATAAGGGGGAAGAAGGAAGGAGAGAAGGAATCTAAGTAAGCACCCTTGGCAGCCCTGGGCCCACTTTTTCAATTGATCAAAAGATCATAAAGTTCATACAAGGCATAATTTTCAAGAAAAACTCAAAATGTCCTTAAAATCAAAAAATATAAGCTCAAGCTTTTTTTGCCTTAAAAAAGCTTGAGCTTACAAATTCCAATCCCATATATATATATATATATATATATATATATATATATATATATATATATATATATATATATATATATATATATATATATATATATATATATATAATAGTGATTAAATTATCCCTTAACTTACAGTATATTGATTTAATTATTAAAAATATTTGAATGGGTTTCCTAGAAAGTGGCCAACATGAAAATTATAGCTCTTGAAATCTACTTTATTTTATAATTGATTTTAACCCATTTGGGTAAGTGGTCTGACCACAACACTCAAAATGGTGCAGTCTATACATAGGGCTAGTCAGAGACTAAATTGAGTGTCCTCACTAAACTACTTGTCCAAATAACTTGAAATTTGGACTGAGAGTCACTCTTACGTATATCTTTGACCTATACAAAAATGAGAATTTTTGGAAAACATTTTTCTATATTTTTTGTACAAATTTAATAAACCATGTATGATTTATTAGAGGGTCTGTTGACCTCAAATACCCCCAACATTTTGGTGGATGATTCTTAGGATCATTATATGACACTGGTAAAAATCTCAGCCTATTTAGGGTTGATTTGATTAGGTATTGGTGTGACCAAAGTTTGGTCTCATAAGGGGAAAATTAGGTCAAAAGTGCACTAGGTGGAGTGAGTGACCATTCCTCATCTAAATGTGGTAAAACTTTGGCAACTGACTTATAGTCACATATAACCCCCTCATAAGTGGTTTTGGGTGGTTTGGGGTGGATATGCCCACAAACCCTAGTACAGGCCCTAGGGTTACCCTCTGAGAATTGAGAAGGACATGGGGTCATATGTCCTTGAATTTACTTGAATATTGGTAGACTACTTCATAGGGTGGTAATAAGCCCTAGATAATTTTACTAGAATTTTTAGGAACATTTATCCACTCTGAAATATTTAAAGGTTAATTACGACACTTTATTTCAAGATGATATTTCATGTGTATATAATCTTGGATGTTCATGAAACTTTGGCAGTGAGCTTATATTGATGTTATTGATCTCTGATAATTTTGTTATGAATTTTGAATTGATATATTTGGTACTTTATTCACAACCTCAATGTTTTCCCTAATTGCAAGAAAATTAATTATGAGTTAATTATCCACTGAAAAATTATGAAACTTGGTTAGAGGACATCTTAAGGCATTATAATATTCGGTGAAATTTTATAAAATTATTGGAAGATATTTCATTTAGGATCATTCACAAAGTGCCATGTGTTGAATATCTTTAAGTAATTTATTTATGTGACCAAATTAACTTAGGAAATTATTGTTTTTGGTCAGAAGACTTGTCATGTCACTTTTAACATCTGGTAATTTTGCCATAATTTTTGGATGATTAATTCTAATATTTTCTGCTTTATCCTATGCTTCTGGATAATTAATCAAAAATTTGTTTGGAGGTCAAAGTATTTTTAGAAAATTGTGAATTCCAGTATTTACTGTTATTTTAATGATATACACTTTTCATAATTTTGTTAAGACCATATCATGTCATAAAATTTTACTTGGTGTTCAAAAGCATTGTTGGCCTTATTTTGCAGAAAATTAATTAAATAACAATTAAGTTAGGAAAATACTATATTCTTGATTTATTTTCAAAACATCATGATAGACACCCAGTAATAATCTTAGGTCAATCGGATGAATAATTGAAGGGTCACCATTCATACTCATCATGTAGGTTAGTTGATATGCACATAGTAGAAACTATAAAAGTAGAGTAATATGTGAATCCTGTTATGGGAAAGGGTAGTTGGTGTACCTGGTCTGGATGAGAGTGAATATGGTCACCAAGAGAAGGTAGAATTTGTGATCCCGATTGTGCAAGGCAGAGTTGTGCTCGTGAGCGACGATAGATCGTCTTTCCCGAGAAGATGTCTAAATACACATAAGGTTAATTAAAGCGTAATGTTAAGAGGGTTTGAACATGGGTAGTCACCAATAATAGTAAGTACCTTGTGAAATGGAGCTTTGGGTTTCAGCCCATCATAGTTCCTAGTGCCCCCCGAGAGCCCTTCATAGGGAATACACTGGGCAGTCCAAGGTTAACCATTAACTCTAAGATAAAAATGAATACAAGAGTAATTAGCAATATACTAGGGCTTCACTTTCACTCACCTCGGTGACTCAGGAGGTTAGTTTGGTTTATACATTCGAGCGGTAGGCTCGGTAGTTGTGGAAATGGGCAAGTTAGACCGGTGAGCCGAAGGCTTGGAAGGTAATTGTAATGGATAGGTTAGTCCGAGGAGCCGACGGCTCGAAGATTTATATCTATCATAATTGCATGTGCATAAAGGTGGTGGGTCTTTGGGGTTAGACGGTCGTTTGCACCGACGTCAATACGATGTCTCGACGGGTGTGGTTTATAGTTAGCCAAGGGAAAGTCTGGCGGTGGGTCAACATAGTATGTGGTGACTTCGCAGTTGTGTTCTTCGCATTGAGGCATACAAAGGGCTTGGCCTGGTAGTGCGGATACCCGCCTAGGAGTGGGGTGACCCGACCCTATCTCCGTTGGCCACGTCGGAGGCTCCTGTAAGTGACTCTAGCTTCCAAAAATGGGGAACTAAAGGTGTATGCGCATAGAGTTGTGTGTGTGTGTTTCACTTGCATGAGTCACTACACACATACTTGCATATAACCTGACACCCCATCATATAAATTGGTATGCGACTTTTTATACGATGGGAGCCTTGAAAAAGATCCCTTAACTTATAAGTTTGTATGGACATTCATATAAGTTAAGGTTACTTATTCCATAGTTTACATTACATGTACTGACTGCTCTACTTTACTTGTTTACATTACTGATTTCTTGTTATAGTTCTTTTGTACATACACCTGCTAGGGTAGTTGTCATCTGCTTGTTCCACTCTGCTTTGTTGTCCTCCGCTTTCATCCTCCCTGCACAGTGCCTAGGAGTCGCGGGGGTGAGGCAAGGACGATAGTGGCTTAGTATTTTGACTAACGGTCGGTGGACCACATCATTTTAGGGGACCGAGCAGTAGGAACACCAGCACCGGCAGGACTAGGAGGTAGAACATAAGGAGCAGGTTTTACACGCTACCACTACTACACGACGACAGGTCAAAGACGGTTTTCAGTTGCTTCCGCTAGATGTGTGAGTTGTGTGAGAGATATCATTTGTATTAGACATGTACCGGGCTTAAGCCCATATTTCTTTTCTACTCTCTTTCATATTTTATACTCATTGTGGACTATAGCACTTTTACTTATATATATGTGTGATCTTGTGGACTTGAACTTATATTTGTTCAATTATACTTCTACTCCCTTCTATGATCGTCAATGCCGGAAGAATTGGCATTTTGTAGTGGCGACCCTCCCGAGTGTCGGTGTCACCACAAAACGATGGTTCTAGGCGTAAGACACGGTAGCGTAGTAAAAAAACGGGATCTAACAAGTAGATCAACAGAGTTCTTGAATATTGTGGCTGTGTTAATTAACTCTCAAAGAAATATCTGTGACTTAAAGTAGCCAAGATTTAAATTGGATTTATTCACCCCCTCTAGGTCACTCTATATCCTAAACAAACACTTTACAATTGGTATTAGAGGGAAAGGTCCACTATCAAGGAATAACAACCTAGTGAGAATCCTAAGGATTAACAGAGATCAAATCATGGCTCAAAGAGAAAACCAATCTATCAAACTCCCAGTCTGCTCTAAAGAAAACTTTTGAATTTGGAAGGAAAGGGTTAGACTCTTCATGGAGGCTGCAGATCCAAGAATATACATCACAGTATTGGAAGGACCTTTCATACCTATAAAAGTGTCAGTTCTTTATGCCAACATAAGGACACCTAAGACCTATATAGAGATGGATAAGGATGAGATAATTCTAGCCTCTATAGACAAGAGGGTACAGAACATAACTGTAAGTGCTATAGATGACTCCACATTCCAAAGCTTGATTCATTATAAAACATCCAAAGAAATGTAAGAATCATTGATTATATATATGGAAGGCACTGATGAGGTTAGAGATGACAGAAAATCTTTATTAAACCAACAGTATGAAGCCTTCAGGCAAGAAAAGAAAGACACAGTGACAGAGAGCTTTGAGAATTTTTTTAGAATAGTGAACAACCTGAGAACATATGACAGGAAGTTTACCAATTATGAACTTAATGACAAGTTCTTGAGGTCCATGAATATGGAATGGGACATCAAGATTTGTGTTATTAGAGAAATGGACAACTTAGACAATATAGACCCCCAGGTTCTATTTGGCAAGCTGATGTCTTATGAGCTATTGTTGAATCTTAGGAAGTCTGAAGAAGACTCAGCAAGAGCACTCAATTGAGAAAATTAATTGACCCTAAAGGCTTAGAAATCTAGGAAAGTCAGGGAGAAATCTGCTCCCTCAGAAAGACAAGATGCAGTCTTAGAATGCACAGAATCTTCCTCATCAGGAGGTGACATGACTGAAGAAGAACTATCACTCTTCTCAAGACAATTCAAGAATATGTTAAGGAGAAGAAGGCATGGCAGCTGGAAGGATCCAGTTGGAGACTCTTCTCACAAGAAGACAGATCACTCAGAGAAACCCAGGAAAAAGAAATATTGGGACAGGTATGGTTCTTCTCAGAATAAACACATTAAGACTAATCTTGTTTGCTATTACTGTAACAGGTAAGGGCATGTCATTGTTGACTGCCCAGAAAAAAAGGAAGGAGAAAAAGTCTTAAAATTGGAAGACTGGACAGCATAAGAAGTTTGACAAAAGACTCTTGGCCAAGAAGCAGTGCACTCTTTCAGATAGTGAGCCAAATTTATCTGAATCCGAAGAGGAGGAGACTGTTTTGGGTTTGATGTCCATTGAGGAGACGAGCAGCAGAAGAAGAACCACACTGTCATCCAGTGATAGTGAAGACTATACAGATCAAGGGTTGATGACCCTAGCAGAAGAAAAAAATCAGGATTGTTTAAATCCTGCAAAGGTAAAACCTCTTACTACTAGTTTTGCCTTAGGCTCTAGATCAGCATTAGAGAATGAAACATGTTCATATTCTTCTAATAATAGTGAACATGGTTTAGATTCTGAAGCATATTTCAACACTCTCATCGACAGATATGGGAAGTTGTTGAAGGCTTTGATTATAAGCAAAGAGCTAATTAAGGAATAAGCCAGAGAACTAGATTCTCTGAGAGCAGTATCTTTATAGTTGGAGAGGGCCAACATTAATTTGGACCTTCAAAAACTAAAGATCATGGACTTAACCAATAAAATAGATAGTCAGATTGAGATTATTGTAGAACAAGCCAAGACTTTCAAGGACCTGGAAGCAAAGCTTCTTCAGGAAAGATAGCTCCTAAAACAGTTCTCAAGACCTAAGTCTATACTACCTATTATTGATACATTTTCTGTACCATTTAGAAGTGGTGTAGGATATATTGAGGATAATAAAATTAATAAGAAACCTGATCATAAGGGTAAAGCCCCAATAGGTCCAACTAAGCAACCAGCCAAGCATTAGACTTCTAACAAATGCAAGACATCATGTGTTCCTAGATACATGAATTATGAGTGCACCACCAGCAAGGTCAATAAAGATCATAGCTGGAAAGGACACAAATCGGCTATAAGTCCCATAGACCACCACAAGGAGTGATCAATCTAATGAGCCAAGGAATTCTTGGATCTGGTCCCAATGCACAACACTTAAACCTGAAAGGTAAGGGTGTCAATGTTGCACCTCTACCATGGAATCTGAATATCAACTCAAAGTTTCCCAAAAGTGCAACTTCAAAGGTGCAGCCTAAGAGAAGATATACCAGATTTGAATGTTGGTGTTGTGGGAAGGTTGGACATTTTGCCTTAGATTGTTGGTACAATCCATCATCATCATTTAAGTCATAAACTTATCTGTTCAAAAAGCCTGTCGTGATTCACACAGCAAAGTCTAACAGGAACCAAGGCCCCAAAACTATTTGGGTGCCTAAGGTTAATTAATTCTGTGATAGCAGGTGGATCCAAGTACCACAGAAATGCCAATATGGTATTTGGACAGTGGTTGTTCCAGGCACATGACTGGAACAAGAAGTATGTTAAGGGACTATGCTTCAGTAAAGGATGAACCAAAAGTAATCTTTGGAGGTTCAAAAAAAGGACTCACCAAGGGATATGGTAACATTTTTAATGGTCTAGTGACAATCACAAAAGTGGCTTATGTGGAAGGATTGAACCACAATATGATAAGCAAAAGTCAGCTTTGTGATATAGGTTTTGAAATCATATTCCACAGTGATAAGTGTTTGATAAGGAATGCAAGTGATCAAGAGATCATCTTATCAGGCACTAGGAGTGGCAATATTTATTTTCTAAATTTCTTAAGTATAAATGTGGATTCTCTTGTATGCCTTGTAGCAAGTGAGAAAGACTCTTTGTGTGTGCAATGACACAAGAGGCTTGCTCACTTAAATTATAAAGCTGTGATCAAGCTATTTTTTATGGACTTAGTTAGAAATGGACCCCAGTTAAAATGCTCCAAAGAAGGTATGTGTTACACATGTAAAAAATGCAAATAGACAAAAGTCTCCTTTAAGAGCATTCAGTCCAAAGACACAGAGAGGTGTCTGTACTTACTTCATAGGGATCTATTTGGTCCTATGCAAATTCTTAGTTTAGGTAGGAAGTCATACACCTATGTGATTGTAGATGATCACTTTAGATTTGCTTGGGTATTCTTCCTAAGGAGAAAATCTGAAACCCTGGACATTCTTGTTGATTTTGTCAAACAAATTCAAAATGAAAAGGGTTGTTATGTGGTCAAGTTCAGAAGTGACCATGACACATAATTTCAATCTGAAAGAATGACAAATTTTTGTAAAGAACTATGGATCCTTCAGGAATTCTCCTCTCCAAGAACACCCCAGCAAAATGGGATTGCTAAGAAAAAAATAAAACTCTCATTGAGGCTGTTAGAACTATGTTAAATGACACATCTCTCCTAAAATATTTCTGGGCTGAGGCTATAAACACTACTTGTTGTGTTCATAATAGTGCCTTGATCAACAAAAGTCACAACAAGACTCCCTATAAACTAATGAAAGACAAAAAACCAAGTCCGTCCTGTTTTAAAATCTTTGGAAGTAAGTGTTATGTTTTAGACAATGGGAAAACATATCTAACTAAGTTTTCAGAGAAGTCCTATGAAGGTATTATTGTAGGCTATAGTAATCATAACAAGGCATATAGGATCTATAACTTGAAACATCAAGTGGTAGAAGAATCAATTTATGTTGTTTTTGATGAAGCTTCTATCTTACATACTAAACTATCTAACAATTCTAGTCTAAGAGATATTGATTCTAAGATGGAAAAATTAAATATAGGAGATTCATATGATATAGAATTAGAGGCTAGAAATAATGTTGTAATTCCTATAGAAGATACAGTCACTGCCTAGGGGGAGGAAGAGATTCATCCTCCATTACCTGAAGAATTAGGAGATGTAGGAATCTGCTTGTAGCTGTTAGGCACCTTAGAGATCATCCTATTGATCAAATAATAGGTGATGTCAGGCTAGGAGTGACTACTAGGAGTAGACATCATAATGAGGTTATGTTCTCTAGCTTTCTCTCTCAGATGGAACCTAAGAAGTTTGAAGTAGCCAATTCAGATCCCAACTAGATTATGGCAATGCAAGAAGAGCTTAATCAATTTGAGAGATGTAAGGTCTGGAGTCTAGTTCTTAGACCTAGAAATCACAATGTCATAGGAACTAAGTGGATATATAGGAATAAATTAGATGAGAATGGAGCTATAGTTTAAAACAAAGCAAGACTTGTGGCTAAGGAATATAAATAAGAGGAAGCAATAGACTTTGACCAAACCTTTGCACCTGTAGCTAGGATAGAAGCCATAAGATTTTTTTTAGCACATGCAACATACAAAGGATATAAAGTCTACCATATGGATGTTAAATCTGCTTTCCTAAATGGTGCATTAAAGGAGGAGGTCTATGTAAAATAGCCACCAGGTTTTGTAAATCCTAAACTTAGTTTTCATGTCTTCAGATTACATAAAGCATTATATGGGTTAAAACAGACACCTAGAGCCTAATATGAGACCATGCCTACCTTTCTCATAGAGAACAAGTTCTCTAGAGAGAAGAGAGATAAAACACTATTCCTAAGGGACATCAAAGGTTCAAGCATCCTAGTACAGATTTATGTAGATGACATCATTTTTTGGTCTACTAATGAGTTGTTGTGTAGAAAATTTGCCAAGCTTATGCATGTCAATTTTGAAATGAGCAGTATGGGTGAGCTTAAGTTCTTCTTGGGATTCCAAGTTAGATAATCTGAAAAATGGTATATCAATCTCTCAGTCTAAGTTCACAAATGAGTTGATTAAGAAATGTGGTATGAAAAATTCTTCTACCATGAGAACCCCAATGGGTTCTTCAGTATCACTACACAACGATGAATCTGGGAAACCAGTGGATGAATCCTTGTATATAAGCATCATTGGATCACTCCTTTACTTGACAGCTAGTAGACCAGATATCATGTTCTCAACATGTATTTATGCTAGGTACCAAGCATGCCCCAAAGAGTCTCATTATACAACTGCTAAAAGAATACTGAGATATCTAAAGGGCACACCCAATCTTGGGCTTTGGAATCCTAGGAATGGTGATTTTAATCTAACTGGATACACAGATGCAAATTTTGTAGGTTATAAAGAGGATAGAAATAGTACATCAGGAACTTGTTAATTTTTGGGGAGAAGACTCATCAGTTGGAGCAGTAAGAAGCAAATAAGTATAGCTATTTCCACAGTTGAGTCTGAGTATATATTAGCTGGGAGCTGCTGTGCACAGTTATTATGGATTCAACATGACCTAATAGACTACAGTGTACAGCTAAGTAAATCTGTTATGTATTGTGATTCTACTAGTGCAATCTCATTTGCTAATAATCCCGTGTCTCACAGTAGAACCAAACACATAGAAATCATATATCACTTTCTTAGAGAACATGTTGAAAAAGGCAATATCTATTTACATTATACTCCACCTGAAAAACAAATTGCTAACATATTCACAAAATTCTTAGATGAAAACAAGTTCAATTTCTTCAAGTTTGAACTAGGAATGTTAAACATAGAATAACCATTTTCATTGGTATCTAAAAAAAATCCCTGTTCAACTTGTATAAGATAAATAAAAAGTCTACCAACCTAAATAAACAAGTAAGACATCATAAAAGTCAAGAATTTACTATTCAGAAAACAAAATTTTGACGAAGTCAAAAAGTTGTGTTAAGACACCAGAGCATGTGTCGAGATAGTTAAAAAGGTGTTGCGACACTAGGAAGTGTGTCGACACTATAGATAGTAATGTGTCGAGACACCAGACAGTGTGTCGACACTGCGTAAATGCAAAGTGTCGAGACACTAAAATAAGTGTCGAGAACCTAAGGTATGTGTCGAGAGACATAATCCTTGTGTCGACTTGAGTAGACACATCTCGGCAGACTAGTCTTTTCCTGTGTCGACACTAGGTTTTTACTCAAATTTTAGAATGGTCTAAATGCAGCGTACCCTTTCGACTTCAGGGAAAACCTAACTATAAAAGGGGTGTGAGAGTAGAAATTGACTATGCTTTCTTGATCTCTTGAACTTTTTCTCCCTGAGTGTCGAGACCTAGAATTCCTTTAGTCGACAAATCTCTTCCTCAATTTCTCTCAACTCTAATGGCTCCCAAGAATGTCGACAACATCTTTGAAGGCTATGAGCTTGTGCGAAATGGATTCGACTCAGCGCAAGAAGATATCAGGAATGTTATTGAACTAATCACTGAAGCTGGGATAGAATATCTACTTTTAGAACCGTCAAACATCTGGAAACGAGAAGTTTCAGAGTTCTTCTCTAATACTAAACTAGATTCTAACGCAGAAAAGATCAAGTTTAAGGTAAATGGAGCAAATGTGAAAATGACAAACAGGAAATTGGCCAAGGTTTTTCAAATTCCTATAATCGATCAGAAGATGCAATAGACACCACCAGGACTGCTGAAGCATTGGTGTGGTGTGGATTGACTCCAACCACTAAGATTGGCAGTACCTTAAACAGGAAGGGTATGAACACCCAAGGAAAATTTCTGTCTGAAGTAATAAGTAAATTGCTGCTCTGCAAGATAGGGGCACATGACAGGATCTCAGCATTTATGTTTGAGCTGATGACCAGAATAATTTCAAAATCAATACAATTTGGAGCAAGATTGTTTTTGACAGAATAGTAGAGAGTATCAAGAAGCCTAACATGGACAGAATTCTAAGTCTCTACCTAGTCCAAGTCATACCTGACATTCTCAATCTTAAGCTTGGATCAAAGATAAACCATGTGAGAAGGATGAACATGAGAATTTTATCAAGATGGGACAGATTTTTGATAAGGAAAACAGCAGAACCTGAGAAGAAGAAGGAGAAGAAGAAGAAGGCTGTAGTTGTGGATGAAGATTCTTCCAGTGAATCTGGAGAAAAGGAAAGTTCAAGCTCTGAGAAACAAGATGATACAATAGATGAGAATTCTCCAAGGATCTCACCTAGAACTGGTGATCAGGTGAAGGGGGAGAATATTCAAGAGAAGGATAAAATATAGGGGGAGAACCTCAATGATCTGTCAGATATACATATGGATGATGTTAACACAATAGTTATGGAAGTTGTACAAGGGCTGGAACAATCAAAGGTTCCTGAAAAGGAAATGCCTGAAAGAGAGATGGAGGATGAAATCCCTAAGGAAACAGAAGAAGAAATACTTCTGGATACAAATATAAATATCCAAGGGGAGATGACTGAACTTCCAGAGGATCCTGTTCTTGATGCTGAAGGTCAGCAAGGTGAGATCAACCTGGATACTACCAATATTGGTGAAGTAGTTGCAATGGTTGAGGGGGAGTTACCAGTTCTTGCCCCAAGTTCTGAAGGTGGTGAACAACAAAAATCTGTTGAGGTGGTCAGTACTTCTGAATCTTAGGAAGAAGAGGCCACTCTATTGAAGAAAAGAAAATTATCAGACCTGAAAAAGAAAAGTAGGAGTTATAAAAGGATTATTCAGTCTGAATCAACTCCAGCTCCTATTGTGGATTCAAGTTCATTGTTAGTGCAACTACAGATTATGCTAGATGAACAAAGGACTCAACTTGAGAAGTATGTCGATGAAAGCAACGTGGAGTTGTAGTTTCAGCTAGCTCGGGACATTAAATCCATAAGACTTGAAGTAAATCTACTAATGAAGGATATGCTAGACTTCTTTGAAAGGGGAGCAAATGTTGTGATCTACATTGCAAAATAGCAAGTAGAATCCAAGAAAACTGAAGATGAAATGGCTATAAAACAAGGTTATATCATGGAGAATCAAACAAGAATGAATGAGAATATGATAATTATGCATGATACTACTTTGGAAGAAATAAAGAAACAAACTACTGATCTAGAAACCACAATAACTTCTGCCATAAAGGACCTGGAAACTCAGCTGGCAACTCATTCGACCTCATTGATTAAGGATATCAAGGCTTCTGACAAAGATTTGGATGACCATTTACTGAAAGTAAAGAATTATGTAACATCAGAAATAAATTATATAGATGTTCAAGTAAGGTTTCATAAGAATGATTTGAGAGATAATATGGAAAGAGAAATCATAAATGGGGAGAGGGTAATGATAAATGCTAGCTCTGAGCTTGCTACTTGATTTCCAATAGCATCAGAGACACTCTTGGACATCCTCCCCTAAGGTATGACGGATACCAAACTGCTGAGTTTGGTTGCTAACCAGCTCACTTTGAGGACATTCAAAATCCTAGACAATTCATGTATAGACCAGCTCATTTTGAGGACATTCAAGATGCTGTCCAGACCAAGTATAGTCCCCCGCCATAAGTTCAAAATATAGTATGTGAGGAGGTGGAAATGTCTGATTCTTCTATGATTAAAGAAAATGAAGCTCAACTGTCAAAGAAAAGGTTCAGGAAACAAGCTGAAGCTAGGCCAGACTTTGAACAGTGGAGCCCAACTTCCAGATTAATTATCCTTACTGCATGGAAAGCAGTCAATACTAATGCTAATGACAGGGGAAATGGTATACAGAGCAAGAATGGGCTAAACACTTAAAGCAGCAGGAAGTCATCCAAAAATTCAGACATGATCTGAAGGCAGGGAAAATTCCAGTTAATTTTTTTGAGCCCAACAAATATTTCCCCAAGCCTTATCACTATTTTGAGAGGCAAAGGCTCAAGGAGGAAAAGATCTCTAAGGCCAAGATTGACAAAAGAAAAAAGATAGCTAATGACAAAGAGTCTGAAGTTAAAGCCAAGATTCAATCAGGAAAAGACATTATCATCAAAGAGACAGATCTTTTCTAGGATATTTTATCTTTCGAACATTATGTAATTTTTGTTTTAAAAGAATAGTATTACAAATCTGAAAATTGTAATCTTTTGTCAAGATATAATGAAAATTTATGTTGCACTATATTCTATCTGTGTTATCAATTGTGTTACTTTATATTTTGTTCAGCATTGTTGAATTTATATTTTAATCATATTTTGATATCAAGATGTATATCATTGAATTGGGGTTATGACTTCTCCAAATAAGGGGAGATTATTGTGTACATTGAGAATTATGTACCTGATTTGGAGAAGCTCTTTCAACTCAATGATATACATAAATTTGTATTTGATGTATGTTGAGTTTATTTGTGTAGGAAAAATAAACTAAGTACAAAAGTGTCGAGACACTAGACAAGTGTCGACACCTTTGTAAAAGATATGCTGAGATAAGGAATCAAGTTGTGTCGACACTCAAGACTAGTGTCAACACCCTTATTCAAGTAGTGTCAAGACTGGATGCAAGCTATGTCGACACCCAGGACTTTGGTCGATACCGTGAAACAAGAAAGCAACTGTATCGACACTATGTACTAGTGTCGACACACTTTACATAAGTTATATCGAGACTGAATGAAAGCTGTATCGATACCCAGGACTTAGGTCGATACCATCAGACAAGAAATTTGTTGTGTCGACACTCAGGACTAGTGTCGACACATTTCACCCAAGTTGTGTTGAGACAAGAAGCTAGAAGTGTCGACACAAATAGATTGGTGTTGACATCCCTTTAAGAGAAGTGTCAACACCCAGGACTAGTGTCCACACAATCAAAGTACAGAAGAGTCAACACCTTCATGCAAAAGTTCTCAAGATAGAAATTTCTTCTAAGTCCAGAATTCAAAGCCTGAAGTTCTAACAACTGTCAGAACTATCAGATGTCAGTGGATTAACCGGGGCAGCCGGTCACTTTTTCCAAAGCCTATATAAGGAGATCATCTTGACAGAAATATAGTAATAATTCTCATTCTTCTCATCAAGACTATCAGAATAATTTTGTAGAATTCTTAAGGTGGAGAGGAGGCAGATCGACGATCAACTTCTAACTTCTCTAGCCAAGTACAACCCTAACTTTTCCTTCAAGAAGCTTTGAAAAAGCTAAGAAGGGTTGGATAATTTTCTTCACAACAAGGATTAAGGGAGAAGTTTACACATCAAGATCTGATCAAGAAGAAGTCACACATTTCTTTCTTTCTGGGTGACATTTCATAACACAAAATTACTTTTGATATTATAATTTTGTAAGATCTATTTGTAGATATGAGGGTAGGAGATTAATTTCTCTGAGTTGTAAGCCTAAATTATAAAGGCTGAGATAGGGCTGTGTGCCTAAGGTAGGAGAAGGGGCAATTTCTCTGAGCTATAGGAACTGGAAGGTTCTGAGGTTGTAGGGCAAGGGTTTGCTTGAGGAGTAGGAGTGGAGGTGCACTCTGAGGTGGGATTCTTGGAGAGGAATCTGAGTTGTAGGATCTTGAAGATTTGAGGTAGGACATTCCTTTGTCTGAGTTGTAAGAGCCAGCTGGGCTCTGAGGTGTAAGATCTGAGGATCTGAGGAAAAGAAAGAAGAAGTTTGGCCGAATCTGGATCATTGCTAGATAGGTGAAGGGGGAAAGTGGATGTACCCATAAATTAGGGAACCACTATAAAACTATTGTGCTATGCTGTGATTATTATAATTACTTCTGTGCTGTGATTGGTAAGCTTAAATTTGTGTTGTATTTAGTAGATCAGCAGAGTTCTTGAATATTGTGGGTTTGTTAATTAACTCTCAAAGAAATATCTGTGACTTAAAGCAGCCAAGATTTAAATTGGACCTATTCACCCCCCTCTAGGTCACTCTTTATCCTAAACAAACACTTTACAAATAGCAATTGTCAGCATTAGCGGACCAAATTATAATGACCCCACCCCTCACTCGGGTGGCAGTGCTCCTTCCCTACAGACATTAGCATAATCGTATATTGGCAATCGAAACGTGCAACTTAAGAATCATTTGCCACAGACGTTAGCGCAAATGCCCAATGCCCCGTGCTCTCAAGGAACATTCTTGGTGCATAGGATCACAAGGATCGCACCACCGTTCTCTATGACGATCAACAACGTTTGAGCTTTTAGTCTCACAAGGGCCAAGGCCAGAGACAACTCCCCAATGCTACAACAAGTCAAGTGCTTTACACATTGACAACTCCAAGTCGATCGGCCTAGGGGAGGGTACAGTTCAGCCATATCCCATGCTCAAATTATCTGGCTTGCAGGACTAACGCGGGTCAGCATCCCATTTCCCTTTTCCGCATGATCCATAACTCTGTAAGGATCCTAGGCTAGCGCTCATGGCTACAAAAGCTGAGCAATTCAAGCTCACGCTCCATAAAAATGGCCCCCAGGTCTTTGAGAGGCAGGCAGGCCATCACGGCCCCCAGGTATCACAAGACAGGCCTCATAAAATTGCCCACAGGACTCCCAGAGACAGGCTTTAGAAAATGGCTACAAGGTTTCCAAGAAACAGACCTCAACAAACAACACAACGCTCACTGGGAGATACCACCGGCGGTAGCGCTACCGCCGCGCGGTTGGGGGATAGACTATTGATTCTTCTCCCAAATTGGGTGTTTTGCTTGAGTCTAATTCTAGCACTCTCAACGCAGCCATCTGCACACCCCGCGACTCCTAAATCTATGCGATAATCACAGAGTCTTCTCCGACATACAAAACATACAAACATCACCAATCCATACCAACCTGTCCGGATGGGATTCACACATCATGCCTATTCCGTACTTTGATTCCGGATCTAAATGCAAAACTAACGGGGACACACAGATCTACCTGCCGGGAGAACCACTTCCATGTGTTTGTGGAGTGTCTACCCTCTAATGCTAAAAAGAAGGACTTCAGTGTCAAAGGAAGAGGATCGTTACCCTAGAAGTTTGCTTTGGCTCCAAAGGAGAAATTCTAGATGGATGAACACGACCATTGCGGCTTTGCCTCCGTAGATTTGAACTCATTTCATGAATTCGAGTTCCGAATCTCAAACGGTGGTGAGATCTCCTTTCCGGCGCTGCTGCTCCTCCTCCAAAAGATCCGACCAAGTTCTCAACTCCAAAGGAAAATGACATGAAACGACCGAACTAGTACTATAAACAATGCTACTGCAGCGCGATACCGTTAATCAGCGCTTCGATTCGAGCGCAACCTACTAGGCCCTCTAATCACAGGCCGACACGTGGCCATGCCGTTATAGCTTCGTTATCGTTGGGCATTAGGATGCTAGTGCCTCGTAGTAGCTAGCAAAGGTTATGGCACGACCGCTCCTGCTACTGCCACGCGATGGATTCTACCACTGCGCGGTAGAAATCCGAGTGCTTTGACAAATTAATTGCGTAGCTACTGTATGCGGTAACTCTACCGCTGGGCAATAACTTCCTGAGAGCTTGGCCAAATAAATGGCTAACACTATGCGCTAACAACCTACCGCCACACGATAGACTAGGCGTTGAGTCACCTTGCCTCACTCAACGCTCTCGATGCCCGACGCTACCATCATGCGATATCATCCTACCGCCCCGCGGTAACCTCTTTTCCTGACTATAGAAACTTGGGGTGTTACAAATCTCCCCCACTTAAAGAATTTCATCCCGAAATTACATGTTGCAGGAAAATAAAGAGTATCAATACTGCGAAAGTATACCTCAAACGAAAAGCTCAGGGAACTCCGCCTTCATAGTTTGTTCCCACTCCCATGATAGCTTTTCTCGGCCACAGCTGTCCCAACCGAATTTGACCATCCTGATAGATTTATTGCGAAGTTTCTTAACTTCCGAGTCTTCAATATGAACGGGCTTGACCATCATTGTCACCCCACCATCAATCGGTACCTGATTCACCGCAACTAATTGTGCAGGCTCTTGCACCATCTTCAGCAACACAGATTTGTGGAATACGTCATGCATACCACTAAGATTTGTTGAAAGCTTCAATCGATAAGCGGCTTCACCAATGTGCTCCTAAACCTCAAACAGCCCATGGTATCTCGGACTTAGCTTTTTCAGCCGACGAATCCTCAATACACCCTCAGGTAAACCCAATCGCCCACGACAAACTGAACATTCCTGTGCTTGGCGTTGTATTATTTAGCCTGTCTATCATGTGCAATCAACAACCGCTCCCCGATTGTCCGAACAATAGAAGTCACATCCTCAACTTCCTTCCGCTTACACAACTTTGACTCGCCTGTCTCCAACCATGACAACAGAGTACGACACTTTCTACTATATAGGGCCTCCAAGGGCGTCATTTGAATACTTGTTTGGTGGCTATTGTTGTAAGCGAATTCGATCATATACAAGTGATCCTCCCACTTTTTCCTAAAATCTAGGACGCACATACGAAGCATGTCCTCCATCGTCCTGTTTACCCTCTCGGTCTGACCATCCATCTGCGGATGAAAGGTCGTGCTGAATTTCAGTTTGTTACCCAACAGTTGATGTACCAGCCTCTAATCATTAGACGTGAAGCGCCCATCTTGGTCACTCACGATGATATGGGGCACACTGTGCAGTCTTACAATATTATCCACATACAATTTTGCTAGTTTATCTACCGAGTCGTCCTTCCTGTTCGGGATGAAGTGCAAAACTTTCGTCAAATGATCAACGATCACCCAGACGGCGTCATTTCCCTTCTGCGATTTCGGCAAACCATGCATGAAATCCATGGATATATCGTCGAACTTCCATTCTGGTATAGGCAAATACTTCAAGAATCCTCCGGGCTTCTGAGATTCGGCCTTCACCAAGGCACAAGTCTGACATTTTGCTATATATAGTGCTATGTCCTTCTTTAGTCCTTGCCACAAGAACAACTTTTTCATGTCTTTATACATCTTCGTGCTCCATGAGTGAATCAAGTACTTGGTATAATGAGCCTTGTACATTATTCTTCCCGTATTTTACCCACCTTTAGGACCCACAAACGATTGTCTTTCCACAATAGCCCATTATCAACCTTAAATTGGGCATTTGACCCTTCCAAAGACTCAGTTATGTAGCGTTTCATGTTGTCATCCAACTCCAAAGCCTGCCGAATCTTGTCGGCGAGGTCATACTGTACCTCTATCCAATTCAAATATACTTTAGCACTAGACCTTCTATCAACACATGAGATCTCTAAGACCTCCAAGTCTCGAACGAGATGTTCGTCATGCATCAATAACCAATTGGCATGCTGGGAGCCCTGCGACTAAACACATCCGCAACCGCATTACCTTTGTCAGGGACATAATGTATCTTGAAGGTGTAGTCCCCAAGGAACTCCATCCACCTTCGCTGACGCATATTTAGGTTCTTCTGATCCAACAGATACTTCAAGCTCTTATGATCTGTATAAATGTCGACCTTCACGCTGTACAAGTAGTGCCTCCAGAGCTTCAACATGAATATCATGACCGCCAACTCCAAGTTATGGACCAGATATTTCCTCTCATGCACCTTCAACTGGCACGAACCATAAGCTATTACTTTCACATGCTGTAATAAAATGCAGCCTAAGCCGCTGCCTGAAGTGTCACTGTAGATCTCAAAACATTCGGTTCCACATGGCGGGCATAGAATAGGTGTCATGGTCAGATGAATTTTTAGTTCTTCAAAAGCTTGCGCGCACGCTGGCGACCAAACAAACTTCTGATCTTTCCTTGTCAGAGTCATGAGAGGTAACGCTATCCGCGAGAAGTTCTCCACGATGCGCCTATAGTAGCCTTCATGTCCCAGAAACTCTAGACTTCCGCCACTGAAGACAACATAGGCCACTCCCGTATCGTAACTATCTTCGCTGGATCCACCGCAATACCTTCTCCACTAACGATATGACCAAGGAATGCTACCAAAGAAAGCCAAAACTCACACTTCGAGAACTTGAAAAACAATTGATTGCTTCTCAGGGTCTCCAGAAAAATATGGAGATGCTCCGCCTGATCAGACTTGGACTGGGAGTACACTAGGATATCATCAATAAAGACTTTCACGAACAAATCTAAATACTCCCTGAACATTTGGTTCATCAAGTCCATAAACATAGATGACGCATTCGTCAACCCAAAAGACATGATCGTAAACTAATGATGCCCATATCATGTACATAATGCCGTCTTGGGAATGTTGCTTTCCTTGATTCTCAGCTGATTATATCCAGACTTCAGATCCATCTTCAAATACATAGTCAACCCAACAAGCTGGTCGAATAGGTCATCGATCCTCAAAATTGGATACTTGTTCTTCTCTGTTAGCTTGTTGAGTTCCCGATAATCGATGCATAACCACAGACTTCCATCATTCATCTTCACGAAGAGGACTGGGGTGCTCCAAGGTGACGAACTTGGACGCACAAACCCCTGCTCTAACAATTGTTGAAGCCGCGCCTTCAATTCTTCCATCTCTCTCAGTGCTAAGTGGTAAGTAGACCGCCACACAGGTTTAGCACTTGACACCAACTCGATGGTGAAATCGATCTCTCTCTGAGGTGGGGCTCCAGGGAGATCTTTGGGGAAAACTTCGGCAAACTCCGACACCACAGGAATATTGACCAATCCGGGCTTGGGCTTCTTAGCCTCTAAAAGAGTGAAGAACAGCTTAGGACCCTCACAAACTGCTTTAACTACTTCAAGAGTAGACATCATCGTCTTACTCAATCCCTTCATACCAGAGAATGTAGTTTCTTGTCTTGTATTCAACCCTAGTTTAACAATCTTCGAACTACAATCGATGAACGCACATTACTCCGAGAGCCAATCCATGCCAAAGATTACGTCAAACTCTACTATCAGTAGAGCTGTCACAGTTTCGGTTCGGTTCCGGTTCTGCTAAAACCGTGAACCGAACCGCTAAGGTAACGGTTCATCAAATTAGAACAAAAACCTTATTTGGTTGGGCCAGTTCCGGTTCTGGTTCCAACATAATTTTTTGGAACCGTCATGTCAACGGTTCCAGTTACGGTTCAACAAGAACCAAAACCAAACCGGTCATTAACGGTACGGTCCGGTTCTATGTGGTTCAGTCTGGTTCCAATCGATTCCAACCAAAATCAAAATTCACAGAATGAATGAGGGTGGTATAAAATAGAAAACCAGAGGGGAGAGTAAACCCGTTTGATTTTTTTGTAAGAGGGACTTTGAAGTTCAGGGCCCAAACGAAAGAATTTTGCGTTACATTAAGGGGAAGTACTTTTTTTATATAATATAGTAAGTAGGGATGAAAGTTAAAAAAAAATCAACAAAACCACAAAATCGCACCAGACTGCACCAATTTTAAACCGCTCCAAATAGTTTGGTTGTGGAGCAAAAAATATTTTAGAAAAATATGCTACTAAACTTTAAACTGCATCAGACCCCACCAATTTTAAACTGCACCCTTTATAGTTTTTTAAAAAATGTTTTAGAAAATATACGAGCATCATTTTGTTCAGTCTAAATCTGACACCTTTGAGTGTGATTGTGATTTGGGTTCAAATCGCACTAGTCTCACCATTAATAGTAAGTATAGATATTATAGAAAGATTATAAAAAATAACAATTTATAATAATATAAATAATAAAGAATATTATAAAAATAATAATAATAATAATAAACGGGTTGCGGTTCGGTTTTGCTTCGGTCTGGTTCGGATCGAGTCTAAAATTCCTGAAACCGCTTGAGACTTCGATGTTGCGGTTCTAGTTCCGGTTCCGGTCCGGATAATAAAATGAAAGAACCACACTCAGACCAATGTAGCTCACGATTTCAAAATTCAAACCAGAAACCAGATAATTCGCGAACGGTTTGGTCCGGTTCTTTGCGGTTCCGGTTTGGTTTCGGTTCAGTTTACGGTTTTTCGGTTTTAAGTGACAGCTCTAACTATCGGTAGTAGAGACGCTTCCAAGTCAAAAGTTTGACTTCCAATCAGCACTTTAACCCGACACACTCTATCTGCATGCATCGAACACCCATTAGGTAGCAGCACATCCAATCTATCCTTAGCCACAGAAGAGGTCACTCCGATAGGTGACACGAAGTCCTCGGATAGGAAAGAGTGTGAAGCTCCTGTATCAAGCAGTGCTCGAGCCGGATAGCCCATAACCACGATAAAGCCTAGAACACGACAGTCATACGACCAAAGAATAAGACGCAATGTATTACGGCTAAACTCTAACACATACCTGTCACCACATCACCCTGCTTGGTGGATTCCTATTGGCCCAGGTTATAAACTCTTGGTTGGGTTGGAGCTTGATGGGATGCGGTTGACTCCACTATCTTCCCTTTATCCGCATGCGATGCTCTTGCCTTCTTCTCCAATTTGCCAATTCAATAGTTGCGGGCTATATCCCCGGTTTGCCATAGTTATAACACTGAATTGGGCCGCCTAACCCAGAAGATGCTCCAGTAGTATTCGATGAAGTATTCAGTTTTTGGCTTCTTGTTCCACTTTCGGTACCCAGACTTCGATGAACTTGGAACTTTAAAGTCCTACCTCTTCACCGCCGAGTCCTTCTTACCTTGAACTCTCTTTAGATCCTTCTCCATAGATCGGGCTGTATTGACCAAGACTAGAAAGCCCTGCGTCGTAGGACCTGAGAGTAGCAACCTCAGATCTTCACGCAGTCCTTCGTAGAACCAGTTGGTATTGCGCTCCTCATTAGTAAAAGTGGAGCCAGCATAATGCCCCAATCTCGTGAACCCATAAAGGTATTCGTCCACACTACTGTCACCCTGAGTCAGTCTATGGAATTGATTCTCCATTGTTATTTTCTACGCTGACGGGATGAATCGTGCCAGAAATAGTCTTGAGAACTCCTCCATTGAGATATCAGAAAGTTGCCTCCCAGCAAAGTGATGAAGCTCTAACTCCTCCCACCATAACCCTGCTTCACTATCTAGAAGGAAAGTGGCTATCGTAATCTTTTACCACTCCTCAGTCTCTGTTGTGGACATGACTCTCTTAACTCTGGAAATCCAGTACTCATCTTTTGTTTGGGATCTCAGTCCCCAAAACACTGGTGGGTTAAAGCTCATCACATGCTTTAGTTATTTCTTTGTTGCTCTCCTCTGCATTACATGCTCTGTTGCTACTTGATCTGCCACCAAAGGTTCTACTACGCCAAGTGGTATGTGACCTAAACTAGGAGCAAGAGGCTACACCTGCCTCCCTGGTTGGGTATTGATCATAGCGAATACTGCTTCAGCTACCATTCTAATAGTTTCAGCTTAAGTAAGACTCGTAAGCGTGTCATTGGGCACACTACTTTCTGCAGAGTGTTGACGTTGTGACTGCTCTGCACCACTCCTAGTTACCTATAATCGTGAAACATTCAATTAGGTGACAAACAATTGCAAAAAAGCAATCATAAGAACACACAGGTTCCTCAAATATGTGTATTTTCATTCCTAAGTGGACATTCATGGGTTCTTTTATGTTATAACGGTAACATACATACAAGTGCTCACCACCTCTTAAAAGAATTCGACCACGAATTCGAATAAGGAAGACCGATACCAGAGTCTGATACCAACTTTGTAATATCCCCGTCCGTCACATAACATATAATAGAAGGTCTGAAAGGGGCCCGACGTCATATACTATGAATAGTCGAAGGAGTTGCTAATTGAAATCATACACTACGTACACGCATCCTAACACAGAGGGCATTCTAGTGGAAGAAATGTAAAGGTTATAAATAGAACCCAGCAACAACATGAATGTCCACTACCACAATTAGGAATGTAAAACAAATACACAAATAAGGTATTGTCCTTAAGGCCTTACATTGTTCAACTCAAATTAAAATGGCTTGCATACATCAGCACGCAGGCCGACCACACATGAACAATAAAATAAGTAGGTAATTCGCTTTGTCCTTCAAGGGAGAGCTTAGCAATCCTGGGCTCCATCCCGTTATATCCCTCTTAGCTCGGCTGTAACTACACGAAACATTATACCGCATGGTGGCAAATAATAACAATGGTCACCATTAGCTAATCAAATTATAATGACCCCACCCCTCACTCGGGGTGGCGGTGCTCCTTCCCTGAAGGCATTTGCATAATCGTATATTGTCAATCAAAATGTGCAACTTAAGCACCATTCGCCAAAGACGTTGGCGCAAATGCCCAATGCCCCATGCTCTCAGGGCACATTCTTGATGCGCAGGATCACATGGATCGCACCACCGTTCTCTGTGACGGTCAACAACATTTGAGCTTTAAGTCTCACAAGGGCCAAGGCCAGAGACAACGCCCCAGTGCTACAACAAATCATTTGCTTTACACATTAACCACTCCAAGTCGACCGACATAGGGGAGGCCACATTTTAGCCATATCCAATGCTCAAATCATCCGGCTCACAGGCTTGACACGGGTCAGCATCCCCTTTCCCTTTTCCGCATGATCCATAACTCTGTAAGGATCCTAGGCTAGCGCTCATGGCTACTAAAGCTAAGCAATTCAAGCTCACGCTCCACAAAATTGGCCCCCAGGTCTTTGAGAGACAGGCCATCACAGTCCCCAGGTCTCACAATACAGGCCTCACAAAATAGCCCACGGGTCTCCCAAAGACAGGCTTCAGCAAATGACCACAAGGTTTCCTAGAAATAGGCCTCAACAAACAACACAATGCTCACTAGGACCTATCGCCGGTGGTAGCGCTACCGCCATGCAGTATGGGGATAGACTATCGATTCTTCCCCCAAATCGTGTGTTTTCCTGGAGTCTCAATCCAGTACTCTCAACGCAGCCATATGCACACCCCGCGATTTCAAAATCTACGCGATAACCACAGAGTCTTCTCCGACATACAAAACATACAAACATCACCATTCCATACCAACCTGTCCGGATGGGCTTCACACAGCATGTATATTTAGTACTTCGATTTCGGTTCTAAATGCAAAAATAACGGGGATAAATGGATCCACCCGTTGGGAGAACCACTTCCATGTATTCGTGGAGTGTCTACCCACTAATGCCAAAAAGAAGGACTTCACATATCCAAGGAAGAGGATCGTTACCCTATAAGTCCACTCGGCGCCATAGAAGAAATTCTAAACTGATGAACACGACCATTGCGGCTTTGCCTCTGTAGATCCGAACTCGCTTCGCGAATCTGAGTTCCGAATCTCAAACGACGGCGAGATCTACTTCCCGGCGCTGTTACTCCTCCAAAAGATCCGGCCAAGTTCTCAACTCAAAAGTAAAATAAAGTGAAACGGCCGAACAAGTACTATAAACAAAGCTACTGCCATACGGTACCTAACTACCGCCACGCAGTACCATTAATAAAAGCCTCGATCGAGCGCCACCACCCAGGTACTCCAATCACAGGACGACATGTGGCCACGCAATTACAGCTTCGCTATCGCCGGGCGTTAGGATGTTAGAGCCTCGTAGTAGGTAGCGACAGTTACGACACGACCGCCCCTGCTACCTCCACGCGATAGCTACTACCGCCGCGCGGTAGAAACCCGAGTGATATGACAAATTAATTGTCAAGCTACCGCCTACGATAACTCTACCGCTGGGCGATAGATTCCCGAGAGCTCGGACAAATAAATTGCTAATGCCGCATGCTAACAACCTACTGTCGGGCGGTAGACTAGGCGTTGAGTCACCTCGCCTCACTCAATGCTCTCGATGCCTGGCGCTACCACCACGTGGTATCATCCTACCGCCGCGCGGTAACCTCTTTTGCTGATTACAAAAACTTGGGGTGTTACAGAGGGAGAGGGAGAGAAGGCACGTGGGGGGAGGGACCGCGGGAGAGAGGAGAAAGAATTGAAGAGAGATGGCGGTGGTGTGTTGTCAAATCATGAAGTGGAGAGAAAGAGGGGGAGAGATGAGATTGCTGACCATGGCAGGGAAATAGTGAGAGAGAGAAAAAAGAGGAGATGTGACCCACGCCATTATTGGAAGAGAGGGAAAGACAGAGAGAGAAAGAGAGAGAGGGAGAGAGAGAGGGAGGGGTGGGAGGCAGAGAAAGAAAAGAAGAGATAGTGAGAAAGAAAATATAATAATGAGAAAGAGAGAGAAAAAGAGAGAGAGAAAAAGAGAGAGAGGGATATATTTAATGAGAAAAAAGATAGAGAGAGGACGGTATAAATCAATTGAGAAAAATGATATATTTAATTGAATAAAGAGTAAGAAAAGAAAAAAGGAGGTGGGTCCCACAAAATTTATTGGAAGAGAGGGAGAGAGAGTAGGGGGAGGGAGTGTGAGGGGTCGAGAGCCACGGAAAGAAAAGAAGAGATAGAGAGAAAGAAAAATATAATATTGAGAAAGAGCGAGAGAGAGGGCATGTGGGGGGAGAGAGATATATTTAATTGGATATATTTAATGAGAAAAAGATAGAGAGAGGGGGCAGTATAAATCCATTGAGAAAAAAAAGATTTATTTAATTGGATGCGGGCACAACCCGCTCGAATGCGGCCAAAACCCGTCTGGATGCGGGCACAGCCCACAGCGTCGTTGAGAACTGGCAAAGACTGTTTGAAGATACTAGTAATATACGCGCTCTTGTTTGTGCTTGATAGTGGAGCGGTTGGTGGCTGCGGGCTCACTAGCCATTTGACGCCCCGGGCTTGTCAGCGTCAAGCACAAACAAGAGCGCCCCACTATCAAGCGCAAACAAGAGCGCCCCACTGTCAAGCGCAAACAAGAGTGCCTGCTGTCAAGGACAAACAAGAGCGCGAAAACTCGGTCCGACGGTACATGGTGCGGAGACTTGTCTTGAGAAGGTAATTTTCTCATCCGGGGGTGGGGTCTGGGATGTGGAGCCAATGCTTCGACGATACATGGTGTGGAGACTCTCCTTTCGGGAAGCCTCGACCCCCCCTATAGATCACTCCAATCCCTCCTCGGGACCCAACATCAGCCCGATCCTCACACTTGTCCTCCTCTGCCCGAGGCAGGACTTCTTCAATCCACACCTCCCGGTGGTCCTGCTACTGCTGTTGCTCCCTATTTCTTCTTGTCTCGAGGAACTCCGGGTACATGGCTGTAGCATGCCCCTCCTCCTGATGGAAGTCATAATAGGGTAACTCTACCCTGAATTCCCTCCTCCTCCTCTGCTGACCCCTCCTCCTCTACATGGCTATCGTCATAGCCTGATGCTAATCGGGGAGGGTGTGGGGGTCTCTGCCCCTGCCTCCAGCCTGGAGGGTGGAAGTGGCCTTGGCCTCTCTGACAGTTGTCTCCTCCGTGGAAACCTCTCCACTAACCCTGATCCTGCAACTCCGGCTGCCTCCAGCCGAGCCAATTATTTGCCTCCTGATGCCCCCACCTCAGCTGCTGCTGTTACACCTACTGTTGTTGTTCCCACGGCCGGTGTTCAGCTCTCCTCACCTCCTGACCCCGGCCACCTCCTGACCCCTTCTCCTCTTCTGTGGCCCATCTGGACAGCTTCTTCGTGAACTCGGGGTTTGATGCCTCCCCCTCGACTTCCCTCGTCGCCCTCTCCATCAGCTCTTCGTAGGTGAAAGGAGAAACACTCTTCAGCTCCATCCTAAAGAAACCCTACTGCAGCCCAAGGTAAAGGCCATCATCTGGGTGTGCCCTGACATCTCATTGAACTAGGTGACCTCCTCCTGGAACTGATCCACGTAACTCCCCAAGATCTCGTTCACCACCTGCTTGATGTATAACAGGGATTCTGACTCTTTCTTTATTTTCTTGGAGGTGGTAAACTTCAACATGAACCCCCAACGCAGGTCCTCGAAGCAGTAGATTGAGTTGGCCGATAGCTAGTGGAACCACTCTCTCGCCTTCTCCTTGAGTGTGATGGCGAAGAGTCTGCACTTGAAGGCATCAGACATCTACCTTATCAACACCACATCCTCGAACCACTGGATGTGTTGGACCAGGTCATCCTTCCCAGTGTAGTAGGACATCTCTGGTTCCCTGAACCCCTCTAGAACCAGGGCAGAAGAGACCAACTCGCTGAATGAATTGCCAC
Source organism: Platanthera zijinensis (assembly GCA_039513925.1). Lineage (NCBI taxonomy): Eukaryota > Viridiplantae > Streptophyta > Magnoliopsida > Asparagales > Orchidaceae > Platanthera > Platanthera zijinensis. Next base: position 220,561,145 of record CM077079.1, read on the forward strand.
CCACTGCTGGGTGATCCGGGACATCTCGCCTCCCCATCTTGTCGAACCGACCTCCACTCGCCGACTCGGGGAAGAGAACTCGCCCTTGGAGATCTCGTCTGCTGCCTTCATCCGCTAACTCCTTCCCAGGTCGCCGAGCCAGGGCATCCTCTCCCAGAGCTGGGGAGGCGACGATTGGGACAGCTGGCATCGAGCACTCGGTGCGCGTGTCGAGTGAGACCCTAACGAGACCGAGCACCTCCCGCATGAACTCCTCAAACATCCCTATCGCGGCGAGAGGGGGAGGGGGTGGCGAGTCGGTCTTGTCCGAACCTTTCCCTTCTCCTCCAGTCATCGAGCCTACTGAAGATTTTTAGCGCTGACCACTCTCCACGCTCACCGCACCAAAAATGTTGAAACTGAAAACTCGGTCTCTGTGGAGTTCACCCTTGGGGAAGGGGTGATCGCACACTTACTTCTCTCTCGCGAGCCAAACAACTAAGGAAAAAAGAACAGGGAACAGAAAGAGCTCGGCGTGGAGGACCCACCACACACCCGGAAGATCTTAGAACGCTTCCCCTCTCTAGCCAAATGTCGAGCTAAGGATACCTCAGAAAGAGCAAGAAGACCGGGCATAAGTAAGCATGCCATCTGAGGTATCCCCTTGGGTCTATTTATAGATTTATGAAAAAGGCCTACAAATAGCCAATCTCTGCTGTCCTAAAATTACTAAAATATCCCGGGACTAGTCTGCCAACAGCCAAACTCCGCTATTCCAAATGGCTATATGCAGGCCCACAAGGGAATCTAGGTAACTTTTCCCCGGGGCCCTACCTGGGCGATTGGTCCATGAGTACACCACTCGCCTGAGGGGGTGAATGCTGGGAGCACAACGCATTCATCGCCTTGAAGATCTGTGAAGGGCGAGTGCCCTGCTGGGCGGCCACTCGCTTAGCTTTGCGAGAACTGACCTCGCCTACGCGTTGAGGGGCGAGATCCTTAGGCGGGTGTTGGACGAAGATTGCACTCGCCGAAGGGTCAAACCACTCCTCCTCGGGCTGTGCGAATGCCCCTCTTTAGGCCTCAGGCGAGTGCTGGTCAAACGGCCCCACTCGCATATCTGATGGGGTCCACTCATCAAATATGGGGTTGTACACAATCCCCGCTCTTTGTGAGCTTTAACAAAGCTTGAAAAGAACCATCCAACCCTATATATTGGATGAGTGGATGCTAACCTGGGAGAGAATCTTTTGTGGGCCCTCCCACAACCATATAAATATCCAGGTAGTGGCAAATGATTCTTGCCTCAATCCTCTATTATCGCTCTCGCCTCCAGTCATGATGTCGCTATCCAAGGAAGCTCTAGACCGCCTTCGTGCTATTCAAGAAAAGAACCAGACCTTGATGGGCTCACTCGCCCCTGGCTTTCTCGAAAAGCACTCGGGTCATCCCCAAAGATGAAAAAAGCTAAAGTAGTTCGACGCCACCCAGCTAAGGATGAGTCGACCTCTCAAAATCCTTCCCCGACCAAGATATCCTTAGTATTTGCACTTGCTTAGTACTGCTCATCCCCTTTCGTTGTCGAGATAAAATGTTGATTCGTTGTCTCTATTCGCAGATCCCACTGGTGGAGAAGGAGGTTTAGAAAATGTGTGCTGAACCAAACCTGCTGGCGGGCGGGTGCGGCCAAATGGCCCGCGAGATCACCTCCCCCCTCCGGCTCGATGTTCCTGCGCAGGAGAAAAGTAAACCTTCTTCTAACTTTTAGTCTTTCATCCTCTGGCTTACTCTCCTTTTCTTTGCAGCTCCTGCTTTTGGGACTTAGGGGTTAAGAGTTACAACGCCAAGATCCTCTACTCGCGAGACACCCGTAGATCTCTCCTCGACTCTAACCTCGGCGGATGTCATCCCAAACCTTCCATCTGAACCAACAATCTTCCTCCCGGGCCTGGGGAAGAGAAACATAACCTTCGACACCCCCTTTGTGGGGGTGGCCCGACACTCCTCACCATCCTTTTATAAGGACGTGGGTACCAGATCAGGTGGCGACTTTTACTGGCTTTCACAGAAGATGTGAGAACCAAGCATTTGTAACACCACTTAATGCAGGTTTTCGTGAGATCTCCACTGATGTCGATATCCATGAGGAGGAGGTCTTGCCCCTTCCTTCTCCGGATTCAATTGCTGATTGACTAGGCAATCCAGAGGACGGTGTTGGGATGAAGCGGCAGGTGGCCGAGATACAATGGAAGCAATCGTTGTTGCTGCGCGGGATCGCAGCCCAGGTGCGGAAGAATCAATAATCTATCGAGGAGCGGCTTCTCAGCCTGGAAAACAGCTATACCCAGTTAGTCGCCAATCTTTCCGGAGATGTCGGTGGTGGGACAGAGTACCCTGGCCTTTACATCGTACGGGTCGAAGACCAACTCCATCTCACACAGCGAGGACTCCAGACCATTCACTCCATCCACTACACATATGCCATGCCGGGAGCGGGAAGGGGAGGTCGGAATGACAATAATTTCCCCCTAGTGGGCCTACAGGCACTCGCCTCCCGCTCTAGTTCTATTTTATAAGTTATGTAATATTAACTGTCGGCCTTTGTGCCGAATGCTGACAATGTGTGATGGTTATATATTATTTGATCTCGCTTTCTTTTCTTTATTTTATCGTGCATGTGTTTTTGTTCTTGCGGATGCTTTTACTTATGTCGTTTCCCCTGCTTGGAACTGCGGTGCGAGTGAGGTAGTGTGAGATCTCGCCAGGGGCCTAGGCGGGACCTGGGGTAAGATCTGAACATGTGCTATCTGCACCTCTTTTATGCCTTGATCTTTTACCGTTAGGAATTTACAATAAAAAGGATGCCCACCTACCCTATTAATCATCGTCTTCAACTGTTTTTCGCTTTCCTTGTCATTCTTATCCTTCTTTCACTCGAACTTTTGCCTCTACTTTCCTTCCAAGTGAGATGTCAGGAGAGGGTGATGGCTGAAACAAGTGCGCCGCCGCATTTGCCGACTACCCTTTCGTTAACTGCAATATGACCATTGAAGAATACCACTCCCTAGTCAACCTCTACATCACGCCAGGTTTCACCGCGCGACATCCATCAGAAAACGAAGCCATCAACCACTTCTCTCCTATCAAACTCGCCATCCCCGCTGAGCATTTCGAAGTTGGACTCCGCCTCACAATATGGCCTGAGGTCCGCCAAGCTCTGCTCTACTTTGGTGTAGTTCTCGCGCAGCTCAACCCAAATTCCATAGCCCTACTAGTTGCATTCGCGTGCTACATGCGGTCGGAGCGAATGGATTTCAGCCTCCCGGTCTTCCGCAAATTATTCAATTTCCACGCCAAGAGGGACGGGATCGCGTTCTTCTTTGGCAGCAACCTTAAGGCGAAAGGTCTCACCAAAAAGAACCATAATTGGGTCAAGAAGTTTATCTTTGTTTCTGGTGACTTCGACAACCTCCCCCTCTCGCCGATCCATCAAGAGGATTCTACCTACCGTCCTCCCAGTCTCGACGGCCATGAGTCTAATCTCCATCAATTCCTGCATGGGAAGGATTTCGACGTTATCTTTCTGAGGAGGAACATCGACACGCTCCTGCCGGTTCTCGTCGGGGAAGGTAATTCTCGCAATCACTACTATAAAAATTATAAGGTTTGGAAAATTCTTCTAACTTACAATTTTTGCGCAGGGGTGCGAGATCTTCCCCTTAATCCTCCATTCGCCGACATCGCCGTACCCTTATCTGAGCCGGCGCGTGCTGAGGCTGTCGCAGCGGCCCACAGGAGCTATTTGATGCCACTGTCGGGATCCAGTGGTAAAAAGCGGAGGCCTGATGCACCGCCATCCCTTCATCCTTCCAAGAAGCCATCAACAGGCGAGAAGCCCCTGACTACCGAGAAGCCAAAAGGTGCCGAGAAACCAAAGGGTGCCAAGAAACTAAAAACTGCCGAGAAGTTAACCACTGCTGATCTTGACAATGGTGTGGAGATTATCATTGATTCTCATAAAAAATACGCTGGAGATGTAGTGAGGAAGAGGGCAGGAGTGACCGGCGGGACCTCGGCACAGGGGAAGCCGGAACCCAGGGGCCACAGCAACTTCGGCCTATGTGAGGATGTGTTGAATGACAGTGAAGAGCCCCTGCTGGTGTGGGATCGGAAGGACAACAGGGCCTCCATCTTTACCGTACTCCCTTCCTGGCAGGAAGGCGATACGGTCTCGGGCCAGGCCTATGCATTGGCCTTTGGCATGTATGGGCGGGACAACGCCACTTACTATGACAGGGCGCTGACCAAATCACTCGCCTATGAGAGCTCGCGGGCCCAATTCTACGCCCTCGAGATCTCACATATGTTAGCGCGATGTAGCATCTGCCTTGCGCGATAACTGGCGGATGTTAGCGCGGCGCGATCCGTTCTCTGTTCAGAAGTGAAAACGCTGAAGGAGGAGCTCATTGCCTCCAAGAGGGATCTTGCCCTGCGGGAAGCTGGAGTGGTATGTATCTTCTCGCCTGTTGTATACTTGCTGCTCTTTTCTCTCTCCCTGACCCCTTGTTATCTTGTAGGATGCCGCGACTGTCGCCAAGAAGGACACGCGCATCGCTCGCCTTGAGGATGAGAACTGGCGGTTAAGGGCTCAAAATCAGTAGTGGATCTACTCGCTGATTCCCCCCCCCCCCCTGAGCGAGAAGGAGGCCCTGCTATATTCACAACATGAGGTTGACTTAATGATGCATGAAGAAGGCCGTCTTGGGAGCCAGGCATGCGCTCCAGATAATGCAGCAGGCCGGTTTCCTAAACAGCAATGGTAAGAAGGTGATAGCCGAGATCTTGATGCCGGAGCTCTTCCATCCAATTCCCGAGCCCATGGAGAGCGCGGATGAGGATTCTAACGAGAGTGAGCACTCGGCCTCGTCGCCCTGAGGCTCTCGCCCCTCTCTTTTTTTGCTTTTGCTTGTACTTTTTTCTTTTGGACCTTGCCCCCCTTTTTGTCAATGTAATGATTTTGACAGATAGAATACATTGAATACATTATTATAAAAATTCTCATTCCTTCCCTTTATTCTTCCCAATGCCGAGTGACGCGGTACTTAGAAATGCATTCGACTCGCGCTTCTGCATAACCCAGGGCCAGAACGTCTCGCGACCCCTTAGGCCGACCTTTCGCTTAGGATTAGATTTCGCGTCATTCTCGCCTTTTTAGCAATGCGCGTGCAAGTTCTTGGGTCTGCGACAACAAGCTCTTGGCACTCGCATTGGCTTACCCTCTTTAGACTGGCGAGATCCCCTTACTTGGTGTGATCTTCCCGAGATCTTATACTTTCTTTAAAGAAAACCTTTGTCTTCAGATATGTTTCATTGGTGAGATTAGTTGAGGACTTTTTTTGAAAACTCCGTCCACCGAGGACCTCTGCCCTGCCAGCTAAGTGGAAGGCTGACAGCAGAAGCAACTCTGGACAGCCTTGGAATGGGAGTCCTACTTTACTTGATTAACCACCGAGCGCTACCACCGACCCAATCAGCTAGGTAGAAGCCTGATGGAGGGTGTTGAGCATCAACCAGACTCATCCCCAGGGTCATAACGATGTCCAACGGGGATCCCGGCCTTGCCAGTTAGGTGGAAGCCTGACAGCAGGAGGATCCCGGGACCTAACCCCAGAGCGAGAAGATGTTCCTTTGGCCAACCTCCGGGCACTAACACCAGCCCAATCATCTAGGTGGAAGTCTGATAGTGGGTGTTGAGAATCAACCGGACTCAGCCACAGGGTCATAACGACATCCAACGGGGATCCTGACCCAGCCAGCTAGGTGGAAGCCTGACAGCGGGAGCATCCCGGGACCTAACCCTAGAGCGAGAATATGTTCCTTTAGCCAACCTCCGAGCGCTACCACCGGCCCAATCAGCTTGGTGGAAGCAAGACGGCGGGTGTTGATCATCAACCAGACTCAGCCCCAGGGTCATAACGACGTCCAACGGGGATCCTAGCCCTGCCAGCTAGGTGGAAGCCTTACAGCGGGAGCATCCCGGGGACCTAACCCTAGAGCGAGAAGATGTTCCTTTGTCCAACCTCCGGGCGCTATTACCTGCCCAATCAGCTAGGGGGAAGCCTGCTGGCGGGTGTTGAGCATCAATCGGACTCAGCCCCAGGGTCATAATGACGTCTAACGGGGATCCCGATCCTTCCAGCTAGGTGGAAGCCTGACAGTGGGAGCATCCCGGGACCTAACCCTAGAGCAAGATAACTTATCATCATTCTATAGCCCTACCAGCTAGGCGGAAGTTTGGCAGCGGGAGCATCTCATGACTCAGCTTTACAAATAACAAACTTGATCTGCAAAAGAGTTGGAGCATCAAAAGATTTCACATTTATTGAAAAGGTGGACGTACATATTTTCACGGACAGAAACGCTTCAAATAATCACCACTTCAGGTGTGACTTTGGGTCTCACCCTCCATATTTCGGAGACGATATCCTCCTGACCTTAGATCTTCCCGGACAATATACGGTCCTTCCCAGTTAGGGTTGAGCTTCCCCACTATTGCCGACCTCCCTACTGCGTCCACCTTCTTCACGACCAAGTCTCCTTTCACGAACTGTTTGACCCTGATGTGCTTATCAAAGTACTTAGCCATCTTCGCTTTACCTTTTCCTGTCGGATGACGGAGAGATCGCGCAACTCTTCCACCATGTCAAGTGAGAGTTGTAGCTCCGCGTTCTCAGTTTGTCATTCTTCCCTTCCTGCCTCTGCCTCGACCACCCAAGGTGTCCGGACCTCGAACTCTATTGGGAGCAGTACCTTGCACCCATGGGAGAGCTTGAAGGGGGTCTCCCCCGTGGCCGTGTTGGGAGTGGTTCTAAGGGCCCAGATAACCGAAGGAAGCTGCTCCACCCAGCTACCCTACAAATTCTCCACTTTTTTCTTGAGGAGGTTGACGATGATCTTGTTCGCCGCCTCCACTTCCCCGTTGCTCCTGGGGTGGTGGACTGAGGCAAACCTAAGGTCAATCCCGAGCTGTCCGCAAAACTGATGAACTTGGCGCTGGAAAATTTAGGCTCATTGTCCGTAATAATAGCCTGGGGTAACCCGTTGTAACGACCCGATTTTTTCGGATGATTATTTTATCCTCTTGGTGACGTCATGATGACGTATGGGCGTGACGTTAACATAAGCTTGACGACGCGTTGCCGTTAGTGCGTTTTCGCGTCTGTTAGGTCGAGCTGACCAAATCATGGGATTCTTGTCGAAATTGGAAAATTTTGCGTTACGAAATTAAACCAATTAATTTTTGACTTGCTTGTCAAGTTTCGTCGCGTTCCGAGCGATATTGGTGTCTCAGCGAATTTCCGAAGTTTTGTATTGTTAATGTTTACCGTAAACTTTAAAAATTTATATATCGAGAACGGTGCTTTGGATTTCGATTTTGACGTCGCAGTTGGATTCGTAGCACCTGCTTTTGCCTAGGATGCGAATTTCGTTTTGATCGGCATGCATTTGACCCTCCATAAAAATATAATAGTTATAATATGATTTTTATTATAATAATAATAATTAATATTATTATAATTACCCTTTCACCGAATTCTCTCCCTTATATTCGCCGAAGTCCCCCATTATAGTATTTATAATAATAATAATATTATTATTATTATATTATATATATATAATATTTATATTAAAAAAATGCATTAGTGGAATGCAGCCCCAATCCATTAGTCGAGTCTAACCTTCAATTCGTCGAACGAAACCTTGATTTGTCGAATGTGCCCGTTGAATCCCCAGTTAAATTTTGTTGCGTGACCTGTGGAGCTTTGTCGGGTGCGTCAAGTTTGTAATCGGAGTCTGTTATTGACCGTTTAACTAAGAGGTTATGATGAAACTCTTATAATATAATGAATATAAAATGTTTGCTGGCCTGTGCGCGTTGGGGTAAATCCCTTGGCACAGAGCCTTGCTTGTTGGGTCTATGCGCGTTGTGGAACTTTTCCCAGGCACAGTTCCTTAGCTGTTTTATCTGTGCGTGTTGTGGACCTTTTCTCCGACATAGTTCATCCTATTGGTTGTGGATCATACACCCAAGCTTGCGCTGTGTTTTTAATGCCCTTCTCGAGCTGATCAGCCTCGTTTAAAATTGTTAATGATGTTATATATATAATAAAAGATGTTATACTTTATGACACTTGGTATTATGTTTCTTTTCGGACTTTTGTAGTTTTGCTTTTACTTCATAGCTAGACCTTTGTTTTGTTTCTGCTGTTTCGTACTGACTTCTGTTGCTAGCTTGATTGTTATTTCCAGTCTACTTGGAGGTTTGTCATGTCCTATTTACTTCTTTTTGCATCACTTGTAACTTGCTTCTGAGGTGTTCTTCTTTTGAATGTTTTAGGTTCGGAGCAGTAGCAGGTTTAGCTGGTGGAGTTCGTGATTTCATGGTTGCGGCTAGTTGCTGTCGCTTGTCTTTCAACTCAGTTTAGTGAGGTAGATCTTTCTTTGTTTCAGACTAGACTTCTTTCCTATGGGTTCATGTCAATTTGTTGACGCCCATAGTGTTAGTTCTCGTGGTAGACTACTTGCTAGTTGTACTGTTGTTGCTTACTGTTAGTTTTATACTTGCTCTCTGGGAATGATTTATGTTAGGATGCATAATATGTGTTTGTATATGTATCCACCTTAGGTGTCAACATGTGACGGTTATGTAGTACGAGATGCATAACCATCATCACATGGGTGCCTATTAACACGTTTTACTTCTTTCGTTGTATGCGATATTATATAGTATGAGATGCATAATATTTCGTGTGTACGCCGCTCATAACATGCACTAAGGACTTTATAGAATGCATAACACAACATGCAAAACATAACATAGAATTTGCACGCGTGCCAAGTTAAAGATCTACATGATGACATATGTACACACATGATTTGAAGGGAAAATTTTAAACATTCATGCATTCATATTATTAGCACAAGTGTTAGTGGGATGATAGTTCGTCATCCTAAACTTAGAGCATAACATCATTTCATGAATTTCCAGAGCAAGGTAACATCAAGGGCAAGTATTTACACATCTCTAATCTGATTTGAGTTAGAAAATTTGAGTTCGCTAGCTGATGTGTCTTAAGCTAGGTATTAACTGTATGTATGTTTGTCCAGTAGAGATGCTGACAAAGCGTCCTACGACGAGGTCGACTCCCCAGTCTGAGGGTGATTCGTCGGGTGCGCAATGCGATGCGGTGATTGAGAGTCCACGTCTGAGCAATGAGGCTCTGTCAAGACAATTAGTTGCGATGCAATCACAGATTCAGTCATTGTTGTCTGGCGCTCCCGTGCAGCAAACAGTGGTGCAAGACCCTGCCGTAGGTCAAGTCGTGCCCGCTACTCCTGTTCCTATGGTGCCCCCAGTGTCACTATCGCCAGAGATGAACTTCATTTCTCATTTCCAACGATTGGGACCTCCCAATTACGATGGGAGAGACGACTTTATGGCCTTGGATGACTGGATCATCGCCATTGAAGAGATGTTCTCGTATTCAGGAATCGCAAAAGCCCAAAAGGTGATGATTGCTGTCTACCAGCTAAAAGGTCTGGTGAAGAGCTGGTAGATCCGAGAGAAGGAGAGCTTGGCTGAAGGATGCTCTTAATAATCCTTCAAGAAGATGCTGCTTAAGAAGTTTCTACCATCGGTAGAACATGATCGTCTGATGAACAATTTCCTGCATCTGAAGCAGATATAGCTCACTGTGAGCGAATATGAGATTTAATTTAGTAAGCTGAGCAGGTTTGCTCCAGAATTAGTATCCTCTAAATCTGGCAGAGTAAAACGCTTTCTGGGTGGTCTTCGGAGCGACGTCCAGTAGTTGGCAAGTGCATATAGATCTAAGAATTATGCGGAAGCAGTCGAAGCTACCCTAAAGGTAGAGGCGATAGATAACACGAAGAATCGCAGACTGCAAGCGAGGAAGGATAAGAGAAAGTCAGATGACAGTGGAAGTTCTAGGGCAACTTGTCACAACCCGCATTTTCTCCGAATTTAGTAATTATCAGAGTATGAGAAAACACGCGTCATGATGCCACGTCGAGCAAGGGATAACTGCTGACGCTCAGGAAAAACCATCTACTAACTTTAAGAAAGAATTTCATGAGTTTAATGATTAGAAAATCAGTTATATTTTAGAGGTCGTATCCCTCGGCTCGGTGGATCACCTATTCCACAGTTAAAACTGTACTTTACGCTGCGAAAAATACTTTATTCAGGTTTGACTTCTTAAGGAGTTCATAAGTGCCCCAAGAGGACAGCTTATGCTATGCAAGACTCTACATTTATTTTATATTATATAAAAGAAAACGAACTTTTTATTTTGTTTGGAAAATAGTGATTTTAATTTTATAAAACATGTTGATCATGCGATATACTCATAATAATAGTTGTAGTTTTAAAATAACTAGCAACCTAGCATAAATCCTCCCCAGAGCAAGTAGACTATCTCCAGAAAATGGTAGCGGCAAAAGTAATATATCTAGTACAAAGGTAAAAACTACTAGTGGGCGCCAACAACCTGACACGAACCCACTGACACATATGTATGTCTGTAAGAAGAGTACAGAAAACTATCTCACTAACAAAGCAATAGGATCTCCAAAGTCCAAGAGACTACCAGCAACACCACCGCAACCTAGCCACCAAACTGGCTACTGCTCAGAACCTGAGGCATTCAAAAGGAGAAAGAATACCTCAGCATGCAAAACAAGGAAAAACTGCATGAAAGTGTCAACCAGGGAATAAATGAAAGAGGAAATCACACAGCAGTAAAAGTCACAACTGCCCAAAGCAAGACAATAAGAAATGCACTACGTGCGAGGAAACAGCATCAACCCTGCCCAGAAACTACATCCTGCAGAGTCTACTAAGCTACCAAGAGCCCAAAGTGCTGCAATCTATCAAGGAAGAAACTTCTAACACCCTAATCTATGGGAGATGGTAGTAGCAAAGACAAACAACATGGATCCGGGTTGGAGGCAAACTCAGTCCCCCAACCACCATTTCCAAGCCAACAAGCTCAAGGGTCTACATGTGAAAACACAAGGGACCTTCCACCCCCTTGCCCAGCCCGTACCTGGAGCAAGATAGAAGAATAAGGGTGGCCTTGGCTAAATTACACAACACCTCCCCCATGAAGAGCTTCAAACCACCACTACTAACCACGACCCACGATTCGGCCTTAAGGAAAGAAAAACATGACCGACAAGAAAACTCAAAATGTAATCAAGGAATTCACTCGGGGACAAAAATCGAGGTAGACGAAAAGTGTTGAAATGACTCAACACGGCTTGGCGTTGAGTAGGACCCACTCAATGCCTACCTAGACCTTGGCGTTGAGTAAGCTAGCCTCACTCAACGCCAAAACAAGCATGGCGTTGAGTGGAGTTCACTCACTCAACGCCTCAAGCAAGAACAACTCTGGCGTTGAGTGAGCTAGCCTCATTCAATGCCAAAACAGGCATGGCTTTGAGTGAGGTACACTCACTCAACGCCCTGGTACTTAACAACAATCAGAGAAAGTGGCATTAAGTGAGCTGACCTCACTCAACGCCAAAACAGCAATGGCGTTGAGTGAAGCTCACTCACTCAACGCCCTCACACTTAGCCGTAAAAGAGAACAAAGGTATTGAGTGACTCCACCTCACTCAACGCCAAACCAGCAATGGCGTTGAGTGAGGTTAACTCACTCAACGCCCTGACACTTAGCTGTAAAAGAGAACTACGGCATTGAGTGAGTCCACCCCACTCAACGCCAAACCAGCAATGGCGTTGTGTGAGGTTAACTCACTCAACGCCCTGGCACTTAGCCGCAAATAGGCAATTCTGCGGCATTGAGTGAGCTGACCTCACTCAACGCCAAAACAGCAATGGCGTTGAGTGAGGTCGTCTCACTCAATGCCAGAAGTTCTGGCGGCGAAGAAGGGCTTTGGCGTTGAGTGAGTCTGCCTCACTCAACGCCAAAGCAGAAATGGCATTGAGTGAGGTCAACTCTCTCAACACTACGGGACTTGGCCGCAAACTTTCCTTCGGCGTTGAGTGAGGCCACCTCACTCAACGCCAAACCAGGAATGGCAATGAGTGAGGTCAACTCACTCAACGCCAAAGTACTTAGCCTCAAAAAATGCTATGGCATTGAGTGAGCACACCTCACTCAACGCCAAAGTACTTGGCTGCACAGAAGCGACGGCGTTGAGTGAGTCCACCTCACTCAACGCCAAAACTGAAATGGCGTTGAGTGAGGTCGACTCACTCAACGCCAAAACAGTTAGCTTCTCAGGAAAACCGCGGCGTTGAGTGAGCTTGCCTCACTCAATGCCAAAACGGAAATGGCGTTGAGTGAGGTCGACTCACTCAACGCCAAAGTACTTAGCCGCTAGCAGGGGCTGTGGCGTTGAGTGAGTCCACCTCACTCAACGCCCTAGTACTTAGAAATATTCTGACTGGCTACAGCTGCGGCATTGAGTGTATGGATCACACTCAATGCCAAACCCGCAATGGCTTTGAGTGTGTGCACCACACTCAACGCCGGTCAGACAGAATTCAAAAAAAAAATCTTACCAACAACACAGCAGGCACCCCCTTCTCTCACACTCTCTCGGCTTCACCTGCAAGCCACCAACCAGAAATCAATCTGGAATAAAACTGATGGCATTACACCGGCGGGTTGAGCACCAACAGCGGAAAGAGGGGGGCTCAATAGGAGAATCTAAACCTTAATTTTTCAGCAAGATGAAGAACATGCTTGGCTTCTACCCTAGGGCTAACCAGGATTTTCAAAAAAATACAAGAGAACAAAAGAATGGCAAGGGCAAGAACACCACTTGCCTCGATTTCCGACGAAGCTTGGTCGGCTTTCCCTCCTCTTCACTCTGCACTAGAAGGTGCAGCACCTAAAAGCACCTAACAAGCAAACCCACACTTTAATGGTGGAAACCACAAGAACCGAAAATCCCAAATCTCCTAAAACTCCACAAAAATCGAATTTCTTACCGTCGAAATGTAGATCTTAGCGAGAGCAAGACAACAACACTTTCGGAATCGAAATCCGTCCACGAACACTCCCGGAATCAATGTCCGAAAGCTAGGGCAGCCCGTCGTTTCCGCCTCTCTTTTCCGCGAACAGGAGCAGCGATTTTCTTTTGGCCTTGGGAAGAAGGAGGAAGGAGAAATGGGCCTGCCACTTCTTAATAAGGCTTTATAACTACTTAGCCATCTCGGTTCAGCCTAACTGCAGCCCAGCCGCCGGTTCACTCAGCTAAAAAAAAAAATCAAATTTCTAATTTGATTTTACTAATAGCACACCCAAAACGACGTGAAAACCGAACTACCTCGGAATTCGACGAAATTCGCACCGTAGCTAAATTGCCACGCTACAAACAGAACAGCGAAGTCGAAATTAACTTTCGACGAACAGAACTCGAGTTATAACCTCCTAAAGCCAAAACACAAGCATCCCCCAAGAGGCCACACCGGGTCACCCAAAACGACTCGGCTTGCTAGGGAGACCTTGCCCATAGGCTACAAAATAGGCCACTCAGTTCTAAGGAGCTAAAACACACTCCACAAATGGCACAAGCCACGAAGACGTGTCACCGTAACGCCGAACGAGAATAAAAATAGTCGCAGAAAAATCGGGGGCGTTACAGTCACTCCCCCTAAAAGAAAGTTTCGTCCCGAAACTTTACGCACAACATTTCTACCAAAGAAGGAAAAAAGTAACAAACAGGAGTTACAAGAAGGAAAACATACCGATCAAAATCAGGAAAATAGGTGAGGGTAAGCTTTCCTCATGGCCGACTCTAGCTCCCAAGTCGCACTCTCCAAATCCTGATTCCTCCAAAGAACTTTCACCATCGAAATGGACTTCTTTCGCAGCACCCGTTCCTGAGTATCCATAATATGGACCGGCACTTCAACAAAAGAGAGGTTGGGCTCCAACTGGGGCACAACATCCAAGACTTGCCCACTGCTGCGCATACACTTCCTCAATTGACTAACATGGAAAACATTATGAACACCTGGGAAGTCTGCTTGCAAATCCAACCTGTAAGCCGACACGCAAATCCGCGCCACAATCTTAAACGGGCCCACATACCTCGGGTCCAATTTCCGATTCTTACCAAACCTCTTTACACCCACCATCGGGGAAACCTTAAGAAATACAAGGTCCCCTACAGAAAACTCCAAGGCAGACCTACGCCGATTGGCGTTCTTCTCGTATCTCTCCTGAGCTATACGAAGCTTCTCACGAATAAGCTTCACTGTGACTTCCATTTCCTCAAGAGCATTTGTACCCAACAAAGGCCTCTCACCAGCCTCAGCCCAAAACAACGGTGTTTTGCAGCGCCTCCCGTATAAGGCTTCGAACGGAGCCATCTACAAGCTCTCCTGATAACTGTTGTTGTAAGCGAATTCCATAAGTCGCAGCCACTCATCCCACGCTCCACCGTGGTCTAAAACATAGCATCGGATCATATCCTCAACTATCTGATTCACCCACTCTGTCTGCCCATTGGTCTGTGGGTGGTAAGCAGTATAATACCTCAGATCTGTTCCCAAACACTCCTGCAGACTCTGCCAAAAACGAGAAGTAAACCGGGAGTCTCGATCAGAAATGATACTCACAGGCAAACCATGCAGTCAGATGACTTCATCCAAGTACAACTCCGCTATCTTCTTCATCGGGTAATCAATCTTATATGGCACGAAGTGAGCACACTTCGTCAGTCTATCCACTATGACCCAGACAGAATCAAATCCCCTCGGGGATCGCGGTAAACCCGTGATGAAATACATAGATATACTTTCCCACTTCCAAGTCGGGATCTCTAACGAAGTCAACTTGCCACCAGGCCTTCCATGATCGGCCTTCACACGCTTGCAAGTGTGGCACTCCGCAACAAAACGGGCTATATCGCCTTTCATGCCATACCACCAGACAATTTGCTTTAGGTCACGATACATCTTCGTAGATCCTGGATGGTAGGCAACGCTGGATCCATGAGCCTCTCTGCAAATCATACCTCTAATGTCCCCTACAGCGGGGATGGAAAATCTGCTGCGGTACTTCAAAGTACCCGCATCATCGATAGCAAAGTCTGGCAACTCCCCCTTCTCGGTCCTGGTGAATAAGTGCAGAAGATCCGGATCGTCCTTATGGTGCAGTCTGGTCAAAGAAATCCAGAACGACTCTGCCACTACTAAACTACTCTGCAAGCCGCAGCATCCCACTGATATATCCATAAGAAGAAACTCCTCCACTAAACGATCGGCGGTGAGATTAAAGATCTTTCCCGTCTTACGGCTCAGGGCGTCGGCCACCACAATGGCCTTGCCTGGATGATACTGGATCTCTACGTCATAATCGGCCACATACTCTAGCCACCGCCGCTGGCGCAGATTCAACTCCTTCTGCGTGAACACGTACTTCAGGCTCTTATGGTCGGTGAAGATTTTGCACTGAGCCCCATAAAGTAGGTGTCTCCACAGTTTCAATGCATAAATAACCGCTGCGAACTCGAGGTCATGCGTAGGATAATTCTTCTCATGAGTCTTCAGTTGCCTTGACCCATAGACAATCACCTTTCCAACCTGTATTACCACACAACCCAGACCTACATGCGAAGCATCCACGTAAACATCATAATCCACCCCTTCAGTAGGCAGGGTCAGAACGAGAGCAGTGCACAATCTCCTCTTTAACTCCAGGAAGGCTTCTTCGCACCTTTCGCTCCAAACAAAAGCCACGTTCTTCTGAGTCAGCTTGGTCAAAGGTGCAGCTAGGGAAGAGAAACCCTCCATGAACCTCCTGTAGTAGCCAGCCAACCCTAGGAAACTCCTGATCTCCTTAGGCGTATTCGGCCTACTCTAATCCATCACTACTACGATCTTTTTTAGGTCGACCGAGATCCCATCCTTGTTCACCACGTGGCCTAAAAATGAAACCTGAGGCAACCAAAATTCGCACTTGCTTAGCTTGGCGAATAACTTGTGGTTCCTCAACTCCGATAGAACCAAGCGCAGATGCTGCTCATGCTCCTCAACGCTACGAGAATAATCCAACACGTCATCGATGAAGACCACCACGAACTTGTCCAGGATATCCTTGAACACTCGGTTCATCATATCCATGAAGGCTGATGGTGCGTTGGTCAAACCAAACGACATCACCAAGAACTCAAAATGTCCATGCCTCGATCTAAATGCAGTCCGTGGAATATCTGCCTCACGGATCCTGAGCTGATGATAGCCTGAGCGAAGATCGATCTTGGAGAACACCGTGCTACCGCGCAGCTGGTCAAATAAGTCATCGATCCTCGGCAGAGGGTACCTGTTCTTAATTATGACTTTGTTCAACTCTCTATAGTCGATGCAAAGCCGCATTGACCCATCTTTCTTCTTCACAAATAGCACAGGAGCACCCCAAGGTGACGAACTCTGCCTTATAAATCCCTTTGCCAACAACTCATCCAACTGAACTCGCAACTCTTCTAACTCACAAGGGGCCATCCGGTATGACGCCTTAGCAATAGGACGCGTACCCGGCTCTAAATCAATCACAAACTCCACATCCCGCTCGGGAGGAAGACCAGAAAGATCATCCAGAAAAACATCGACGAAACCACGAACAACTGGAATCTCCTCCAAGTGCGGTACACTAACAGCGGTCCCAACCACCGAGACCAAACAAGCAAAACAATCCGAAAGAAATAGCTTCTGCGCACATACCGCAGAGATAACATGAGAATCCTAGCACAGATCAGCATACACGCTTCCGGGCTGACCGTCGTCCCTGATGAAGTCCAAGCGCTTCCCTTTGCACTGAATGACTGCATCAAACCTAGACAGCACGTCCATGCCCAAAATAACATTGAAGTCCTCCAGATCAATCATCTCAGGTCTGCCTTCGCAAGGAAGTCCCCCAACAAAACAGGGCAATCTAACATGCCCAAATCTGACAGTATAGATTCACCAGAGGGGAACTTGACACGTAAGGTATCCCGAACTCGATCTAAAGTCAACCGATGTTGCTTCACAAAGGCTCTAGCCACGAACGAGTGGGTAGCGTTGGAGTCAAACAGAACACGTGCCCAGCGGTTCTTCACTTTAAATTTCCCTAGAGGAGCATATAAAACTAAGGAACTACCACAAAAATACTACAAACATTCTAGCGAAACAAGAACAAAACCTTCAGGCTGGAAAGACAACTAACCTGAGATGAACTTAGTCGAAGCTTGAGCCTCCTCGGAAGAGATCACGTTCAGCTTTCCCTTTCCCTTGTCCACATGCTGAGGTGGAGGTAATGCCTGTAGAGGAACTGCATGAAGAACAGGCTGGACCTGAGGACACCTAGACTTGATGTGTCCCTTTTGCCCACACTGAAAGCAGACTTTATCCTTGGACCAGCACTGGGCAGCATCATGCCCGAGTCGCTTGCAAACAGAATAGGAGACATCTCTCCTAGGGGCACCCTTAATCGCGTGAACCTGCTCCTTCCTCTGAGCTGCTGCCTTCTTGAAACATCTCTCAACAGGGTGGCCTGATCGACCACAGAAGCTGCACACCACTTTGCTCTTCTTTCCCGGAGCCGCACCGACTACCTGGGGTTTCTTCTCCTCCACAGACTTCCTCTTGTCCTTCCTCATTTGCTGGCCTCTGCTCTTTGTGGTCTCAATAGCCTCTACCTTCAGAGCATCCTCCACTACTCCTGCATAAGTCTCTGACCCATAAGCACCTGTCAACTACTGCACCTCGCTCCTCAAATAACCGAGAAATCGCTTAGCCCGTTCAACCTCAATGCTGACCAATCCAGGGGCAAAACGACTCAACTTGCTGAACTCTATCTCATACTCACCCACCGTGAGTTGCCTTTGCTTCAGATGGAGGAAGTCATTCATGAGGCGGTCACGCTCGACCGAGGGTAAGAAATTCCTCAACAGCATCTCCTTGAACACCTCCCAAGAGCATCCAGCTACCAAGCTCTCCTTCTCTCTTAGCCACCAACTCTTAGCCAAACCTTTAAGCTGATAGGCGGCTATCATCACCCTCTGATCATCTGCAATCCCTGAGTACGAGAACATCTCCTCCATGGAGATTAGCAAGTCGTCTATCACCATGAAATCTGCCTTCCCATCATAAGTGGGAGGGATCAGCCTCTGAAACTGCGAGATGAAGGCCATCTCTGCAGGCACCACCACTGGAGGTCTTAGGGGTGCAGGAGAAGGAGGAACAGCTAACCCCCCCCCCCCCCCCCCCCCCCCCCCCCCCCCCCCCCGCAGGGCCTTGCACTCCCTGAGTCTGACCTGCCACAACCGCCACCAGGGACTGAATCTGGGCCTGCACCTCCACCATCTGCCTGCTCAAGGCATCGCTACTCTGCCGCAGGCTCTCGATCACCGTGTCATTCTGAGCTCTAGATGACTCACCCTCATACAGGGGAGTCGATCTAGTCGAAGGATGTCTCGCCATCCTAAAATCATAACAACACTAGTTAGATCCTAATACAATGGCTAGAACCCACTACAAGTACAGACAATACATATATAGATATAAACTTAAAGCTGCTAAACTTGCTCTGGGAGTTTATCTTTTTACAAAAATTGATGTTATGCCCTAACCTAAGATGGTTAACCACCACCATGCTAATTCATGTGCCTAGATCGGGAATGCATGACTTTATATTACTTTTGACTTGAAAGCTTATGTGTGTACATATGTAATCCTGCCAGTCTTTAGCTTGGCACGTTGTGCTTATGCAATGTTATACTATGCATGATTGTGCTATGCATTCTAAAAAGGCCCTAATGCATGTTATGAGCGGCGTACGCATGAAAATGTTATGCATCCCATACTACATAACATTCGCATGCAACGAAAAAGAAAACGTGCTAGACGCAGCCATGTGGTGAGGTTATGCATCCCATACTATATAACCCTCACATGTTGCCCCTATGGTGGATCCATATACGAACACATATTATGCATCCCATACTACATAATATGCCCCGTATACTTCATGTTATGCTATGAGTGTAGTGTTCGTGCTTTTGCAAAGACGTGCTGATGACATATTGGTGTGTGAATGACATGATGCTGAACTACTAAAGCAATCAATGGAAGGTTGCCCGACTAACTTGTCAAGTAACCTCCCTCTGATACCAACTGTCACAACCCGCATTTATACACGGTTCATCAAATCCATGAAAGTTGAAGGCGCATTAGTCAAACCAAATGACATGATTAAGAACTCGAAATGCCCATGACGAGAATAGAACGCCGTCTGCGGAACATCTGACTCCCGAATCCTCAACTGGTGATAGCCCGAACAAAGGTCTATCTTTGAAAACACTGTACTACCACGCAGCTGGTCAAACAAATCATCAATCCGAGGCAGAGGGTACCTGTTCTTAATTGTAACCTTGTTCAGCTCTCTGTAGTCGATGCATAGCCTCATCGACCCGTCTTTCTTCTTTACGAACAGCACAAGTGCACCCAAGGGCGACGAACTCAGCCTGATAAAACCCTTTGCCAACATCTCATCTAGCTGGATCCGCAACTCATCCAGCTCTCGCGGGGCCATGCGGTACAACGCCTTAGCAATAGGACGCGTACCTGGCTCCAAATCTATAACAAACTCGACATCTCTATCGGGTGGAAGATCGGGAAGATCGTCAGGAAAAACATCAGAGAACTCACAAACAACAGGAATCTCCTCCAACCGCGACACACTAACATCTGTCCCTACCAGAGAGATTAAACAGGCAAAACAGCCAGAATCAAGCAACTTGCGAGCACGTACCGTAGAAAAAACCAGAGACTCCTAGAGTGGATTGACATAAACGCTCCCGGGCTGACCGTTATCCTTCACGAAATCCAAGCGCTTACCCTTGCACCGGATAACCGTATCATATCTGGACAACAAGTCCATGCCTAGGATAACATCGAAGTCCCCTAGGTCAATCACCTTCAGATCTGCATTTGCTAGAAAGTCCCCCAACAAGATTGGGCAGCCCTGAATACCCAAATCTAAAATCACAGAGTCACCAGAAGGGAACTTGACGCAGAAACCTCTACCAACACGATCTAGGCCCAAGCGGAATCGCTCCACGAAAGCCCTAGCAACAAAAGAGTGGGTAGCACCGGAATCGAAAAGAACGCCCGCCCAATGGTTCTTTATATTAAATATCCCTATAAGGTAGCCCACGCAACTAAGGGAAAACAAAAGCTAAACTATACAAGAAGTAAAATATTCAAGCTAGGAAGAAATCTAACCTGAAATGACCTGAGTCAAGGTCAACGCTTCCTCCGAAGAGATAACATTCAGCTTCCCCTTGCCTTTATCCACGCGCGGGGGTGGCGGCAACGCCTACAGTGGAATGGCTGGGAGAACGGGTTGTGCTTGAGGGCACCTCGTCTTGAGATGGCCCTTTTTCCCACACTGAAAGTAAACTTTATCTTTCAACCAGCAACGGGCCGCATCATGCCCCTTCTTTCCGCACAAAGAACACACCACATACCCTCTGGAAACACCCTGAATAGCATGGACTTGCTCTTTCTTCTGCGCTGCCAATCTCTTTAAGCACTACTCCAAAGGATGGCCCGGCGGGCCATAGAAGCTACAAGTCCCCTTGGTCTTCTTCCTTGAAACCACATCAGGTTCATGGGGGCCTTTCCCACCAACAGACTTCCGCTTGTCTTGCCTCGCCTGTTGGACTCTATTCTTAGCATTCTCAATGGCCTAGACCTTCAAAGCAGCTTCAACCACACCAGCATAACTGACTGCTCCGTAGGCATTTGCTAACTGCTGAACATCGCTTCTTAGCCCACCCAGAAACCGCTTAACCCGGTCTGCTTCAACACTCACAAGTCTAGGAGCAAACCGACTCAGCTTGCTAAATTCAACCTCATACTCACTGACTGTGAGTTTTTTTTGCTTCAAATGCAGGAAGTCGTTCATCAACCGGTCCCGCTCGACCGAGGGCGGAAATTTACTTAACAACGTTACCTTAAACGACCCCTGGTGCATCCTGCCACCAAGCTTTCTTTCTCCCTTAGCCACCAACTTTTCTCCAATCCCTTGAGCTGGTAGGCAGCGAGCATTACCTTCTGATCATCCGTAATCCCAGAATAGGAGAACATCTCCTCTATGGAAATCAGCCAGTCATCATAAATAATGAAATCCGCTTGCCCATCATAAGTAGGGGGCCTAAGCCGCTGAAACTGAGATATGAAGGCCATCTCTTGGGGCACCATGACTGGAGGCACAAGAGGGGCAGGAGGGGGAGGAACAGATACACCCCAAACGGGGTACTGAACTCTCTGAGCCTGCCCTGCCACTACTGCAACAAATGATTGAATCTGGGTCTGCATATCCACTAATTTCCTTGCCAAGGCATCATTGCTCTGACGCAGGATTTCGATTATCGCCTCGCTCTGGGATCCCGAAGACTCACCCTTAGATTGGGGAGTCGATCGCATCGCAGGATTCTTCGCCATCCTATAATCGCACCCGCTCTAGTTAAAAACCAGCAAAACAGCTAGAACAAAACTACCCGGTACAGACAAGCATACTTAAATATGAATTTCAACTGCAAAACTTGCTCTGGGTTTTGTTTTATAATGATGATGTTATGCTTAACCTGAGATGGTTCACCACCATCATACTAACTCATGTGCCTAAACCATGAATGCATGCTATTATATTCATTTTGACTCAAAACCATGTGTGTACATATGTCCTCATGCAAATCTTTAGCTTGATACGTTGTGCTTATGCAATGTTATGCTATACATGATGTGCTATGCATTCTAAAAAGGCCTTAATGCATGTCATGGGCAGCGTACACAAAAAAATATTATGTATCCCATACTACATAATATTCCCATGCAATGAAAAAAGAAAACGTGCTAGCCGCATTCATGTGGTGAAGTTATGCATCCCATACTGCATAACCCTCACATGTTGCCTCCTATGGTGGATCCATATAAAAACACATATTATGCATTATGCATCACATACTACATAAAATGTCCCGTATACTTCTTTATGCTTATGAGTGTAGTGTTCGTGCTTTGTCCAAGACGTGCTAATGACATATCGGTGTGTGTATGCTTATGAAGCTAAACTTCTAATGCTATCAAAAGGAAAGGTTGCCCGACTAACTTGTCAAGCAACCTCCCTCTGATACCAACTATCACAACCCACATTTTCCCTGAGGTTAAGAAGTATCAGAGTACAAGAAAACACGCGTTGTGATGCCACGTCGAGCAGGGGATAACTGCTGGCGCTCAGGCAACACACTAAGACTATAAATCACAAGTTTTAAAATATTAGGAAACTAGTTAATTTAAAGGCCGTATCCCTCGACACAGTGGATCAGCTAGTCCACAATATGAAAATATATTTGCTTGCAGCGGATAAATTCTTTTATTTAGTTGATTTGACATCCTAAATGAGTATAAGGGCCCTCAAGGTACCTCTTATGGTATGCACGGCTCCTAAGGTGAGTATAGTATTTATATATGAAAGATATTCTTTATGCTTAAAGGAGATAGTATTTTAGTTTTACAAATATGATATGCATGAGATACATATAATAGTTTAGAGTGTTAAAATACCTAACATACAACCTAGCATAAAACCTTCCCAGAAGCAAGTAAGCAACCCCAAGAGGGCCAAAAACAGTAGTTTTTATTCATATTCAGCAAAACAAGTAAGCCATTCGTGGGCGTCGACAACCCAATACGAACCCACCGGTGAGTGTGTATGTCCATACAGAAAAGGAGAATAAATACCTCACAAGGTGGAAGATCTACAACTCAGCTACCCTGGAGGCTATCAGCAAAACCCACTAAAAGGAAATAACCGCTCTATCGGCTACAACCTGTACCTGAGGCATTCAAGAAAGAATGCCTCAGCACAATATCAAAGCATGAAGAATATAGGATTTAAGTGCGAGTAAAAATGGTTTACCAGTCCGATAACAAAAGCAACAGCTAACAGTAAGTGAAAAGTATGACAGTAAGAAGAAAAATACTATCAAAAGGACAGTAAAGGCAAATCACACCAAGTGTGAGCACAAAAGCTACCTACTCGGCAGAAAGAAACAACCTGCAGCAGTAAAGCATCAGTATACTAGCAAGAATAGCCAAAAGAAATGGGAAAAGAAAGAGCTAACAATCCTAACTTTGTGGGCAAATGACCGGGGTGTAAATGATAAGGGGCTGGAGTGGGTGGCAGTATTAGCACCAACAACCATACTCCAAAATAAATACTCAAGGGTGAACACAACCGGTGGTAGCCTTAGCGGCCACACACCTAAACAAGTCGGCCCCATTGAACAGACTTTGTGGTGTCCACAGCTCAGCACAAACATTTCACCCCTCAAGAGTCCAGAAAAACACCCCCTCCAGCCATAGTCCATGAGTCGGCTTGCAAAAGCTAGCCGAACACCCCCAACATCCCCCTTAGGAAGGAAAAACTCCTCTAACAGTCCTAAAGATGCACACATCCCAAGGCTAAAGACTTAGCCTAAAAAAACTGTGGCGTTGAGTGAGTCTACCTCACTCAACGCCAAAATAGCCACGGCATTGAGTGAGGTACCCTCACTCAATGCCAAAGACTTAACCGCAAGCCCTGGCTATGGCGTTGAGTGAGTCTACCTCACTCAACGCCAAACCTGCTTTGGTGTTGAGTGAGGTCGACTCACTCAACGCCAAACCTGCTTTGGCGTTGAGTGAGGTCGACTCACTCGATGCCAAACCTGCTTTGGCGTTGAGTGGGGTCGACTCACTCGACGCCAAACCTGCTTTGGCGTTGAGTGAGGTCGACTCACTCGACGCCATCAGAATTAACTGCTGAAAAGACTGCGGCGTTGAGTGAGTCTACCTCACTCAACGCCAAAACAGCTGCGGTGTTGAGTGAGGTCTACTCACTTAACGCCAAATACTTAGCCAAAAGTCTTAGCTGTGACGTTGAGTGAGTTCACCTCACTCAACGCCAGACCTGCCTCGGCGTTGAGTGAGGTCGACTCACTCAACGCCTCGACACCCTTAGCCGCAATAACAACCGTGGCGTTGAGTGAGTGCACCACACTCAACGCCATAAGTCTAATAGTCGAGGAGTTGAGTGAGGTACACTCACTCAACGCTTTTGACTTAGCAGAAAATCAAGGAAAAATCCCTGGAGCTAACCCGACCCAGCTCCCTCAGCTCCTCCTAACCCGAGAGCTGAAATTTAATTCCAGCTCTCACTCCTACCTCTCCTACCCGACCACAGAAGCCCTAAACTAGCTTACCACTAAGCTAAGCCTTATCCTAATATAACTAAGGCTGGACACCGGCTGAGACAAACAAAACCACAAAAAAAAACTGCTACTGCTAAAGCTAGAATTTAGGGAGCAGCTCAGGAGGGATTGAGGGAGAGAATAAAAGTCTCTTGCTGCTCTACTTCTAGGGAAGAACAACCAGAACACAAGCTAGGAGATAGAATAAAATAAATAGCAAGGGCAAGGGAGCCACTTGCCTCTCCACCAAGCTACAGCAGCTGCCTTCCCAAGCTCGGCACCGGCAGCAAAGCAGCTACCTAGGAAGAAGAAAAAAGCTGAAGCTTTTTAGAGAAGAGGAAGAGGAGAAAACTAAAACCCTAACTCCTATGGATGGCCCAAAAGGTTTAAGAACATACCTAGGGAGGAAGACAGCCGAATCGGCCCTACCCGAGAAGAAAAACTGCTTAACCAGCCCAGCAAACCGCCGGCCAAGCAGCAACTCCACCGCTTCCCGCTAGCTTCCTTCCGCTGGAAGCCAACCAGCCCAGCCTGCTCGGGAAAATTGGGAAAAAGGCTACATGGCACCTTTTAAAAACCCTCCACTCACCACTTGCTAAATAAACTAATCTCTAACCCAAGCACTAGTTAATTAAATATATAAAAGGCTTGCTGAATGGATTCGGCAAAAAATAGCTCCACCTAACCCGTGCCCCTTAGCTAAAAAAAGGAAAATATATATATATACTCATATATATCCAGCACACATATATAAACACATATATAAGCAAGTTCATATATATATAAGCTAAAATTAACAAGGGCTAACCGCACCAAAACTCTACAAACACAAATAAATATATATATATATATATATATATATATATATATAAATATATATATATATAATAAATGGCTAACAACTTAGCCTAAAACCAAGCACAAGCCTTACCAGGCTCGGCCACACAAAGCTACGCACAGCAAAGGCAATAGCCTAGCTACACACTACCGGCTAACAAAACGAACGTCGAAACGACGCGAAAAACAAACGATCGTGAATTTCGACCAAACTCGCACCGTAGCTAAACACCCAAGCTACAAAAATAACTGCTAAGTCGAAAACAACATCCGATGATCAAAACTCGGGCCAAAACTATCCGAAGCCAAAACACAAACATTCCCTAAGGGGCTCAGCCGAGTCTCCACAACAGACTCCGGCTAGTTGGGAAATCTTGCAAATAGGCTACTAAAGGAACCTAAAGAGCTAAGATCACGCTCTAACAACGGCAAAAAGATCGGAAACGCATCATCGTAATGCCAAACAAAATACAGAAAAAAACCAGGGGCGTTACAGTGACACGGGTTTGGCACCCGACACCAGCTCAATTGTAAAATCAATCTCCCTCTAGGGAGGGGCTCCCGGGAGATCGTCTGGGAAGACATCAGGATACTCAGACACAACTGGAATACTGTCAAGACTAGGTTTAGGCGTTGAAGCCTACACTAATATGACAAACAGTTCTGCCCCAGACCGAACTGCCTTAATCAACTGAAGAGTCGACATCAAAATCTTGCTCGACCATTTTATGCCCGCAAACGTAGTCTCCTGATTAGTATTCAGTCCCAACTTAACCTCATTTTTGTTGCAATCCATTGGGCAGAACCACATCCGTATCTTTACCACGCAGACTCTATCCGCACGCATTGAGCACCCATTGGGCAACAACACATCCAACTTGTCCTTTGCCATCGAGGAAGAAACTCCGATGCGCAATACGAATTTTTTAGACAAGAAGGAATGCGAAGCTCCGGAATCAAGCAGGGCTCTCGCCGGACAGTCAAAAATTAACACAAAGCCTAGCACCAACATTCATAAGCTAACATACAAAAAGGTAACAACTTCAAAAGCTAAACTATTAAAATTTAAGTCATACCTATCACCACGTCAGCTTGCATAATGGCCTCTTGTAGGCAAAGATTATAAACTCTAGGCTGGGCTGGAGCATGGTGGGATGCGGTTGATTCCACCGGCTTCCCTTTTTCCTTATAAGTTGCTCCATGTCTCTTCTCAGACTTTGCACGTCCGCTCCAACACTCACGTGCAAAATGCCCCACCTTTCCACAATTATAGCACGCTATTGGGACTCGACTTGAGTTTGCCCTCGTCGCACCATACGAAGGGGCTGAACTCGAAGTCTTCTTTTTCTTATTCCATCTGCGGAAACCAGACTTTGAACTCGGCATTTTGTACTCTGACCGCTTATCCCCTGGGTCCTTCTTCTCTTGAACTTTCATCGCGACCCTTTCAAATGACCAAGCCGCATTTACCAAGACTAGGAAGCCCTGTGCCTTAGGACCAACGAGGAGTTGTTGTAGGTCGCCCCGTAGGCCCTCATAAAATCGGTTGGTCTTCCGCTCTTCTTCAGTAAACATAGCACCAGCATAACGACAAAACCGAGTAAACTCGTGACGATACTCATCCACGCTTCTGTCTCCTTGAGTCAAACTAAGGTACTTATTCTCCATCTCAAGCTTCTGGGCAGAAGGTAGGTATCTGGCCAAGAACAACCTTGAGAATTCCTCCATCGGTACTTCGGCAAGTTGCCTTCCCATTAAGAGATGAACCTCCAACTCGTCCCACCACATCCTTGCCTTACCAACCAATAGGAAGGTCACTATTGTGGTCTTCTTTCACTCTGTAGTTTTTGTGGCAGTCATAACTCTCTTTATCGTAGAGAGTCAATCCTCAGCTTGAGTTGGCATTCCCATCCCGTCAAACACCGGAGGATTATAGCTCATCACATGCTTGAGTTATTTCTCCGTGGCTCTCCTTGGTGCTACCGGATCAACTGCCACACATTCTACCACTCCCGCCTCTGCCACTCTAATCAGTTCTTGCTCATTAGCAGGTGGTGCGTGCTGCACTTGTTGGTCATTGATCATAGTAAAGACTGCTTCAGCCACCAATCTGATGGTTTCTATTGATGGAGGTGTTGTAGGTACGTCACTCGGTGCACTACTTTCTGCTGATTGCGGACATTCCAACTGCCCAGCACCGCTCCTAGTTACCTAATATAGCATGAACACTTGATTAGACGACACACAAATTGCTAAAAGCAATCACTGGAACACTCAGGTTCCTCAAAACAAGTGTATTTTTTCATTCCTAAGTGGACATTCATGGGTTCTTTTATATTATAACGATGACGCACATACATGTTCTCACCACCCCTTAAAAGAATTCGCCCACGAATTCAAATACAGACGACCGACACCCTAGTCTGATACCAAATTGTAACACCCCCATCCGTCGTATGACATATAACAGAAGGTTTAGCTTGAACCCGACGCCATATACCACGGACAGTCGGAAGGTTTACAGAATAATACCAAAAACTCAACTACTCGTCCTAACACAGAGCATTCTAGCGGAAGCTTTTAAATAGTTTAAGAGAACCCAAGATTAGCACAACGCTAGCATGAATGTCCACTTATCACCATAGGAATTAAATACAACAAATACACAAAAGAGTACTTGGCCTTAAGGCCTTACAAATGTTCACTTGACAATATAATGTTTTACATACATCGGGTCATAGGCCGGCCACACATGACAAATGTAAAACAACAGTTTGCTTTGGCCTTCGAGGGCCAGCTCAGTAACTTGAGCTTCAGCCCGCTACTTGGCGCTTGGTTCCGCAGCACCTGCAAGCAACATTCCACCGCACGGTGGCAAACAAAGCAACAGTCAGCTAAAGCTGACCAAATTAAAACGACCCCTCCCCTTACTCGGGACGACGGTGCTCCTTCCCTGCATATCATTAGCCCAACTAAATAGTAAAGTGTTTAAATATATTTCGCCACTGGTTTAGGCTTGCTCGTCCAAACACCCCGTGCACTCAGGGCACATTCTCAGTGAATCCGGTCAATTCCGTGGCTTCACCACCATCCTCGGGATGGCAAAAATTGTGAGCATTTTTTGAGTCTTTCCAACCACAGTCCAAGACACCCGACTATGTCAACGGCTAGTTCCACTTTAGGTCCCTTAGCACCGAACCGCAAAGCCCAGGTCCGTTTCCACTTGCCCGTTGCTCACTCCGCCATGTCACTTTAAGACGTACGCGCGGGCTAAGCTTCACCTGGATCCTAAAACATTCCCAAACATCACATAACCCAGTTATGTTCAAGGCTGGCTCCCCGGCAGCCAAGTTAGAAACATTACGTTTCCGCTAAGTTTTTCGGGTGCGCCTTGAAGTTAATCCCCAAGGATCCCTGCTGCAATCTACCGCGTAGAAACCAAAAAACAACGCACAGAGTCTTCTCCGACTATTCATGCAATGCAACATCACCGATCCAAACAAACACATCCTGGTAGGCTTCACACACAATGTCTATGCCCGTACTTCGATTCCGGATAACAAGGGGGACTTCACATATCTACCCCAAGGAACACCGCAAACTCACCGCACACTCACGGGAGAGGGTTTTCCGATGCAAAGAAAGAAGAGCTTCACATGCTCAAGTTGAGAATCGTTACACTTGAAGTCTGCTTTAGCGCCATGAAAAACAAGCCGGATGAAAGGCTTTGCAAGGGAATTCTCTCCACGGATCTGGTCTCGGTTCTCAATTTCGTGCTCCGATGCTCCGCCGACGGCCGGATTCCTCCCCTTCCCTCTTCCTTGCTCTCTCCTCTCTCTAACTCCTTAGAAAGAGAAAACTTAAGAGGAAATAAGGAATTAATCCTCTATTCTCGGACTTAAGAAAGCAGGAACTCATCTGGGACGCCAGATCTTGTTTAAAGAAAACGAACGACTCAGATTTGCCAAAAATATCTAAATCTTGGGTCGAACACGGCTTTGCACACGGCCATGTCCCAGGTCGTGTGCCTCGATCTAGACACGATTGTCGAGTACAGAAAAGCACATGGGTTAGGACGCTCCCGTGTCCAAACCGGACACGCCCGTGTCAGGTCATCGACACGCCCGTGACCAGTAGCGTGTCACGAATAACCGCCATGCCAACCTCTACGAACCTTGGTGGACACAGGTGGCCACACGCCCGTACCGAATCTCACACGCCCGTATCAGACAGTACACGCCCATGCTCCAGGTCGTGTCCCAAGTCGACACAGGACCAAACTTCTAGAGGAGTACACGGCCATATGACACGCCTGTGACACATGTCGTATGCTTGACATGCCCGTATCACAGGCTGTGTTTGAGCACTCAACGCTCGTCGACCCGAGCACGACACGGCCATGTGACACGCTTGTGTCACAGGCTGTGTTCACCCTACCAAGACCCGAACTTGGTTCGAACACTGCCCGTTTCACTTTTCAGTTTTGGGGCACTTTACCACATAAAGTGCTACATCCTTCTTTAACTCTGGCCACCAAAACAACTTCTTCATGTCCATATACATCTTCGTGCTCCCCGAGTGGATTGAGTACTTGGTATGATGAGCCTCGTACAACAGCTCCTCCCGAAGATTATCCGCACTAGCGATGCAAAGGCGACCGTACTCTTTGGCAGTCCATCTTCAACTGCAAATTCAGAATTTGACCCATCCAATGATTCATCCAAGATCTGCTTCATACTGCTATCCTGAACCAAAGCCCGCCTAATCCTATCAGCTAGGTCACACCGCACCTATGTCCAACACAATATTTCCTCGGCACTAGCCTGCTTGTCAACGCAGGAGATCCCCAATGCCTCCAAATCACGGACAAAACTCTCATCATGCACCGCCAACCAGTTGGCTTGCGATAGTGCCCTACGACTCAACGCATCCGCCACTACATTTCCTTTCCCGGGAATATAATGAATTTCGAAAGTGTAGTCCCCCAGGAACTCCATCCACCTCCGCTGCCTCATGTTCAGGTCCTTCTGAACTAGAAAATTCTTCAGGCACTTATGATTGGTGTAGATATTGACCTTCACACCGTACAGATAGTGCCTCCACAGCTTTAGAGCAAATATCACGGCCGCTAACTCCAAGTCATGGACCGGATAATTTCTCTCATGAACCTTTAATTATCGTGATCCATAGGCTATAACGCTCCCATGCTGTAGTAGAACACAACCCAAACCATTGCCCGAAGCATCACTATAAATTTCAAACCCTTCGGACCCACTCGGCGAACGAAAAATAGGCGTCGTGACCAACCGCCTCTTCAATTCTTCGAAAGCCTGTGTGCACTCCAGCGTCCACACAAACTTTTGATCCTTCCTTGTCCTCGTCGTGAGTGGCAGCTCTATCTGTGAGAAGTTCTCTACGAAGCACCTATAGTAGCCGGCAAGCCCCAGAAAGCTCCGGAGTTCCGCGACCGTAGTCAACACTGGTCACTCCTGAATCGCCGTTATCTTCGCCGGATCCACCATTATGCCTTCACCAATAACAATATGACAAAGGAACGCTATTGAGGATAACCAGAACTCACACTTCTAGACCTTAGCATACAACTTATTCTTCCTCAACATCTCCACTACCAAATGCAAATGCTTATAATGATCATCCTCACACCGCGAGTACACCAAGATGTCGTTGATAAATACTATCACGAAATGGTCCAGGTACTCTCGGAACGTCTTGTTCATCAGATCCATAAACACTGATGGCGCATTGGTCAGCCCAAATGGCATGACCGTAAACTCATAATGCCCAAACCGCGTACTGAACGCTGTCTTTGGGATGTCACTTTCCCTTAACCTTAGCTAGTAGTATCCGTATTTCAGATCTAGCTTCGAATATATCGTCGACCCAACCAACTGATCAAATAGATTGTCAATCCTTGGGATCAGATACTTATTCTTTTTTGTAAGCTTGTTCAACTCCCGATAGTCGATACAGAGTCGCAAGCTCCCATCTTTCTTCTTAATGAAGAGGATCGGTGCGCTCCAAGGCGACAAACTTTGATGCACATACCCTTGCTCTAACAATTTTTACAGTTGCACCTTCAGCTCCGCTACCTCCTTAGGCGCTATCTGATACGGAGGGCGTGACACCGGTTTGGCACCCGGCACCAGCTCAATTGTAAAATCAATCACCCGATGGGGAGGGGCTCCCGGGAGATCATCTAGGAAGACATCAGGATACTCAGACACAACTGGAATACTGTCAAGACTAGGTTTAGGCGTTGAAGGCCGCACTAATACGACAAATAGTTCTGCTCCAGACCGAACTGCCTTAATCACCTTAAGAGCCGACATCAAAATCTTGCTCGACCCTTTCATGCCCGCAAACGTAGTCTCCTGATCAGTATTCAGTCCCAACTTAACCTCCTTTCGGTTGCAATAAATGCATGTTCGCAGCTCCGAGAGCCAGTCCATACCAAAGATTACGTCGAACTCCATTAACGGCAGTACCGACGCTTGTAAAATGAACTCCTGATCCCCGATCCGTACCTTTACCACGCAGACTCTATCCGCACCCATTGAGCACCCATTTGGCAGAAAAATATCCAACTTGTCCTTTTCCATCGAGGAAGGAACTCCGATGCGCGATACGAATCTTTCAGACAAGAAGGAATGCGAAGCTCCCGTATCAAACAGGGCTCTCGCCGGATAGTCAAAAATTAACACAAAGCCTAGCACCATCATTCGTAAGCTAACATGTAAAAAGGTAACAACTTCAAAAGCTAAACTGTTAAAATTTAACTCATACCTGTCACTACGTCAGCTTGCTTAATGGCCTCTTATAGGCCAAGATTATAAACACTAGGCTGGGCTGGAGCATGGTGGGATGCGATTGATTCCGCTGCCTTCCCTTTTTCCTTATAAGTTGCTCCATGCCTCTTCTCAGACTTTGCACGTCCGCTCCAACACTCGCGTGGAAAAGGCCCCACCTTTCCATAATTGTAGAACGCTCCTGGGACTTGACTTGAGTTTGCCCCCGTCGCACCAGATGAAGGGGCTGAACTCGAAGTCTTCTTCTTCTTGTTCCATCTGCGGAAACCAGACTTTGAACTCGGTATTTTGAACTCTGACCTTTTATCCCCTGGGTCCTTCTTCTCTTGAACTTTCTTCGCGACCCTTTCCAATGACTGAGCCGCATTTACCAAGGATAGGAAGCCCTGTGCCTTAGGCCCAGCGAGGAGTAGCTGTAGGGCGCCCCGTAGGCCCTCATTAAATCGGTTGGTCTTCCGCTCTTCTTCAGTAAACATAGCACCAGCATAATGACCAAATTGAGTAAACTCGTGGATATTCTCATCCACGCTTCTCTCTCCTTGAGTCAAACCAAGGTACTTATTCTCCATCTCAAGCTTCTGGGCAGAAGGTAGGTATCTGGCCAAGAACAACCTTGATAATTCCTCCATCGGTACTTCGGCAAGTTGCCTCCAACTAAGAGTTGAACCTCCAACTCATCCCACCACATCCTTGCCTCACCAGCCAATAGGAAGGTCGCTATTGTGGTCTTCTTACACTCCGCAGTTTATGTGGCGGTCATGACCCTCTTCATCGTAGAGTGCCAATCCTCAGCTTGAGTTGGCGTTCCCATCCCGTCGAATGCCGGAGGATTAAAGCTCATCACATGCTTGAGCTGTTTCTCCGTGGCTCTCCTTGGTGCTACCGGATCAACTGCCATGCGTTCTACCACTCCCGGATCTGCCACTCTAATCGGTTCTTGCTAATTAGTAGGTGGTGCATGCTGAACTTATTGGGCATTGATCATATCAAAGACTGCTTCAGCCACCAATCTGATGGTTTCTACTGAAGGATGTGTTGTAGGCACGTCACTTGGTTCACTACTTTCTGCCGATTGCGGACGTTCTGACTGCCCAGCTCCGCTCCTAGTTACCTAATATAGCATAAACCCTTGATTAGGAGACACACAAATTGCTAAAAGCAATCACTGGAACACTCAGGTTCCTCAAAACAAGTGAATTTTTTCATTCCTAAGTGGACATTCGTGGGTTCTTTTATGTTATAACGATGACGCATATACATGTGCTCACCACCCCTTAAAAGAATTCGCCCATGAATTCAAATACAGACGACCGACACCCTAGTCTGATACCAAATTATAAAACCCATATCCGTCGTATGGCATATAACAGAAGGTCCAGCTGGAACCCGATGCCATATACCACGGACAGTCAGAAGGATTACAGAATAATACCAAAAACTCAACTACTTGTCCTAACACAGAGCATTCTAGCGGAAGATTTTAAATAGTTTAAGAGAACCCAAGATTAGCACAACGCTAACATGAATGTCCACTTATCACCATAGGAATTAAATACAACAAATACACAAAAGAGTACTTGGCCTTAAGGCCTTACAAATGTTCACTTGACAATATAATTTTTTATATACATTGGCTCACAGGCCGGCCACACATGACAAAAGTAAAACAGCAGTTCACTTTGGCCTTCGAGGGCCAGCTCAACCACTTGGGCTTCAGCCCGCTACTCGGCGCTTGGTTCCGCAACACCTGCAAGCAACATTCCACCGCACGGTGGCAAACAAAGCAACGGTCAACTAAAGATGACCAAATTATAACGACCCCGCCCCTTACTCAGGACGACGATGCTCCTTCCCTGCATATCATTAGCCCAGCTAAATAGTAAAGTGCATAAATATAATTTGCCACAGGTGTAGGCTCGCTCGGCCAAACACCCCGTGCACTCAGGGCACATTCTCGGTGAATTCAGTCAATTCCGTTGCTTCACCACCATCCTCGGGATGGCAAACATTGTGAGCATTTTTTGAGTCTTTCTGACCGTAGTCCAAGACTCCCAACTATGCTAACGGCCAGTTCCACTTTAGGGCCTCTAGCACCGAACCGCAAAGCCTAGGTACGTTTCCACTTGCCCGATGCTCACTCCGCCTAGTCACTTTAAGACGTACGCACGGTCCAAGCTTCACCCGGATCCTAAAATATTCCCAAACATCACATAATCCAGTTATGTTCAAGGCTGGCTCCCCGGTCGCCAAGTTAGCAGAATTATGTTTCCGCTCAGTTTTCCGGGTGCGCCTTAGAGTTAATCCCCTAGGATCCCTGCTGCAATCTACCGCATAGAAACCCGAAAACAACGCACGGAGTCTTCTCCGGCAATTCATGCAATGTAACATCACCAATCCAGCAAACCACGTCCGGGTAGGCTTCACACACAATGTCTATGCCCGTACTTCGATTCAAGACTCTAAACAAGGGGGACTTCACATATCTACCCCTAGGAACACTGCACACTCGCGGGAGAGGGTTTTCCTATGCAAAGGAAGAAGAGGTTCACATGCTCAAGTTGAGAATCGTTACACTTGAAGTCTGCTTTGGCACCATGAAAAACTAGCCGGATGAAGGGCTTCGCAAGGGAATTCTCTCCACGGATCTGGTCTCGGTTCTCAATTTCATGCTCCGATGCTCCGTCGGCAGCCAGATTCCTCCCCTTCCCTCTTCCTTGCTCTCTCCTCTCTCTAACTCCTTAGAATGAGAAAACTTAAGGTGAAATGAGGATTTAATCCTCCATTCCCGGACTTAAGAAAGCAGGAACTCATTTGGGTTGTCAGATCTTGTTTAAAGAAAATGAACGGCTCAAATTTACCTAAAATCCCTAAATCCTTGGCCGAACACGGCTTTGCACACAACCATGTCCCAGGCCGTGTGCCTCGATCCAGACACGATTGTCGAGTACAGAAAAGCACACGGGTTAGGACACGCCCGTGTCCCAACCTGACACGCCCGTGTCAGGTCATCGACATGCCAGTGACCAGTGGCGTGTCACGAATAACCGCCATGCCAACCGCCACGACCCTTGGTGGACACGGGTGTCCACACGCCCGTGCCGAATGTGACACGTCTGTGTCAGACAGTACACGCATGTGCTATGGGTCGTGTCCCAAGTCAACACAGGACCAAACTTTCAGAGGATTATACGACCATGTGACATGCCCGTGTCACATGCTGTGTGTCTGGCACGCCCTGTGACACGCCTGTGTCACAGGCCATATTCGAGCACTCAACGCTCATCGACCTCGACTCGACTACCCGAGCACGACACGGCCATGTGACACGCCCGTGTCACAGGCTGTGTTCACCCTACCAAGACCCGAACTTGGTTCGAACACCGCCCGTTTCACTTTTAAGTTTTGGGGCGTTACACCCCGAACCATCCCATCCGTAACAATCAACCACCAAGTCAAAGCTCGTTGAGCCATCCTGCCCATCACCAAATCCACCAAGCATACAGCCCGAGTGACCCAACCTAACATCCCGAGACATCGAGGTGAGTGAAAGTGAATCCCTAGTTATGCTAGTTACTCTTGCAGTTTATTTTGCCTACAGTTTAGGTTAGCTCAGGACTGCCACCGGCATACCCCGTGAAGGGCTCTCAAAGGGCACTAGGAACTACGATGGGCTGAAGCCCAAAGCTCCCTTTCGCAAGTCACTTATTATTATTATAGGTTAATACCTGATTCCCAATCCCTTTAGTATTACACTAGTTCTAACCCTAATGTGTTTGACCTTCTCTCCACCTACACTAGATAGACAATCTTTCGTCGATCCCGAGTACCACCTAAACTTAGACAACTCTACTACCTACTTTTCCTAACTTCGATGGTATATTCCAATCCACTTACCAAAATCAGTAAACAACAATCTCATCTCCCTACGACCATTCCCCATGTTAACACGATTTTCGCAGTTTTACTAAAAGCAGACCATCTTATGCTATATGACGTGCATGATAGGAGGTACACTAAATCCTCATCCAAACAACTTAAGATAATTAATGGAGGCCTATCATGACACTTATAGACTAAATCCAGAAACTTGGAATTTTTATAATTTATTTGACATTTTATTTATTTCTTCTAAAAATCCAAGTGCCCTAGTTTGAATATGAAGTGGCCCTTACAGTCATGCAAAATGCTCCATAAAATTATGTTAAATACTAGGTAGCTATTTAACAGTAAATTCAAGTCTCCCAATTTTTTCCTAGGTTTAAACCCTTGATCCATAATTTTAAATATAATCACATAGTTCAGCTAAAGAAGTAAGTATTGTAAATAAGCTTCCAAAAATTATAATAAAATTCAAACATGACTAATATGCCCTAAAAACACTCCTGACAAAATGTCCAAACTTTCCAGTGAATAATGAGCTCTAATTTTAATTTATAACAATAATCCTCTTTCTTAAATCAATAAAACAACTACTGCAATTATTCATCTAAAAATTATAATAAAATATTCTTCATTTGAAAAATGACATAATTACACTTTTACACAACTTTCACAATTTTAAATCAATCATTGAACTCTAAATCCATTTTTGAATATAATTGCATTGTTAAAAGCTTGTGAAGAAAGTACTGTAAATATACATCTAAAAATTATAATAAAATTCAAGTATGAGTATGTTGACCTAAAATACTTTCTGCCCAATTTTCATAACTTCCTATTAAACAGTGTGATCATAATAAACAAAAGACTATCAAAGTCAATTCCATGTATTATAAAGGAGGCATTATTCCAAAATTACCAATAAAATCACCATAGGCTCGTATTAACCTTAAGACCATACTACCAGAGTTTCATAGCTTTTCATTAAGTTTTGATGGCCTGTCTTACATGTATAAGGGTTGTGCCCTAAACTAAGGTTAGGGTTTTGTAGGGTTAAACTATCTCTAATTCCACTAAAATTTCCACTAGAGTACTTTAACCACCATAGGGTCCTTTCCACCAAATTTCAAGTCCATACAAGGGAAATTGACCCCATGGCCTTCTCAAACCCCCAAAGTCCAAACTTAGGGTTTGAACTTGAGTCCTAGGGCAATACTAACCCAAACCATCCCATAACCCATATGAGGATGTTAAAAGTCATGTCAAACCAGTGTCCCAAATTTCAGCCTCTGTTGAGGTGGTTTGGCCACCCAAACCCACAAGGTGCACTTTGACCTAAATACCCCCTTTTAGGGCAAAACTAGGGTTTACTCATTTCCCACCCAAATCAACACAAAATAAGATGAAAATTTATACAGAACCTCATGATTACCCCAAGGACAACTCACCAAAATTTGAGAGGGTTTGAAGATCATTAGGTCCCCTAAATAATTTACCTTAGGATTATTAAATAATTTCAAAAACTATAGCAAAATTATCCCCAAAAATTCCCATTTTTTGGTACGACCTAGGTATATGTTAGGGTGACTCCCTATCCAAATTTCAGGTCATTGGGACAAGGGATGAAGTGGGGGAACTCATTTTAGTTTCTGTCTATCTCTAGTATAGACCCCACCAAAATGAGTACTCTGATCAAACCATGAACCCAAATTTGTTCAAACCAATTTTAAACTATATTGCACCCCTAGGGCTACAACTTTGGTGTTTATCACTTTTTATGTAGGTGACCCTAGGTATTCTTAATAATTAAAAACATTAAATACAAATAGTGTGAAAGAATATCATATGAAATAAATATTAAACCTATTGTTTAATCTATGTCAGCACGAATCTTGGCGCATTATTGGATGACATCCAGTCATCATCCTTGCGCGCCAACGGCCAGGATTAATTCCTCCTGGTCCAACTTCAAGCCTCTTCCGTCGGCCACCCGACCACTTCCCTGGCCGGCCACCGCCACCACCACCTCCATCGAGGTGGTTGCTATCGCCAAGCGGCAGCACAGCCGCCGGAGGGGCCTTTTTCGGCGATCTCGACAAGCGGACATTTCCCGTAAAACCAGGAAATTTAAGGTTTGGATCGGGATAAATTGAACCCAATCTCCATTCTAATTGAACCCTACGATCTACCCATAGAGTAAGGAGAGGAGGAGGACCTTGTTTGCGGGATGGAGGCGCGCCGATCGCCGGGATGCCATTGGTGGTGTAGGAGTCGCCGGTGTTCTGCAACTGCATAGTAAAGTTTCTCGGAATCATCAGGGCAAGGGTGGAAACGAATCCCTGGAGTCCTGTGATGCTTTTAAAATAGTGAAAAAGGGGAGGGGAGTGGTCTAGCTGAGGTGGCCATTAATGGCCCTAAAAGAGCTTGCCTCAGCCATGGTGGTGGGGAGGTGAATTGGGCTTAGTACATCCAGGAAATGGCTGTAAACTCCTACCCTTCACCAGAGGAGTTGAATCCAACCCTTAATGGAGGGAGGAGAAGGGCCTTCCTTCATGGCACCATTAATGGTCATGAATAACATTTCTCGACCATGGTGGTTCTCCACCCCTGACCTTGATCAGCCACCAGGATGACCCCTGGCCTTCTCCACACTGAATGGGGGAATGAATCAAGGAATAAAAGGGGTGGTCCTTGGCTTCCCCAAGCCATGAATGGTTTTGACTCCTTTTCTCTCTCCTCCATTAAAAAGGAACTTGGAGTTTTCTCTCTCATGCCCTTCATGGCCGAATTATGTCATGGCACTAGCCTAAATGCAACCTACTAAGCTAATATAAAGTGGTTAGGAGGTGGTTAGCCCAAGTGGCTAGGGGCTTAAGTTTGAGTTTGCCCTTTTTGAGCT
The DNA here is from genome assembly GCA_039513925.1 of Platanthera zijinensis. Lineage (NCBI taxonomy): Eukaryota > Viridiplantae > Streptophyta > Magnoliopsida > Asparagales > Orchidaceae > Platanthera > Platanthera zijinensis. The sequence goes on from CM077079.1 coordinate 220,599,905, forward strand.
AAGTTTGACTTGGTCTAGCCTAGGGTTGACTTTTGTCAAATTGACCTTTTGTGTCACCATCAATGAGTCCTTGGTGACCTATTGGCCTCCCCTAGGGTCTAGGTAGGGATGGTAGGGTTGACTTGGCACCTTGAAGGTCACTTGACCCTTATTAAGGGCACTTTGACCACTTTGGTGTTTGAGTTGACTTCGGTCAACTTAGCCACTAGGGTTGACCCCAATGGGTCCTTGGTGACCCATTGACCCCACTCTAGTGTTAGGAGGGCATGGGTGGGGTCCACTTGGCTAAGGGAAGGTCAATTGACCATTTGTAGGTCAGTTTGACTCATTTAGGGTTAGGGTTGACTTAGGTCAACTAAAGCTCTAGGGTTGACCCTAATGGATCTTTAGGGCCTTTCAATAGATTGGTGAGGTCATGGTGGGGGTCTTGGAGTCATGGTGAAGCCTCAGGATCATCCTAAACTAGGGTTTAGGAATCTACTATTTGCAGACCATAATGATCTCACCAATATTCCTAGGTCCACTTGGTCTACTAGGGCTTCCTAGGGTTTTGTCATGACCCAGTCATGACAAAACTACACCTAGGTGGTATGGTTGCCCGAGGGATGTTACACTGTATCCACTACCAACCAAAGACCACATTTATCATCCATAAACACCTATAACCTCAACTAAGCCATAGGAACTCTCCTTTGTTATAAAGGGAGAAAGTTCCCAAGTAAAATCATTCTAAGTCATACCCGACGAATTCCACTTAATTTGGGGATAAATTTCTAAGTCCAAGCTGATTCATCGAGTATACTCGACGAATACAATAGATACACGACGAATTGGCCTAAAATACAAAGTCCAGGAAAAAAAACGTCGAGACAACTCGACCCCGTGTTTAGTGCATTCAATGCGCTCGACGCCAACCAACTAAACTAAAAGATTCTGCCTTCACTCAACGCCGCATTGAGTACACTCAATGCCACGTTGAGTGTATTTAGCATACTCAACTCTTTATACTTAGTCTCACAGACACTCAATGCCACTATAGGCCAAGGGCTATACACTCAACGCCACTAGCATTACTCGTCGAATTCGTCGAGATAACTCGACGAATTTGACTTAAACTCAAATCTAACTCAACGTCAAGGCTTATACACGACGGAATCAATGCTAAGCTAGCATTACTCGACGAATTCGTCGAGATAACTCGACGAATTTAACTTAGGCTCAAGGATCACTCAATGCTCTCAGCGTCATGCCTAATCCACTCAATGCAAAGCCTCATACTCGACGAACTCAACGCCTGATACTCGATGATTTTAACTTAGTCTATTACATCACTCAACGCCAAATTGATATTCATCGACTCAATGCTTAATACTCTACTAATTGGACTAACTCAACGCCAAGCATTACCCGACAAATTTACCTTGGATACTCGACGAATTTGACTCTGCTCCTACAGAAACTTGCCCAATTTTACTTGGATAGATCTCAGCCTATATCTGACGACTCCAATTACTCATAATCGACGAATTTTAGATTACATCCACTAATTCGATGGATTTATTTTACTCAGAACCATAATAAGTGAATCTTAACTTAATTACTATCATATACGACGAGTTTATACTTAGCCTATCAATCTTTCATTCGTCAGATTAACCTATACCAGTAGTCTTGTGCACTTGACGAAATCTAAACTCTCATATACGATGAATTAGACTAGGTTTAACTAACATGAAATCAACTGGTTAGAACCTATTAATGACCATAAACGATGAATCCAACTTAGCCAACCAGTCAATGTACGATAATCTACCAAGACTGACAATCCAATTACGACGAATGGCCATTGACTGGAAATTTCACACCAAGCAGCAGGTCGATAAAGGCCAAACCCCACCCTAATCCTAATTTCTGTATAAGGAGAGAATCCAGATAATAGGAAACAAAGAATCAAGCAAGGGAAAAACCACCACTTGCCTCAAACCTTGCTAAACTCGGTAACACCAACACTACTCCTCACGTGCCTGGCCAAAAAACACCTAAACAACAATTCCTGAAACTTTTCAGGACGAAAGAGGGTCAAAACCGCATACCTTAATCTCTAAAAATAGATGAAACGGGAAAACTCACCGTAGAAACGTAGATCTTGGTGAGAGCAATCCGAATCTACCCTCTAACACTGATTTCGTGAACCAGAGCTCCTAAAATCGACGGCTAAGGCTCTCCAAAGACTGCCTCTTTCTCTCTTTCGCAAAATAATCGGCGGTTTCATAAAGAAGACGATGAATAGGTTTACATCTAATCAGAGGCTATTTATATGGAATAGATAATATAATATAATAATATATTATTATTATAATTAAAACGTCCAAATGACCAAAACTCGCACTAACTCGGATTTCTACTAAAATCGCACCGTAGCTAAATATCGACGCTATGAATGTAACGGCGAAGTCGAAACTAAGATCTGACAAACCAAACTCGGGTAAAAATCCCCCATAGTAAAATCACCACCATTCCCAAAAAGGCTCCGTCCTGTTCCAAAACGAACCCCGGCTCGCAAGGGAATATAAAAAAATCACAAGAAATTATCCATGCTAACATTCTAAGTTAAAACCCCGGGTAACAATGAGCAAAAAGCCACACTCCAAAAACGATACCCATTAAACAAGCGTCAAAGTAACGTCCTTGCATCAAAATACGTCACAAAAGAATTTAAATAAACCTTGGATAATCAGGGGCATTACACACACACACACATACATGCACACACACACACACACGCGCACACGCACACACGTACACACACACACGCACACACGCACACGCACACGGTGCAACGTGCACTCTGGTAGTGGTGGTCGTGTCAAAGTTCACAACAATAAGAGTTGGTTGGTGTTCGAGAGCCAGATAGAAAAGCATCATGGGAACACGGTGTATGGGTACGTTCACAATTATTAGGAGTGGCCGGATGTAACACCTCAAGTCTTCTAGCTTAAAACGACCAAGTCAAATTCGTCGAGTGATCTAAGTGAATTTGTCGAATGGTCTCAAGTGATCTAAGTGAATTTTTCGAATGGTCTCGTGTGATCTAAGTGAATTCGTCGAATGGTCTCGAGTGATCTAAGTGAATTTGTCGAGTGGTCAAGATGAATTCGTCGAGTGGCCTGAACGAATTCATCGAGTAGTCAAGATGAATTCATCAAGTGGTCTGAACGAATTCGTCGAGTGGTCAAGATGAATTCGTCGAGTGGTCTAAGCGAATTCGTCGAGTGGTCAACATGAATTCTTCGAGTGGTCAGAACGAATTAGTCGAGTGGTCTAGACGATTTGTCGAGTGTTCTGGACGAATGCAGGTCTTTCGGTCCTTAAGCGGCTTAGCTACGGTTATTCCTATCTTTAAAATAAGAGATAGGATGGATCTTGGCCATCCATTCTAATTAGGTTAGATCTTATGGCTAGGGTTCCATCCTGTCTAGGATTTAAAGAAGGGATCGGTGAGAGACTAGGACAACCTTTCTGCCGTTCTTTCTCTCTGCTTGAGCTGAAGGAAGAAGGAAGTTGCGGATTTTCGTATGAGCTTTTTCGGCGAGATCAAAGCCTTGAGCAGCCATTAGGGGCTCCCTATGTGCCCTCTAGAGAGTTCGTAACCGATGCAAAAGGCCAGCAGCAAAATGCCTTCATCTCTCCCGATCTCGATCCCCTATATCGTAGACGGTGTTGTCGCCGTCCCTTGGGGTTGTGGTGCTGACATCACCGGAGAGGGTTTGTGCTACTCCTACACTACTGATAGTGAAAAGGTCGACATGTGTAGTCAGTTAGGGCATCTGCCGAAATCGTGACCGACAAAGGGGAGGTCAATATAAAGTTCGGATCGGCATATGGAAATCGAATCCGTACGTGGACAACCACTATGAAAGCCGTTGTGATTGAGCTATGGCTCTGAAACACGCGCTAAGGGTAACGATTCTCCTCTTGGACAAGTGAAGTCCTCTTTTAGCATGTTTGCATGAAAGCCGTCACCGATTGGTGATGAAAAGGTGCTTTCTATCAGGTCGATATGTTTATCCCTGATTATGTTTTGCATATAGAATCCGGATGCGTGATTACGAATTAGGTATGCTATGTGAAGCTCATCTATACATGTTGGTCTAGATTTGTGATGTTTTGTTTTGCTTGCCGGAGAAGACTCCGTAGAAATTATATGGTTTCAAAGTTCTGTTAGCAGTGGCTATGGGTGAGATTTGGTTGTGATTGTGAAGCTCGTGTCCTATGGACACCATGACTAACTTCTTGAGTTGTGTGTCTGGATTGCCCGACCTTGTTGGCTGTGAGTGTCAGCCGTATAATGAATCTATGGTATTGTGGATTATGGGAAAATGGAGGCTGACCCGCATCATTGTTGTTAATTGGCATGACGATCTGAGCAATGAGAAAGAGCTGAACTGTACCCACACTATGCCATTCGGCTAAACAGACCTAAAGTATATAGTAGTTGTGATTGGCATAGGAGAGAGTCGTGTCTATATGCCATGCTAGTAATGCTAAGGTGAGACCGTCCAGTTTGGGACTGGGATGGTGGTGGGACTCGTAGAATTTCCCGTTGGGTGCTAATGTACCAGTGATTGCCCGTGGTGGCAAAAGGTGGGACCCTGGGTTATCAGGTAAACCGATAAGTTACCCTAAGTGTACGAGACGTTTGGTTGGTCATGCCATCATTTGTGATGATTGGTGCTTAAGTTACACATTCTTGATAATTGTGAACTTGCTAATTGCTTGCATGGAAGGAGCACCGCCACTGTGAGAATGGGGCGTGGTCATTATAATTTTGTCAGCTAATGATGATCGTTGCCTTGTTTTCCACCATTTGGTGGAATGCTTTTGTGTAGGTGTTGCAGAGCCAAGCGGAACGTAGCGGGCTGAAGCCCTTTTTGCTTAGCAGGCCCTTAAAGGCCTAAGTGTTATGTTTAGTATTTTCATGTGTTGTCGGCCTGCGTGCCGATGTATGGAAATCACTTTCTTGTAAACATAGACACGATGTTGTAAGGCCTTAAGTCCAAAACTATTTGTGTAACTTTCATTCCTGTTGTATTTTAGTAGTCGACATTCATGGATGGGTGATTCTTAACTCTTTAAGCTTCCTCTAGAATGAGACTCTGTGTTAGGGTGCATTATTATATTAGAATGAATTATGGTTTCATTGTGTAAAACCCCTCCCCTAACCAGGGAGTTACCCCTATCTTATATACAGGTCCGCCACCTTACGATGACACCAACTATCGATTTAGTCGCCACCACACGACGTTGATCATGCCGGCTAGTACGATCATTTCATAAGTAGGCCAAAAAGAACATTTAAGCAAAAACATAGTCCACAATCACAGATCAATATATATAATAGAAAAGATGAATAGTCCACAATAAGTACATTATGAAAGAGAGTAAAATGGCTTAAGCCCGGTACATGTCCAAAATGAAAAATATAAAATCTCTCTCTCACACAACATCTCCAAGCGGAAGATAAAATAAAGAACTACTAAAAGGCAGTAATAGGAAAATAAGAGAAGTGTAGTAATGTACAAAAAAGTAAAGTAAATGAGCTATGCTACCATCAAAGAACATACCGTAACTTATATGATTTCTCATACAAATTTATAAGTTAAGGTTTCCAAAGTAACACATTTTATAAAAGTGCATATACTAATTTATATGATGAGGGACTATAGTTATAATCTAAGTTATACTAATTAATGTATGTCATGCTATGCGATGCAATGCAATGATTCGTGATGCAACTCCCCCACCTGACTATGTGCACAGAACTTTCAAACATTCCCCACTTTTTGGAGGTAGCTAGCCTCTCAAGTACCAATCGTCGTGGTTCACGGTGGTAGTGGGGTATCTTTACTCCTAGGCAGGTAAGCATGTTACTAGGCCTAGAACTTACGTACACCTCAACGCTAAGAACACAACAGCGGAGCTCCTACACACTCTTGCTAGAAATCCACCAGTCTTTATGGTCAGGTGTGTAATTAGGGGATAGTTCTCCAGACCATAGTTTAAACAACCTACTGGCTCCAAAAACTTGCACTCCTCACATAAGTCAACATACTTCTATCAGTGTGCCGATAGGACTGGTACCGAATGACCCACCATAACAAGAACAATCCAGGTATAATAATACCTATCTGAGCCTTCAGCCTGTAGGACCAACCCATCCTAAAATCTTATACATTACTGAGACTTTAGCTCATAGGACTAACACATCCTTAATTTATCATGACCATACTTAGCCTCTAGCTCGCAGGACTAACGAATGCTGATCCACTCAATCCCATAACAAGGGACAAGGTTTATTGTATCTTTGCTCTCCTACTTTTACTACTTTTATTTATTGGTTAATTATACTTAGAAGTTTAAGGTGAATCTTGAACTTCCTAAGGTCTACCCGGTGAAGGGCTGGCAACGGTACTAGGAGATACGATGGGCTGAAGCCCAAATCTCCCTTTTTCAAGAAATTAAATATTATTAGTGTTTCCCTTATTCAAATCACTCCCTCGAGGTTACTCTTGGATTTACGAGTCTAACTTTTAGTTGTATATAGTGATTTAGGGTTAATCTTCGACTTCCCGAGGTCTACCCGATGAAGGGCTCACAGCGGTACTTGGAAATATGATGGGTTGAATCCCAAATCTCCCTTTCTCAAGATTTTTTTACTTTTGTTAGTGACTACTCTTTATTAAACCCTCTCTCATTATTACTCTTGATTTGTCCTAGAGTGGGTTATACGTCTTATAGGGGAGCGGCGATCTTTCGTCGATCTCCGAGCTTAACTACTCCTCTTAGGGTCCATGTACACTAACTCACATCACCTCTTGGTAAATATCTTAGGACTCCAACCAGACTCATATCATAATCCTAACCATACCCCAAACTGTCTAGGTCCAACTTAATATCGTTTATAACCATCACCCCTTGACATTACTATATCAGACCAAATGAGTGATTTGAGCCTATAGGTTGTAACCATTAATTATTTTGATTTAAATTTCCTATAATTAATTGCACGGGTCTAGATACTCAATTACGATAAAATTCCATTGTTTCTCAATTTCCAAAATTAATTTGACCATAATTGAATATTTCTAAAATATAAGTCACTAGTGGATTTGTACATAAAGTATCACTCCTAGGGGTTCAAACCATACCAATAAATTTTAATAAGAACAAAATGATAAATAAGAAACTTGGACCAGATTTCATAATATTCCAATAATATTTGATATTTAATTTCTAATTATCAAAATCTGATCCACTAGTTCATTTTACTCATGAGATACAATAAATGTTCATCTAAAAATTCCAAAAATATTACTAGAGGTTTCAATATTAAATAATTAAATATTCTAGAGTTTCATAATTTTACAACTTTATTTGATTACAATTACTTCAATAATAATATAAGATACGAAATTATAATTATAACTACAATTCTAAGATTCTGACTTCTAAAAATTCCAAATAATTTATCAAGAATTTAAAATACTAAAATAATGCTACTAACAAAGTTTCATGATTTTTGCATCTATTTATGTCACATCACTTCCATTAATACATAAGCATACCAATATGAAAATAATTCAATTGACAAGTAAAACCAACTCCAAATATTCTAAAACACTCCGAGGAGATGTATTTTCACTAAATAAGTGCATGCACAAAATTCCATTGTATTTAACCAAGCCAATCTTGCTAAATTCACAAGATACATCTTTTTGGCTAAATGCACACCACACACCTTAAGCCATAGCCACTTGCATTGGAATAGCCCCATTTATAGAGCTCTAAATGGCCCCGAAATTTTAACAGGGTCTTATAATGACCTAATGGACCTCCCACCCATAATTTGTGTCTATATAAGTTATCTAATAACTTTTATTCCAATAATTCAATAAATCATATATTAAATAAAACCATAAAAAAGTGCCCCAAAAATTTCGATTTTTGGTTACATGATGTATGTAGGGCACATACAAGTATGGTAAAAATTTCAGCTTCATGCATGCAGTTATATGAAAGTTATTCACAAACAAAGTTTTGTCCCTTCCAAGGACCAGGCCCACCAAAATTACTCTATATGGAGCTACATTGCTCCAAATGTGTTGATTACAATTCCTAATTAAAGTAGACACCCATATATAAAAAAGTTATCTCAGGCAACTTTTCATAAAAAGGCCTTTATGGGCACTTAATTTTTTTAAAAAACTATATTATAGTGTGACAAATTATATGCATGAAATAAAATATACTATAGTATAAAAGATTTATACACCACGAATTTTTAAGCAGATCCAACGATTTCTGGATCATCTCCTACCTCCAGCAAATGGCTGAGATGAGTCCGACCTGGAGCACCTTCCAGATGAAATTCCCAGCCACCCAGCCACCTCCCCGGCCGGCCACCGCCACCACAACCTCCGTTGAGGTGGTGGCTATCGGTTGACAGTGGTTTGGCCGGCGGAGGTGGTGTTTTCCAGCGAACCCGACACCATCAAAAACAAGAAATTTCTTCATTTTTTTCTCACTTTGGATCGGGCTCAGTTGAGTCTGATTTCTCTCCTAATGGATCTTGGATACTAGCACAGAGGGAGGGAAGGAGAAATAGACCTTAATCTGAGCTTGCCGGCGAGTGTTGTGTCCAAGGGCCATGGTTGTAACGCCCTGATTTTTCTGTGTTTATTTAATATTTCTTTGGCGTTACGTTGGTGCGTTTCCGGCTTGTGCCATTGTTTGAGTACCTTATTAGGTGTGCTTAGTGGTTGTATCTTGGTTGCAAGGTTCCCTAGCAGGCCGGTATCAAGGTTGGATGACCCGGTGAGGCCTCTTCAGGAATGCTTGAATTTTTTGCTTCAGGAGGCTTTAGCCCAAAATTTTTTTTGTTTGTCTGATGTTGATTTTGACTTTGCCATTAGGTTCGTAGCATGGGTATTTAGCTACGGTGCGAATTTCATCGAATTCCGAGGTTGTTTGGTTTTCGCGTCGTTTTGACGTTTTTTTAAATTACCTGTTACAATTAGTGCATCAGGTTAATTACTTAGGTTTCCTGATGCAGGCTTTTATTTTATATATAGGCTTATAGTATTTATTATTTTAAGCTGAGTGGGCCTTAGTATTTAAGGCTTTCCCTTAGGGTTATCTTCTTTATCTCTCCCAAAGCCAGCGGTTAATTTCCTGCGAAAGGAATAGAGCGGCGGAAGGAAGACAAAGCTCCGGCCATCGATTGCTAGCGGTTTAGAACTCGAAATTCCTGTGTGAAGGAAGTTTCGGACTGCTCTCGCCGAGATCTTCAGCCCCGAGGTTAGTATTTTAAGTTTCTCGATCAGTTCCCTGGAGCTAGGGTTTTGTTTTTTGCCAGTCTTCTTGCTAAATCATCAATATTTTTGGGGAACGGTTCTGTGGCCAGATCTGACTTGAGGAGTGGTGCTGGCCAGTTTCCTTCCAGAACCGAGCCAAGTGGTGCTCTTGCCCTTGCCAAATGGTTTAATTTCATCTTTTCTTTGTTTGGTAGTCGTATCTTCATCTTTCTAAAATTTATTTCTGCTGTATATCTTGTCCAGATCCTGTCCTGTTATGCTTAATCGAGTTTTTGTTTAATTTTTCTTAAGCTTGAGTAGCAGGTTTGGGAAGTTAGAGGAATGGTCAGGTTTGAGAGCTGTCTAATTCTTTTTAGAACCTAGGAATGCTACCAAGTCTTGTAAATTTCCCTTTTATTGCAGGTTTCTCCTTCTGTCAAATTATTATAGGTTGTAAATGCCGAGTTCTTCTTGATTGGGCTCATTTTGGTGTAAATTAGGCTTGTTAGTATAGGGGTAGGAGAAACAGCAGGTTTCCATTCCAAGTCATGAAGGATAGGGTGATTCTGGGCTGATTGTGGTGGTATGGGACATTAGGTTGGGTATAGGAATTATTTATTTTTAGTTCTCTGTTTGGTGGCGTTGAGTGGGTATTAGTCTTCGATTTCAAAAAATTTGACTAAATATAAAAGCGTTGAGTGTGGTAAACACACTCAACGCCTCGCTTCTTTGGTCAGTAAGCTAAGTCAAAAGCGTTGACAGCATTGAGTGACATTGAGTGAGGTGAGCTCACTCAACGCCGTCTGCCTTGGTCTGAATTTTCTAAGTCATTTGGCAATTAGTGAGTGGAGCTCACTCAACGCCATCTCAGCCAGATTTTCTACTAAGTTTTTTGGCATTGAGTTAGGTGAGCTCACTCAATGCTATCCTGCAAGAAGTTAGACTTTTGGCTAAGTCCTTTGATGCTGAGTGAGTGGAGCTCACTCAACGCCATCAGTTGTTAGACACCTAAGTCTTTTAGCTGGTTGCTTTGGACCGATTAGGGTTCATTTTTTTTGGACTCTTAGTGGTTATGGTACCACCAGCCTAGGAATATTCTTTTTTTTGTAAATCACTTAGTACTGGAGTTAGATCTGGATTTTGGGGTTGGGTCGGACCGATACTGCCGCCTTTTCTTTTCTTGTCTTGCTAGACAATTGGACTGTTAGATTGAGTGGACCGATGCCACCTCCAAATATTTAGGCCTGATAGTCTTGGTTGGACATAATGACACCAGCCTAGGCCCTTGTCTTTTTTCTGCTCCAGTATTAGATGATTCTTTAGATTCTTACTCTATGTTTAGATATTTGCTATCCTGCTAATTCTTTTTGTAGATATCCTTTATGCTTGGCTTCATCCTTGCACTTGGTGCATCCTTTATTTATTCTGTTTGATGAGTAATTTCCCTTTACCTATTTCTTATTAACTTTTAGCTGACTACTCCAGTATTCTTGTTTTAGGGCCTGGTAAACCCTTATGTAATCATCTTTTTTTTTAACCTTATTGCTCCTCCTTTTGTTATTATTTTCATTTGATGAGATGTTCTTTCTTTGAATGCCTCAGGTTCAGGGTTATAGCAGACTGAGCGGCTAGATTTCATTTGGAGCTGGATAGTGGTCTCTTAGTTGCTGAGATTTCTCTTCCTCATTCTTGGGAGGTAGTTTTATTGTTCTTTTGTAGTACAGACATACTTACTAACCAGTGGGTTCGTGTTAGTTTGTTGACGCCCACTGGTGGTTTCTCTTTTAGAATGCTATATACTTTGCTTATACTGCCAGTTCACCTGTTTTGGAGGTTATTTTACTTGCTCTCTGGGATTGTTTTATGCTAGGTTGTATGCTAGGTATTTTAAACCCTAAAAAGCATTACTATATGTACTTCATGCACGACTTATTTATAAAACTAAAGCACTAATTTCCCAAGTAACGTAAAAGCTAGTTTTATACTATAATTAAACTTAGAGTCTTGCATATCATGAGTTGTCCTTCGGTGACACTCATGTTCAAGTAGGATGTCAAGTTTCATAAATAAAGGATTTTCTCACAGCGTATAAAGATTTTCACTCGTGTACTAGTTGATCCACTGTGTCGAGGGATACAGACATCTAACTTAATTGGATTTTATTCATAATAACCTATGGTTTTCCTTTTAGCTATAGAGTCTTGAGTTTTGCCTGAACATCTGCAGTTATCCCGTGTACGATGTGACATCACAACGCGTATTTTCTCTTGCTCTGATTTAATTTATTTAAATGGGAAAATACGGGTCATGACAGTTGGTATCAGAGGGAGGTTGCTTGACAATTGGTCGGGCAACCTTTCCCTTGATTGCATTAGTTGTTTAGCGTTATATCATACACACACCGATATGTCATCTGTATATCTTGGCTGAAGCATGAACAATACACTCATAAGCATGAATAGAAGTATACGGGGCATATTATGTAGTATGGGATGCATAATATATGTTCGTATATGGATCCACCATAGGAGGTAACATGTGAGGGTTATGTAGTATGGGATGCATAACCTCACCACATGAATGCGGCTAGCACGTTTTCTTTTTCGTTGCATGGAAATGTTATGTAGTATGAGATGCATAACATTTTCATGTGTACGCCGCTCACAACATGCATTAAGGCCTTTCTAGAATGCATAGCACAACATGCATAGCATAACATTTCATAAGCACAACGTGCCAAGCTGAAGATCTATATGATGATATATGTACACACATAATTTTGAGTCAAAAGAATATAAATACATACATTCATTGTCTAGGCACACGATTTAGTATGATGGTGGTGAACTATCTTAAGTTAGGCATAACATCATAATTGAAAACCCAGGGCAAGTTGGCAGTTGAAGCAAGTACTTATGTAGGTTTGTCTGTACTTGATTATTTAGTCCTAGTAGTTGAACTAGGTTTTGATTATCGATTGTTTGTTCTTTTTAGCATGGCGCCTAAGCGTAGAGTGACGAGGTCGATTCCCCAATCAGAGGGAAAGTCTTCTAGAGCGCAAAGCAATGCAGTTATAGCAAGTTTGAGCCAGAGCAATGAGGCTTTGTCAAGACAGATGGTGGATGTTCAGTCCCAGATCCAGGCCTTGATATCTGTAGTGGCAGGGCTAGCCCTGAGAGCACAGGATCCTGCTGCGGGTATAGCTGTTCCAGCCCCCCTGCACCTCCTGCACCTCCTGCCCCTTTGGTTCCTCTAGTTATGGTGCCCCCAGAGAAGACCTTTATCTCTCAGTTCCAGGGGCTTCGACCCCCTACCTATGATGGGAAAGCGGATTTTATGATCTTGGATGATTGGCTGATTTCAATTGAGGAGATATTTCACTATTCCAGAGTTTCTAATGATCAGAGGGTGATGCTTGCCGCCTACCAGCTGAAGGGGTTAGCAAAGAGTTGGTGGTTGAGAGAGAAGGAGGGCATGGTAGGAGGATACTCTTGGGATTCCTTCAAAGAGATATTGATGAGGAAGTTTCTACCTACAGTCGAGCGGGATCGGTTGATGAACGATTTCTTGTATCTGAAGCAGAGGCAGCTCACCGTTACTGAGTATGAGATTGAGTTCAGCAAACTCAGTCGGTTTGCCCCCAGTTTGGTGAGTTCTGAGGCAGATAGAGCGAAGAGATTACTTGGTGGCCTGAGGAGTGATGTTCAGCAGCTAGTTGTTGCTCATGGAACAGTGAGTTATGCTGGTACGATAGAAGCTTCTTTGAAGGTGGAGACCATTGAAAATGCTAAGCAAAGAGGGCAGCAAGTGAGAAATGATAAGAGGAAAGCTGTTGAAGGAAAGGGCCCCCAGGTACCCGATGCTCCTTCAAGTAAGAAGAGCAAGGAGGTCTGTAGCTTCTGTGGTTAGCCAGGCCATCCCGTAAGGAAATGCTTCAAGAGGTTGGCAGAAAAAAGGAGCAAGTTTATGCTATTCAAGGTGCTCCCAGGAAGGACTTGGTGTGTGCCTTGTGTAAGAAAGAGGGGCATGATGTTGCCAGTTGCTGGTTAAAAGATAAAGTCTGCTTTCAGTGTGGACAAAAGGGTCATATAAAGACAAAGTGCCCACAGGTCCAGTCTGTGCTTCGACCAGTTCCTCTTAAGGCTTTGCCACTGCCTCAGCCTATTGATAAAGGCAAGGGAAAGCTGAACGTGATTTCATCAGCAGAGGCTCAGACTTCGACCCAAGTCATTTAAGTTTATACTTTCTCGCTAGTATTTATGCTTTAGTTGCAGTTATAGTTTTGTAATTGTTTCCTTAAATGCGTGTGCAATTTTTATAGTGAGTTTTAAGGTAAAGAACCGTTGGGCGCGTGTTCTCTTTGACTTAGGTGCTACCCACTCATTTGTGGCTAGGGCCTTTGTAGAGCGGTTCTAGTTGGATCTACATCGTATCGGTGATGCCTTTTGCGTCAAGTTCCCCTCGGGTAATTCTGTGATATCAGATCAGGGCATTCAGGATTGTCCTATATTTTTGGGGGATTTTCTAGCTAAGGCAGATCTAAAGGTGATAGACTTTGAGGATTTTGATGTTATCCTAGGCATGGATTGGTTGTCCCGATATGATGCTGTGATCCAGTGCAAGGGTAAGCGCTTGGACTTCAAGAACGACAACGGTCAGCCTGGGAGTATTTATGGTGATCCGCTCCAGGTCTCTCCAACGATTTCTACAGTATGTGTTCAGAGACTGTTTGATTCAGATTGTTTTGCTTGATTGGTCTCAGTTTTGGGGATTGTTAGCAGTTTGCCGCGTTTAGATGAGATTCCTGTTGCGCGTGAGTTTTCTTATGTGTTTCCTAGTGATCTTCCCGGTCTTCCTCCCGATAGAGATATCGAGTTTGTGATTAATTTGGAGCCAGGTACGCGTCCTATTGCTAAGGCGTCGTACCGGATGGCCCCACGAGAGCTGGAGGAGTTGCATACCCAGCTGGATGAGTTGTTGTAAAAAGGTTTCATAAGGCCGAGTTTGTTGTCGTGGGGTGCTCCTGTTCTCTTTGTAAAGAAGAAAGATGGATCAATGCGGCTTTGCATTGACTATAGAGACCTGAAAAAGTCACCATTAATAACAAGTATCCTCTGCCTAGGGTCAATGACTTGTTCGATCAATTGCGCGGTAGCGCAGTATTTTCCAAGATTGACCTTCGTTCAGGCTATCATTAGCTCAGGATCCCAGAGGCAGACATTCCGCGGACTGCTTTTCGATCGAGGCATGGGCATTTCGAATTCCTGGTTATGTCGTTTGGTTTGATCAACGCGCCCTCAGCATTTATGGACATGATGAACTGTGTGTTAAAGGATTTTCTGGATAAATTTGTAGTCGTATTTATAGACGACGTTCTGATATATTCTCTAAATGTGGAGGAGCATGGTCAGCATTTGCGCTTGGTTTTATCTGCTCTGTGAGACCATCAGTTATTTTCCAAGCTGAGTAAATGTGAGTTCTAGTTGCCCCAGGTTTCCTTCCTTGGTCATGTGGTTAACAAAGACGGTATTTCAGTTGACCCGGAAAAGATAGCTGTAGTGATGGATTGGCATAGGCCGAGCACACCCAAGGAGATTAGGAGCTTCTTGGGGTTGGTCGGTTACTATAGAAGATTCGTGGAGGGTTTTTCTTCCCTGGCTGCGCCCTTAACTAAGCTGACGCAAAAGAATGTGGCTTTCTTTTGGAGTGAGAAATGCGAGGGGTCCTTTCTGGAGCTAAAGAGCAGGTTGTGCACTGCCCCTATTTTGACTTATTCTACGGAAGGCATGGACTATGATGTGTATGTGGATGCCTTGCATGTTGGGCTCGGAGGTGTGTTGATGCAAGGGGGGAAGTGATTGCGTATGGTTCAAGGAAATTGAAGACTCATGAGAGGAATTACCCTACGCATGATCTAGAGTTCGCAGTAGTGATTTATGCCCTGAAGCTGTGGAGACATTTACTTTATGGCGCGCAGTGAAAGATCTTCACCAATCATAAGAGCCTAAAGTATGTCTTCACCAAAAAGGAGCTGAATTTGCGCCAACGGCGTTGGTTAGAGTATGTTGCAGATTATGAAGTGGAGATCTAGTATCATCCGGGCAAGGCCAATATGGTGGCTGACGCTCTGAGCCGTAAGATGGGGAAGATCTTTAACCTCTCCGTTGAGCGTTTAGTGGAAGTGTTCCTCTTGATGGACATCTCTGTGGGGTTTTGTGACTTGCAGAGCAGTTTGGCCGTGGTAGAGCCTTCTTGGATTTCACTTACTAGGCTACACCAAAAGGATGATCCAGATCTTTTGCACCTGTATCTCAGAACTGAAAGATGGGAATTGCCAGACTTTTCTATTGATGATGCGGGTACCTTGAAGTACCGTGGTAGGTTTTGCATCCCCGTTATTTTAGACATTCGATTCATGTTGTGTAAGGAAGCGCATGGCTCGAGTGTTGCCCACCACCCGGGCTCAACTAAGATGTATCGGGACTTGAAGAAGATTTCCTGGTGGTATGGTATGAAGGGTGATATAACACGTTTTGTTTCTGAGTGTTATACCTGCAAGTGATTTAAGGCCAATCATGGAAGGCCGGGTGGCAGGTTGACTCCATTGGAGATCCCGACTTGGAAATGGGAGAGCATTTCTATGGACTTCATTACGGGCTTACCGAGATATCCTAGAGGTTTTGACTCTATTTGGGTTATAGTGGACAGACTGACGAAGTGTGCTCACTTCGTGCCATATAAAATTGATTATCCGATGAAAAATATAGAGGAGTTGTATTTGAACGAAGTCATCTGATTGCATGGAGTTCCTGTTAGTATCATAGCAGACCGAGACTCCAGGTTTACTTCCCGCTTCTGGAAGAGTTTGCAGGAGGGTTTGGGTACAGACCTGAGATATTCTACCGCATACCACCCGCATACTAATGGGAAGATGGAGCGGGTCAACCAGAGTGTGTAAGATATGACCCGCTGTTATATTTTGGACCACGGAGGAGCATGGGATGAACGTTTGAGGCTGATGGAATTCGCGTATAATAACAGTTATCAGGATAGCCTGCAAATTGCTCCTTTTGAAGCCCTGTATGGGAGGCGCTGCAGAACTCCCTTATTTTAGGTTGAGGCTGGTGAAAGGCCTTTGCTGGGTCCTGATGCGCTCGAGGAAATGGAAGTTGTTGTGAAGCTTATTCGAGAGAAGCTTCGGTTAGCTCAGGAGAGATATGAGAAAAACGCCAACCGACGTAGATCCGATGTGGAATTTTCAGTGGAGGATATTGTATTCTTGAAGGTGTCCCCGATGGTTGGACTAAAGAGGTTCGGTAAGAACCATAAGTTGGACCTGAGGTATGTGGGCCCATTCAAGATAGTGGAGCGTATTGGTGTGGCAGCTTACAGGTTGGATTTGCCAGAAACCTTTCCAGGTGTGCATAATGTTTTCCATGTGAGCCAGCTACGGAAATATGTGCTGAGTAGTAGGCAAGTGTTGGATAATGTGCCTCAGTTTGAGCCAAATCTGACTTTTGTAGAAAAGCCTGTCCACATTCTGGATTCTCAAGATCGAGTGTTGCGGCGAAAGACCATTCCCATAGTTAAAGTCTTGTGGAGGAACCAGGAGGTGGAAAGCGCGACTTGGGAGTTGGAGTCGGCAATGAGGGAGGCTCACCCTCATATTTTTCCTTGATTTGTGCCTGGTATGTTTTGCCTTCTCCTTTATAGCTCTTGTTAGGCTATTTCTGTCCCTTCCTTGATAGAAGCTTGTGCGTAAAGTTTCGGGGCGAAACTTTCTTTTAGGGGGAGTGTCTATAACGCCCCGGTTTTTCTGTGATTTTATTTAATATTTCTTTGGTGTTACGTTGATGCGTTTCCGGCTTGTGCCATTATTTTAGTACCTCATTAGGCGTGCTTAGTGGTTGTAGCTTGGTTGCAAGGTTCCCTAGCAGGCCGGTGTCAAGGTTGGATGACCCGATGAGGCCTCTTCAGGAATGCTTGAATTTTTGGCTTCGGGAGGCTTTAGCCCGAATTTTTTTTGATTGTCGGATGTTGATTTCGACTTCGCCATTAGGTTCGTAGCATGAGTATTTAGCTATGGTGCGAATTTCATCGAATTCCGAGGTTTTTCGGTTTTCGCATCGTTTTGACGTTTTTATTTAATTACCTGTTACAATTAGTACATCAGGTTAATTACTTATGTTTGCTGATGCAGGCTTAAATTTTATATATAGGCTTATAGTATTTATTATTTTAAGCTGAGTGGGACTTAGTATTTAAGGTTTTCCCTTAGGGTTATCTTCTTTATCTCTCCCAAAGCCAGCGGTTAATTTACTGCGAAAGGAATAGAGCGGCGGAAGGAAGACGGAGCTCCGGCCGCCGATTGCTTGCGGTTTAGAACTCAAAATTCCTGTGTGAAGGCAGTTTCGAACTGCTCTCGCCGAGATCTTTAACCCCGAGGTTAGTATTTTAAGTTTCTCAATCAGTTCCCTGGAGCTAGGGTTTTGGT
Source organism: Platanthera zijinensis (assembly GCA_039513925.1). Classification (NCBI taxonomy): domain Eukaryota; kingdom Viridiplantae; phylum Streptophyta; class Magnoliopsida; order Asparagales; family Orchidaceae; genus Platanthera; species Platanthera zijinensis. Next base: position 220,617,752 of record CM077079.1, read on the forward strand.
TTTTGCCCGTCTTCTTGCTAAATCGTCAATATTTTTGGGGAACGGTTCTTACGGCCAGATCTGACTGGAGGAGTGGTGCTGGCCAGTTTTCTTCCAGAACCGATCAAGTGGTGCTCTTGCCCTCGCCAAATGGTTTAATTTCATCTTTTCTTTTTTTGGTAGCCGTATCTTCCTCTTTCTAAAATTTATTTCTACTGTATATCTTGTCCAGATCCCATCCTGTTATGCTTAATCGGGTTTTTGTTTAATTTTTCTTAAGCTTGAGTAGCAGGTTTGGGAAGTTAGAGGAGTGGTCAGGTTTGAGAGCTCTTTAGTTCTTTTTAGAACCTAGGAATGCTACCAAGTCTTGTAAATTTCCCTTTTACTGCAGGTTTCTCCTTCTGTAAAATTATTATAGGTTGTAAATGCTGAGTTCTTCTTGATTGGGCTCGTTTTGGTGTAAATTAGGTTTGTTAGTATAGGGGTAGGAGAAACAGCAGGTTTCAATTCCAAGTCATGAAGGATAGGGTGATTCTGGGCTGATTGTGGTGGTCTGGGACGTTAGGTTTTGTATAGGAATTATTTATTTTTAGTTCTCTGTTTGGTGGCGTTGAGTGGGTATTAGTCTTCGATTTCAGAAATTTTGACTAAATATAAAAGCATTGAGTGTGGTGGACACACTCAACGCCTCGCTGCTTTGGTCTGTAAGCTAAGTCAAAAGCGTTGACAGCGTTTAGTGAGGTGAGCTCACTCAACGCCGTCTGCCTTGGTCTTAATTTTCTAAGTCATTTTGCATTGAGTGAGTGGAGCTCACTCAACGCCATCTCAGCCAGATTTTCTACTAAGTATTTTGGCGTTGAGTCAGGTGAGCTCACTCAACGCTATCCTTCCAAAAGTTAGACTTTTGGCTAAGTCCTTTGACGCTGAGTGAGTGGAGCTCACTCAACGCCGTCAGTTGTTAGACAGCTAAGTCTTTTAGTTGGTTGCTTTGGAGTGATTAGGGTTCTTTTTTTTTGGACTCTTAGTGGTTATGGTACTACCAGCCTAGGAATATTCTTTTTTTTTGTGAATCACTTAGTACTGGAGTTGGATCTGGATTTTGGGGTTGGGTCGGACCGATACCGCCGCCTTTTCTTTTATTGTCTTGCTAGACATTTGGACTGTTAGGTTGAGTGGACCGATGCCACCTCCACAGTACCTTGAAAATATTTAGGCCTGATAGTCTTGGTTGGACATGATGCCACCAGCCTAGGCCCTTGTTGTTTTTCTGCTCCAGTATTAGATGATTCTTTAGATTCTAGCTCTATGTTTAGATATTTGCTATCCTACTAATTCTTTTTGCAGATATCCTTGAAGCTTGGCTTCATCCTTGCACTTGGTGCATCCTTTATTTACTCTGTTTGATGAGTAATTCTGCTTTACCTATTTCTTATTAACTTTTAGCTGACTACTCCAACATTCTTGTTTTAGGGCCTAGTAAACCCTTATGCAATCATCTTGTTTTTTTTAACCTTATGGCTCCTCCTTTGTTATTATTTTCATTTGCTGAGGTGTTCTTTCTTTGAATGCCTCAGGTTCAGGGTTGTAGCCGACTAAGAGGCTAGATTTAATTTGGAGCTGGATAGTGTTCTCTTGGTTACTGAGATTTCTCTTCCTCATTCTTGGGAGGTAGTTTTATTGTTATTTTGTAGTACAGACATACTTACTCACCAGTGGGTTCGTGTCAGTTTGTTAACGCCCACTGGTGGTTTCTCTTTTAGAATGCTATGTACTTTGCTTATACTGCTAGTTCACCTTTTTGGAGGTTATTTTACTTGCTCTCTGGGATTGTTTTATGCTAGGTTGCATGTTAGGTATTTTAAACCCTAAAAAGCATTACTATAAGTACTTCATGCATGACTTATTTATAAAACTAAAGCACTACTTTCCCAAGTAACGTAAAAGCTATTTTTATACTATAATTAAACTTAGAGTCTTGCATATCATGAGTTGTCCTTCAGGAACACTCATGTTCAAGTAGGATGTCAAGTTTCATAAATAAAGTATTTTCCGCAGCGTATAAAGATTTTCACTCGTTGACTAGTTGATCCACTGTGTCGAGGGATACGACCATCTTACTTAATTGGATTTATTCATAATAACCTATGGTTTTCCTTTTAGCTATAGAGTCTTGAGTTTTGCCTGAACGTCAACAGCTATCTCCTATACGACGTGGCATCACAACGCGTATTTTCTCTTGCTCTGATTTAATTTATTTAAATGGGAAAATACGGGTCGTGACAATGGTGGTGGCTGTCACCGGTGAGCTTGCTCAATTCCCTATTCTCCAGTAAAACCTCCACTCCAAAGCACTGGCTTTACTCCTTATGAGGTGGTGAAGGTAGTGAAAAGGCTTGAATATGGCTAAGGTGGAGTGTATAGGAAGAGTCAAGAAAGGGGGTGGTTGATGAGTCTCATTTATATAGGGTTTTGCGGTCTCATCTGGGATGGTTTTCATGACTTTGCACTTAACTTTTCAGTTGTTTTCATTGATATTTTGTTCCTACTGAGTTTCACGTTTAGTGCACTTTTCTGGCCCATGGGTGTGCAATTGCGCATTCGATTGCTGGGGGTATGCACTTGGTGCTCCCCAGGGCTCATTCCAGTCGATTTTATTGCATTTAGTTGTTTGCTGGAGGGTCCTCCTTTGTGATTTTTATTGTGTCAAGGTGGTCACTTTTCCCATCTTTAGAATTCTGATTTGTGGAAAATGCACGGTCGTGTGTTTTCTTGGCGCACGGTTTGTTTCCGTCGTGCATTTTATACAGATTATTTTGGGAGATTGACCAGCCCATGCGATTGCGCCACGACCGTGCACGAAGGAAACATACGGTTTTCGTGTAGCCATCTGGTTTTACTCTGTTTTGTGGTTGGTCGTGCGTTTTCCTCACGCACGGGCAGAATCGACCGTGCACGAGTAAAATGCACGATTCCATCCAGTTGCTTGCGTTTTGAGCACTATGTCGTTACACGTGTGATTTCCTTAGCGCACGGGCGGAATCGCCCGTGCATGAATAAAACGCACGGGTCAACGCTTCTTCTTCCTCAGGCATTTTCTGGAGATTATTATCACACGGTTCACGCACGGTCGTGCGCCAACCCGTGCATGACCTTTTTGGCTTACTTTTACTATTTAAGCCGCAGATTTCTTCTGGACCAGGATATCTCTGTTTTCCCCCGCCATTTCTGCCCCTTTGAGCGGGAACTCATCCCTCCAGCCATCGTTTTCTCTCTCCTCCTTGGATGTTTGATCCGTCCACCCATTCTCCTCCAAAGAGCTTGCTAAAGCTTTGTCTCCGATCACCATCGCCATTGCCGACCTCCAAGATACTGTTTGAGCTCTTAGTTGAGGAACTTGTAGAGCATTTCATTTTGATCCGAATCAGCGACCACGACACGAAGCAGACGGGTGTGAAGAAGGAAGTGACAGCCCTTCGGGATCCCAGATTCCTTCCAAAGACCGAGCTAGGGCGAGGCTCGACAACCCTCGCTTTCGGTCGTGAACCTTGGAGTGCCTTCGAGTGCTTGGTTGTGTTTCTCCCCCTCTTTTCTTAGATTTGTTTTAACCTGAACTTGTGCTAGTATGCTTGAGGTTTAACAACCATGTTTTGCTCATGGTCTTGCTATGGTTTTATGTGGTGATTTCTTGATCTTGATGTGTGCTGATGAGCTTCAGCTTTGTTAGAGAAAATTATGTTTGAGCCATTCTAGCGACTGCTAGAAGCACGCGTTGTGAAGAGGTGTTTACGACCCTCGATAGCTTGTTCGTCTCCGCTATTACTCTTTGGAGTAATTCACCCTGGCGACGCGGTGACGGCGAACCGAACTAGATTAATGTTGCTTAGTGTAGGAAACCCAAAATCAAACCTCCTTTTTTTACATAGCACTTTCATTCATTTCTCTGATAGTGAAATCCATGCTCCCTACTTGCACTCCGCGTGAGATCGATACTTGGGGAAGCTACACCTCACTTTTATTACTTGGCCTTGATCGGTGATCTTACCTCCAGCGCATCAAGTTTTTGGCACTGTTGTCAGGGAGTGCAACCGTTGCATGTATTTTTAAAGATATGGATGTTGTTTGATGATTCCATCCTTTTCTATACTCACATTGTCCAGTTCGATTTTTGCCAAAGGCTAATTCAAAATACAGGACATTATGTTAGCCTCTAACCACAAGACGGATAACTTTGAGCTGTCTGCGGATCTGATCAAGTTTGTCTCGCAGTATTGTTTATTTCATGGGTTCCAAGGAGAGAATGCCAGGGCTCATATTGATAGCTTTTTGGATCTTTGTGGCACTTTTTGCTATGCGGGGAAAATGCAGGATGTGGCTATGATTAGACTTTTCATGTTTTCTCTGGCGGGGAAAGCTAGACAATGGTATAAGGATATCTTCCCGAGTGCGTTGACTTCGTGGAAGTGTGTTGAAGTTCAATTCCTTAGAAAGTTCTGCTCGTGCACATTGTTTACACAGGTGAATTTAAATTTGGTCTCGTTCGTGCAGGCTCCTGGTGAATATCTTTGTGAGGCTTGGGAAAGATTTCAGCTATTGCGATCCAGATACTCTTGATAGACACATCTGGAGTGTTATTTTTGCAAACATTTTATTTTTGTATTCATGAGAGGTTTCGATACCTGTTCGACACAGCCGTTGGTGGTGCCCTCCTTAATAGAACTACGAATGATGCTTGGCGGATCGTGGATGATGTGGTGTGTTCGAGTAGTTTGTGGAAGATGCTTCCCGTGACTGAAGTGGACGGTAGCTCTTGTTTCAGATCTAACAATACGGGGGAGAGCGAATGTCTTTTATGTGGTTTTCTGGAATGGTTTTAAAAGTGGTGGCAGTCCCAAGCCGTAATATTGCGACAGCTGCAGGACATCGTCATCGTTGTTGGTAAGATGATGAATTTATGGGTCTACTGTCCTGCTGAAACTATTAATTCTATGAACCTCAGAAGTGGTAGGTTGGTGGAGAATCCGGCATTTCAGGAGGACCTGCATTCTGAACGCCAAGCTGAGCGCTGTACCAATGAGCCTTCCAAAGAACCGTCAGTGATTTTCACACCTGAAGTTCAAATTCAGCCAGTGCAACCCCCATTTCCGCATAGGTTGAAGAATATCAGAAAGGAGAGGAAGCAGCAAAAGTTTCAGGATATTTTGAAGCGGATTCAGGTTAACATTCCCATGGTGGATTTGCTGACTCAAGTGCCTCGCTATGCGAAGTGCTTGAAAGATATATTGGCCAAACATTGGGCCTTTGAGTTATGCAGCAGTATTTCGATCCGGGAGGATTGCCCCACTATGGCAGTACGGCATTGGCCTCTGAAATAAAAAGATCAAGAGAGCTTTACGATTGCTTGCACCATTGGGCGATCCGTGATTAGACTTGCTTTATGCAATTCGGGAGCGTCTATCAACCTCATGCCGCTATCCATCTTCCGTGAGCTGGATTCTGGGGTTCTCAGGCCCACTAATGTCATTCTATAGATGGCTGATCGGTCGAAGAAGAAACATGTGGGAGTGGTTGAAGATCTCACGGTTGTTGTTAACGTGTTGGCCTTTCCGGTGGACTTTGTTATCCTTGAAATTGAGAATACGTCTGACGTTCCCATTATTCTGGGGAGGCCATTCCTTGACACTGCCAGAGCCATCCTTGATGCAAAAAAGGGTTTGTTGACGTTGCACCTTGGATCAGAAGAAACGGTTTTAGATATGTATAAGGCGTTAAGGGAGGTTGACCGAGCAGAGCTGGGTGCAATAGAGTTTCAGGAGGATGAAGTTGAGTTACAGGGTCCCGATATGGACATTCTGTAAAGGCCACATGAGGCCGGGATGGAGACCACGAGCGTGTGGTCGTTCCCCCGTTCGATTCTGAAGGTTCTAACGAGCTCAAGCAGCTTCCTGGCACTCTGAAGTATGCCTTTCTAGGGGAGACTGACACTCACCCTATCATTATTTCAGCATATCTTACGGCTGATCAGGAATTTTGTCTCGTTGAATTGCTTAAGCTACATTGGAAAGCATTTGGGTGGAAAATTTCAGATGTTCAAGGGATCAGTCCCGCTATTTGCATGCATAATATTTTACTGGAGGATAACTTCAAGCCACCTGCCTAACCGCAACGCTGATTAAATCCTATGTTGTAGGAGGTGGTAAAAAGGGAGGTTATAAACTTTTGGATGCTAGAATTATTTATCCCACAAGAGAAAGTGAATTGGTGAGTCTGGTTCAGCTGGTACCATAAAAAGGAGGTGTTACTATCATCTGTAATGAGGATGGCGAACCGCTTACTACAAGGCCTGTTAATCGGTGGAGAGTTTGCATTGTTTATCGAAAGTTGAATGTGGCGACCAGAAAAGACCACTTCCCACTGCCATTCATGGACTAGATGCTGGAAAGGCTGGCTGGGCATGGGTACTACTATCTCTTGGACGGGTATTTTGGATATTATCAGCTGGCTATTGCCCCTGAGGACCAAGAAAAGATGACATTTACATGCCCGTCAGGGACTTTTGCTTTCTGGCGACTTCCTTTTGGGTTGTGCAATGGTGTAGCCACTTTTCAGCGATGCATGACCGTAATTTTTCGTGAAATGGTTGGAGATTTCTTAGAAGTGTTCATGGATGACTTTTCCCTATTTGGTGATAGCTTCGATGGAGCATTGCACAACCTCTCGTTGGTCTTATAGCGCTGCGAGGCTACCAATTTAGTGCTCAACTGGGAGAGGTGCCATTTCATGGTGTGTGAGAGAATTGTTCTGGGGCATAAAGTCTCTCAGCTGGGGTTAGAAGTGGATCCTGCAAAGGTTGAGGTGATTAAAAACCTGACCCCTCCTTCATCACTTCATGGAATTCGCAGTTTCTTGGGGAATGCTGGGTTCTATCGGCGCTTCATTTGGGATTTTTGAGCTATAGCTAAGCCCTTATCCAATCTTTTGGTGAAGGATGCTAAGTTTGAGTTTAATGATGACTATCATCGGTCGTTTAACTGCTTTAAAGATTGCTTGGTTATTGCCCCGATTCTCTCATCCCCTGATTGGACAGTGCCTTTTGAGTTAATGTGTGATGCTAGTGACGTAGCAGTGGGGGCTGTGTTGGGGCAGCATAAAAATAAAATCTTTCATACGATTGCTTATGCGAGTCAAACATTGAACGATGCGCAGCTAAATTACACCACTACTGAGAAGGAGTTCTTAGCTGTCGTCTTTGCTTTTGAAAAGTTCCACTCCTATTTGGTCCTTTCCAAGGTGGTGGTGCATTCTGACCACGCGACCATTTTGTTGGTACCCTAGTTTGATTTGAGTTTAGTCTTCTCCTTTTGTCCCTTGACCCAAGAAATATCTATGGTCAATGGTTAGTGGTCTAGCTGTAGAGTCCTCGCTTTTCCAGATAAAGAATTTGGTTAAGTAGTTTGTTCGTTCGACTATCGTCGAACGCCGCTCGACTATCGTCGACTAACTGTTCGACGATCGTCTATCAGTTGTTCGACTTTCAGTCTGCGAGGATAGTTCGACTATCGGTTGATAGTTCGACTATCTGTGTGCTTTGATAGTTCGACTATCTGCTTGGATAGGTCGACTATCTGATAGCTCGACTATCTGTTGATAGGTCGACTATCTGTTCTGCGTTGATAGTTCGACTATCTGTTGATAGGTCGACTATCGGTTTCGTTTTGATAGTTCGACTATCTGTTGATAGTTCGACTATCTGTTCTGCGTTGATAGTTCGACTATCTGTTGATAGGTCGACTATCTGTTCTCGCTTGGTAGTTCGACTATCTGCTTTGATAGTTCGACTATCTGATAGTTCGACTATCTGTTGATAGGTCGACTATCTGTTTGTTTTTGATAGTTCGACTATCTGTTGATAGTTCGACTATCTGTTTCGCTTTGATAGTTCGACTATCTGTTGATAGGTCGACTATCTGATAGCTCGACTATCTGTTGATAGTTCGACTATCTGTTTTGCCTTGATAGTTCGACTATCTATTGATAGGTCGACTATCTGATAGCTCGACTATCTTCTGATAGTTCGACTATCTGTTGTGATAGTTCGACTATCTTCTGTGATAGTTCGACTATCTGGATCGTTCGACTATCTGCCCGATAGTTCGACGATCTCCGTGCGTCGGTCGACGATCTCCGAGGGTCGTTCGACGTTTTCTATCTGCCTTTATTTTTTGTATTTATTTATTATATTTTATTAATTAATACATTATCTGGCATATCATTTTAGTTGTTTTATGATAATATTTCCAGGCAATATCTGCTCCATCCCTTCTGCCTGAGTAAAATCTTTTCAGATAAAGTTGTTTGTCTTATTAGCTGACATTATATTTTACTTTATCTGCTGTCAGTCCTTTATAGCCGTTAGACTGAAAAGTCTTTCTTCTGCTATAAAGAGTTTGTTTCTGATGTGACTTTATTTAGTACTTTATTATCAGACTGCTTCCTGCAGCTTCTTCGAAAGAGGTTTATCCCTTTTATAGAATGTTTTTGCTGCAGAGATTGTTTGACTTTTTGATATTTGCAGCCCAGGTCTCAAGTTTCAGAAGAAGACAAACAATTCAAATTGAAGAGAGTCGTTGCTTGTTGTTGCTATAAAAAGGATCCTTTGAAGAAGGATTCAAGCTAGCTAACTAGCTAACCAGTTGTTCACTTAAGCATTCAAGCCTTCATCAAGATCAAGTTCTCTGCTCTCAGCAATTTCCATCCAACTGAGAAGTGTTAAGCTCTTCTGCTCTTCTTCAACCTGAGTTCTCCTGCTTCCAGGAAGTTCAAACTCAGAGTTCTTTTGAAGAAGAAGAAGAAGACAGCTGCTTGAAGATTTCTAATTTTATTATTTATTATCTTCTTGTAGTTTTTCCTTCAGATCTTTCTGAAGAGTTTTCTGCACTGAAGCAAGACTTCACCTGGACATCTTTGAGCCAGGGGGAGCCTTGATTCTTTAGAGCTTTCTAGCTCAGTGCAAGTCTTTGTGCTTCTCTAATCTATTGTAAAATAGAGAAGACATCTTAAACTTCTTTCCCCCTCCTGTACAGGGTTATTACTCCCTTCAAAAGTATCCCTTGGTGGCAGGGCACCTGATCAAAAACCTGTGTTCGGTTTTTAGACACCTGATCAAAAGTCTAAAGGGTTTCTGGATCTACCTGAAGCAGATCCTGTTGGTGGCAGGGCACCTGATCAAAAACCTGAGTGGATTCCTACCTTGTTGGTAGAAGAGTGGACGTACCCAAGTTGTTTGGGGAACCACTATAAATTCCTTGTGTCGTCTGGATTGCCTTGTTTAATTCCTGCATTATGGCTATGAATAGATATAACTAGGTTTGCTAGTTGCTGATTAGGTTTTCCAAGCCTTAACTGTAATTACAGTTAGCTTGATTTTGAGCACAACACTTGTGTTAGGCTTTAGGGTTAATTCTATATCTATAATCTTTTCATTCCGCATTTCACTCCAAGGGAGTTGGGTAGACCATTAAGTTTTGTCTAGTGCAAAATTTGATAACTCTATTCACCCCCCCTCTAGAGTAGTATCTATCCCTTCACTTTCAATTGGTATCAGAGGGAGGTTGACTGACTGAATAGGCTAACACCTAAGTCACAAGATCCTGATAGATACCAAAGTTTATAGATATTCACTATCATGGCCCAGTCCAAGGATTATTCCAGCACCAGACCTCCAGCATGCAACTTAGCTAAGTTTGGCATCTGGAAGGCAAGGATAAAATTATATATGAATTCTATTGATGAAAGCATCTTTGCTTCTATTTTGTCAGGACCCCCAAGAGCACCTGCTGCTGCTACTGCCTCATCATCTGATATGAGTGCAGTGCCTCCTCCAGATTACAATGATGAGTACAAGAAGGCCAAGATAGCAGATGTCAAGGCGATGAACATTCTGGCTCAGACAATGTCTGATGAGGTATTCCAGAAGGTAGCTGACTGCTCTTCAGCAAAAGCTATGTGGGATACACTGAACCAGATTGTAGCTGGTTCTGCTGATGAAAGAAAGGACAGAAGGTCCAACCTTATCTCACAATATGAAAACTTCAAGAAAACTGATGCTGAATCAGTTGAAGCCATGTACACCAGGCTCAGCTCAATCATCAATGAGCTGAGGACCCTTGACAAGGACATATCATTGACAGAGGTCAATGATAAGATTCTTATGTGCTTCCCTAGCACATGGGATCTAAGGATCTGGCCCATCAAGGAATCCAGAAGCACCATAGAGATCTCCACTGAAGCCCTTTCGGCAAGCTCAAGTCTTTTGAGCAAGTGCTGAAGACAAGGGAAGCAGAAGCAGAAGCAAAGACCCCTACTCCAACAAGAAAAGAGCAACCTCTAGCTCTTAAGGCTGCTGATGCTTCTGAAGGCAGCCAATCAAATGAGGAGCTAATGGCATTATTTGCCAAGAGGTTTCTCAAGATGGGGAGAAAGGAATTTAGAAAGAAGTCTTCACGCTATGAAGAAAAACCAAGGTATGACCGTTCACCTGCTAAAGAAATTATATGTTATGGTTGCAGGAAGCCTGGACACATCTTACCAGAGTGTCTAGAGGAGAAGAACAAAGACAAGAGAAAAGAAAAGGAACAGCACAGGAAGCACTCCAAGCCATCCTCCTATAAGAACAAGAAAAAGGAGAGAGGTTTCATTGCTGAAACCTGGAGTGATTCTGATGAAGAATCTTCCTCCTCTAGCTCCAGTGAGGATGAGGAAGAGAAGAAGGCAAAAGAAGTTTGCCTCATGGCAATAGATGCCTGCAGCAACCACTCTGCTGCAGAGAGTTCAGATTCAGATGAAGAGATGCCAACAGAAGATGAGCTACTATCTTCTTATGACTTCACTTCTGAAGAATTTAAATTAGATTTTAAATCCTTATGCTTAGATTTGATTAGCTCAGAAAAGGAGATAAAAGAACTTAGAAATAAGTTAGCTGACTCAGAATTAATTGCTACAGAAAATATTAAGCTAAAGGAAGATCTCACTACTTGTAGTGAAGAAATTAAATTTCTTAAAATGGAGTTAGCTAAGTCTAAGAGGTTAGAAGAATCACTTAATGGTAGAAGCCTTAAGCTGTTAGAGATAACCAGCATGACTAACACTAGGTCAGGTAACAACAAACTAGGCTTAGGAGCTTCTCCCAGTGAACCCCCAGTTCTTCTTAAAAATAATCTTTCAATTCCAGTGAACTTCATTTCAGCTAGTGGAATGAAGAACACTGAGCAAGTAAACCAAGTTAACAAAACTTTAAATAAAGCTAAGAGAGAGAAAAGAAAGAAATTTTTTAAGGAAATGCAAAGAGCGTCGAATGCCGCTCGACGATTGGAAGCTCAATGGTCGAACGAAGCTCGACGATCTGAGCGCCCATCGTCGAACGTCGATCGACGTTTTCAACATGATTTTCAAAATCATAATCAGTACCATAGAAACCTAAATGAAAATAGAAACCCTAGGTTTGTTGACCCATCATCTGCATGGAGAATCCCACCTAGGAGATCTTACCCATTAGGTTATCACCCTCAGCCTGCATTTTCATTTATTTCTAGCTTTTCTTATGTGAAAAACAAGGGACCCAAGGTTACCTGGGTCCACTCTGTCTAAATAAATGTCTTGCAGGTGAAGGCCTATCCAATCACTCAAAATAAGTGGTATTTGGATAGTGGATGTTCCAAGCATATGACAGGAAATAAAGATCATCTGTCAAAATTCAAAGCTAAGCTCGGCCCAAAGGTTATCTTTGGAGATTCCAGCTGTGGTCAGACAGAAGGCTATGGCAAGATCACAATTGGAGATGTTACTTTCAAGAGAGTTGCATATATGACAGGACTGAAGCACAATTTGATCTCAGTCAGCCAGCTATGTGATGCTGGCTACCAGGTTTCATTTTCTAACTCTTCTTGCAATATTACTTTAAATAATAATGTTGTTTTAGTAGGCATTAGAATAGGTAATATTTATTTAGTAGATTTCAATTCATCTCATTCTGAAATCTGTCTATTTAATGAAGTAACAATTAATAATAATTCTTTGTGGCATAAGAGGCTTAGTCATGTTAACCTTAAAAATATATCTAGGTTATCTAAACACAACCTTGTTAGAGGTTTACCTTCTTGCCCCTACAAGAAGGAGAGCCTATGCAAGGCTTGTCAGCTAGGCAAGCAAACCAAGAATTCTTTTAAATCTGTAAATAAAAGTGATTCTCCTAGAATCCTGTATCTATTACATTTGGACCTATTTGGCCCAATAAATGTACAGAGTTTAGGAGGGAAGTATTACACCTTAGTAATTGTAGATGACTTCTCTAGGTTCAGTTGGGTTTTCTTTTTGAGAACTAAGGCTGATAACTTCAAAGCCCTTACAGACTTTCTACTATGTGTGCAGACTGAGTACTCTACTCATGTGGCCTTGATCAGAAGTGATCATGGTACTAAGTTTGACTCTCTTCTCATGCAAGAATTCTGTGAGAGAGAAGGTATCAAACATAGCTTCTCAGCTCCTAGAACTCCTCAACAAAATGGGGTAGTTGAAAGGAAGAACAGAACACTCATTGAAGCTGCTAGTACATTGTTGGCAGATGCTAACATGCCTCTCTCCTATTGGGCAGAAGCTGTTAGTACAACCAATTATGTCTTGAATAGAAGTTTGATACACAAACTTAAGTGTAAAACTCCTTATGAGTTGCTTAAAGGAAAGAAACCTAAAATTAATTATTTTAGAGTATTTGGTTGTGTAGTGTATATTCATAATAACAATAAAGAATATCTTAGAAAATTTGAAGCAAAAACTTCAATGGGAATCATGCTTGGATATTCCCAAGTAAGCAAAGCTTATAGGGTTTACAACAAATCATCCTGTAAAATTGAAGAATCTGTGCATGTATCTTTTGATGAGTCTCGGATGTTTTACAAGGAAAAGGAAAATTCTCCTTCCTCTAGTTCATTGCAGGTACCTGATGCCCCTCAAGAAATTCTTCAACTATCAACTCTTCAGATCACTGAATCAGACAGTGATGAAGACATTGCAGAAGCTGTTGTTGTACCACCAACAGTAGATCAAATTCCTCCTGAGGAATTAATCCCAACTGTTGCTGAAGATCACATCCCACCTACTGATATTATCACACTTAGAGATCACCCCACATCTCAAGTGATTGGAGACATATCAGCTGGTGTTCAAACAAGACATCAGCTAAGACAGGATGTGATGCACGCTTGTTTCCTCTCACAGGTTGAGCCCCTCACCTTTAAAGATGCAGAGCTAGATCCCCATTGGATCATTGCTATGTAAGAGGAACTCAATCAGTTTGAGAGATGTAAAGTTTGGACTTTGGTTCCAAGACCTAAAGGACAACTGATCATAGGCACCAAGTGGGTGTATAGAAACAAGTTGGATGCAAATGGAATTATTGTAAGGAATAAAGCAAGGCTTGTAGCTCAGGGCTACAGACAGGAGGAAGGTATAGATTATGACCAAACCTTTGCTCCTGTTGCAAAGCTAGAAGCAATAAGGATCTTCTTGGCCTATGCAGCCTATATGAAGTTTAAGGTGTTTCAAATGGATGTCAAAAGTGCATTCCTAAATGGTGAGCTTAAGGAAGAGGTGTTTGTTGAACAACCACCAGGGTTTGTTTCTTCAACTCAGCCCTCACATGTGTTTAAGTTGCAGAAAGCTCTTTATGGACTAAAGCAAGCTCCCAGAGCCTGGTATGAGACTCTAGCTAGTTTCCTTTTAGTGCACACCTTTACTAGGGGAGTAGTTGATAGAACCCTTTTCGTCAAGCATCACAAGGACACAATCCTGTTAGTTCAGGTGTATGTAGATGATATTATATTTGGCTCCACTGATCCCAAACTTTGCAAAAGGTTCTCTGACCTGATGCACTCTAAGTTTGAGATGAGTAGTATGGGTGTGCTGTCTTACTTTCTTGGTCTCCAAGTTAAGCAAGATGCTGATGGTATCTTCATCTCCCAATCCAAATATGCCAAGGAATTGGTAAAGAAATTTGGGAGGCTGATGCTTCAGCAATGCCTACACCTATGGCTACTAATGTAGTTATTGATTCTGATGATCACGGCAAGCCAGTTGATCAAAAGAATTATAGGGCCATTGTTGGTTCCCTATTATATTTAACTGCAAGTAGGCCTGATATAATGTTTGCTACATGCCTTTGTGCTAGATTCCAGGTCAACCCCAAGGAATCTCATCTGATTCTTCTAAAGAGAATCCTGAGATACCTGAAGGGATGTCCAAATCTAGGACTTTGGTACCCAGCTGAGTCAGAATTTGAATTAATTGGATATTCTGATTCTGATTATGCTGGTTGCAGAGTTGACAGGAAGAGCACCTCAGGAACTTGTCAGTTCCTGGGAGAAAGATTGGTCTCTTGGTTCTGTAAGAAGCAGGCTTCTGTCTCAACTTCAACTACAGAGGCTGAATATATAGCAGTTGCTAGTTGTTGTTCACAGATCCTGTGGATTCAAAACCAGCTTGTGGATTATGGTTACTCACACAAGAACACCAAAATCATGTGTGACAGTACCAGTGCTATCTCAATTGCACAAAATCCAGTGCACCACTCTAGAACGAAGCACATTGAGATTCGGCACCATTTCCTGAGAGATTATGTGGAAAAGAACAAGATTTGTCTTGAGTTCATATCCACTGAGTTTTAGAGAGGTGATATATTCACCAAGCCTTTAGATGAACAGAAGCATCTGTTCTTTTTAGTTCAACTAGGCATGATAAATGGACGAGACTAAGTGCGACAATATCTACCTATGTTGAAACCTGCTTAAAGATCGTCGAACGATGATCGAAGATCGTCGAATGGATCAAGCCTATCGTCGACCTCTGGTTAATGATAGCTTATCTGTTGGAAGATCGTCGACCGGCGTTGGAAGATCGTCGAACAGGTCGAGCTTATCGTCGATCTCTGGATGACGACAGCTTGTTGTTTGAGAAGCCAGAAATAGTCGAACGATTGATCGACTACTCTACTTCTGGGCTGATCGTCGAACGGCCGTTCGACCATCGGGTCCAGTATCTTTTAAATAGATCGACTATCTCCGGTCTAATATAAAGCCGATAGTCGACCTAGGTTAAAAGATCTTTTGTTTTATCGTCGACGGAGCGTGACTTTTCGCATTCTGTCTTGCCGCTTGCGATTTTCTGCCGCGTCGTCTCCTTTGTCTTCTCTGTCTTTTTCGCGCATTCTCCAGCAATTCAATGGCGATTTCTCCCGCAGTGCTAGCTGTTGTAAAGTTCGATGCAGGCTTCAGCGTCGATTTTGACGCCTTCAGTTGCTGTGAAGCAGGGATTGTAGAAATTCTTCAGTTATGCCGGGATCAAGGTCTAGAAAGATTAATGTCGACAAGGATAAAGTTAAATATTCTCGAGATCAAGGAATGGGCTTTCACTTCGTCCTCCACCGACGATTCGATGACTGGCACCATCGGCAGAGAAGAGGTAATTTTAACTCCGGCCGTTCTGACTGATGTTTTTGGATTAATAAATGGTGAAGAAGATTATGAGCAAGATGCTCAAGAGTTTGGAAGAATGCTGACTGAGTTGGGACATGCGGAGGGCATTCCCACGAAGCTGCTCAAGGTCAATTTCCCATTCAAGATTAAATTTCTCGCTGAGATAGTTGGAAAAGTGCTCCTTGGGAAGCACTCTGCTCATGACAACATTACAAGGCAACAATTCGCACTGATGTGTGCAATTGTTAATCAGAAAAGGATTGATTGGGCAGGAGTAATGTTCGATCTGATAAGGAAAAAGAATAGTAAGAAAGAGGTTACCCTAGGCGGGGTTATTGGAATTTTTCTGAAGGAAAAGTATCCTCAGCTGCTGGTCTCCGTTGCAACAACCATAAATGCGAGCAAGAAGATGGACCCAAATCTGTTCTCCAAGTGGAAGAGGACTTTTGTGAAGCCCGCTCTCACAGGGGTTGCTCCAGCGACATCAGAGAGCACTAGGACTGATTCAGTCGCTCCTCACCCGGTTGAAGCTGGCTCAGCTCATCTTTCCCTTCCCTCATCTTCTTCTGCTATACAGTCTGCTTCAGTTGAAGTTCCATCAACTTCAGCTGAAGTACGACTTTCTCCTTCTCCTGTTCGAGAAACAACCACGGTTGTTCTTCCTTCCCCTCCAGCATCTCCTCTTCCTTCTCATCTGGCTAGGATATCTGCTCCTAGTTTTGATCTGTTAGGATCTGAGAAGATTCCAACACCTCCTCAGTCTCCTATTCATTCTCCACATCATTCTCCATCTCCAATTCGATCTCCAATCCACACCACTTTTCATCCTAACACTACAACCATCTCTGCTGCATCTCCATCCACTGCAATTCCATCATCTTTTGAGATAACCCCAGCATTCATTTCCAGCATTTTGGAGTTGATTACCCCTTCAATCAAAATTATGATTGAAGAGGCAATTGCTCCACTTGCCTCCTCCATTGCCACCTTGACTGCTTCCATCCAATCACTTTCTAAATCTGCTGAGCCCTCTTCTTCAAGGGGCCTGGTTTCAGTTTCCACTGAAATCAGGCAGGGGGAGATGTTCTGTGAAGATGTCTCAGAGTCTCCAGCCTCCCTTCCAGCAATTCTTCTAGCAGTTCAAGAAGAGACTGATGCAGTTCAAGCTCAAGATGAATCAGGTTCAGTGTTATCTGACAAAGAAATATCTGATGCAATTATGCTATCTGAATTTACTATGAAAGTTTGCTTAGAAGATCTCACCACTCCCTTGGTAGCCCATTTCCTAGAAGGGATTATTACATCCTATCTAGATGAGTCCTGGGAGTTGGTAAAATATGAAGGTAATTCACTCATCCGCTTTATTGACAAGTCAATTAATTTGCTAGCTTGTGAATACCTAGAAGGAATGATTCTAGCTTATTTAGCAGATTTGTGTTCATAAATCTACACATTATATTAAAGAAGATATAGCTGCTCAGGTTATAGTAATTGTTTCAGAAGCTGCTCCAGATGTTCCTGATGTTTAAGTAGATCCAGAACTGGATTCTTTTTTAGATGATACAGAAGATGTGTCTGAAAATCAAGAAGAGAAAGCAAGAGATGCTTGGAATCAAAGAGTTCAATCTTTGTTAGAAGAAAAAGAAAAAGATTTGCAAGTTGAAAAATCAACTGTTTGGGATGATTCCCCAGGACTTGATTTGGATTTCCTTCTGGCTCAGGATGCCATAGAAGAGGAAAAAGAGAAAGCTGCTTTAAAGGAAAAGGCTGTTTCTGAAGCCTATGACCCATATGACAATCCTCCATCATCTCACTCTGAAGATGAAGAGGATTCAGATTTATCTGAGAATTCAAAGAAGAAGAAAGTTGCTCAGAAGAAAAGAAAAGCAATTGCTCCTCCTCCTCCCAATCGTGATAATGATACTCCATATTATATTCTGAAAGTAATTGACCCCAAGTCAAAAGAGTTTCAACATTGGATGTGGTTCTCTAAGAACCAGCAAAAAGAGAGAAAGAAAGCTAAGAAATATGATAGTCCTACCCCCAGATGGAATCCCAGAGGTCCTCCTCCTCCACCTCCTGGTGCAGGAGCCTCTGGGAGTTTATCTGCTAATCCTTCTGCTCCGTCAGCAAAATTTGCTCCTTCCCAGTCTTCTTCAAGGAAAAGCTCTCAAGGTTTTCAAGGAAAATCATATTTTGGCTATCAAAGACTGATATAGTGAGAGAACAAGTGAAGGAGGTTGTGTATCAAAGACCAACTTTTTCCCCTCCTCCTTCTCCAAAGAAAAGGATTTCATCTCCAATGCCAGTGCATTCTAAAGTTGTTTCAAAAGGTAAGTAGTTTATTTTGTTTAAAAATTCTAGCAAGAACTGTGCTAAGTCTGCTCCCCTGTCTTATCTAGTTAATCAAGATAAAGAACCAGATGTTACTCCTTCTGAGACTGTTTATGAAAGTCCTGAGCTTGATCCTAACTTTAGGATGGCTCGTTTTCTCGAATTGGTTGGAGCAGCTCAAATCAGGAAAGCAAAAGCTGAAGGAAAGGATACTATTGGATTAACCACAATGTCTACATTCAGAAAGAAGGAGTTCGAAAAGTTCCAGGTTAGCCCTGAGGTCTTTGACCCTTCAAAGTATATGGAAAAGCACCCAGAAGCTGTTGTTCCAAGGGCTGCAGAATTAAAGATTATTGGCGCGCAAGACTTGAAGATGTCTAAGAAAGAGGCTATTGATCCTTTGCGAAAAGTTTCCTTTGTTCCTAGCTATTCTAACCCTAAGCCAGACTCTGTAGACTCTTAATTTTGTTTGACTGTTATTTATCTGTTTGATAACTGCTGTTAATTGCTTATCTATTTCCTGTATTAATTTTATTGCTCTATAACTAGTTCTATGTTTTAGTTTTTGAGAGACTTAACTCAAATAGAGGGAGATTATTGGTACCCTAGTTTGATTTGAGTTTAGTCTTCTCCTTTTGTCCCTTGACCCAAGAAATATCTATGGTTAATGGTTAGTGGTCTAGCTGTAGAGTCCTCGCTTTTCCAGATAAAGAATTTGGTTAAGTAGTTTGTTCGTTCGACTATCGTCGAACGCCGCTCGACTATCGTCGACTAACTGTTCGACGATCGTCTATCAGTTGTTCGACTTTCAGTCTGCGAGGATAGTTCGACTATCGGTTGATAGTTCGACTATCTGTGTGCTTTGATAGTTCGACTATCTGCTTGGATAGGTCGACTATCTGATAGCTCGACTATCTGTTGATAGGTCGACTATCTGTTCTGCGTTGATAGTTCGACTATCTGTTGATAGGTCGACTATCGGTTTCGTTTTGATAGTTCGACTATCTGTTGATAGTTCGACTATCTGTTCTGCGTTGATAGTTCGACTATCTGTTGATAGGTCGACTATCTGTTCTCGCTTGGTAGTTCGACTATCTTCTTTGATAGTTCGACTATCTGATAGTTCGACTATCTGTTGATAGGTCGACTATCTGTTTGTTTTTGATAGTTCGACTATCTGTTGATAGTTCGACTATCTGTTTCGCTTTGATAGTTTGACTATCTGTTGATAGGTCGACTATCTGATAGCTCGACTATCTGTTGATAGTTCGACTATATGTTTTGCCTTGATAGTTCGACTATCTGTTGATAGGTCGACTATCTGATAGCTCGACTATCTTCTGATAGTTCGACTATCTGTTGTGATAGTTCGACTATCTTCTGTGATAGTTTGACTATCTGGATCGTTCGACTATCTGCCCGATAGTTCGACGATCTCCGTGCATCGGTCGACGATCTCCGAGGGTCGTTCGACGTTTTCTGTCTGCCTTTATTTTTTGTATTTATTTATTATATTTTATTAATTAATACATTATCTGGCATATCATTTTAGTTGTTTTATGATAATATTTCCAGGCAATATCTGCTCCATCCCTTCTACCTGAGTAAAATCTTTTCAGATAAAGTTGTTTGTCTTATTAGCTGACATTATATTTTACTTTATCTACTGTCAGTCTTTTATAGCCGTTAGACTGAAAAGTCTTTCTTCTGCTATAAAGAGTTTGTTTCTGATGTGACTTTATTTAGTACTTTATTATCAGACTGCTTCCTGCAGCTTCTTCGAAAGAGGTTTATCCCTTTTATAGAATGTTTTTGCTGCAGAGATTGTTTGCCTTTTTTATATTTGCAGCCCAGGTCTCAAGTTTCAGAAGAAGACAAACAATTCAAATTGAAGAGAGCCGTTGCTTGTTGTTGCTATAAAAAGGATCCTTTGAAGAAGGATTCAAGCTAGCTAACTAGCTAACCAGTTGTTCACTTAAGCATTCAAGCCTTCATCAAGATCAAGTTCTCTGCTCTCAGCAATTTCCATCCAACTGAGAAGTGTTAAGCTCTTCTGCTTTTCTTCAACCTGAGTTCTCCTGCTTCCAGGAAGTTCAAACTCAGAGTTCTTTTGAAGAAGAAGAAGAAGAAGACAGCTGCTTGAAGATTTCTAATTTTATTATTTATTATCTTCTTGTAGTTTTTCCTTCAGATCTTTCTGAAGAGTTTTCTGCACTGAAGCAAGACTTCACCTGGGCATCTTTGAGCCAGGGGGAGCCTTGATTCTTTAGAGCTTTCTAGCTCAGTGCAAGTCTTTGTGCTTCTCTAATCTATTGTAAAATAGAGAAGACATCTTAACCTTCTTTCCCCCTCCTGTACAGGGTTATTACTCCCTTCAAAAGTATCCCTTGGTGGCATGGCACCTGATCAAAAACCTGTGTTCGGTTTTTAGACACCTGATCAAAAGTCTATAGGGTTTCTGGATCTACCTGAAGCAGATCCTGTTGGTGGCAGGGCACCTGATCAAAAACCTGAGTGGATTCCTACCTTGTTGGTAGAAGAGTGGACGTACCCAAGTTGTTTGGGGAACCACTATAAATTCCTTGTGTCGTCTGGATTGCCTTGTTTAATTCCTGCATTGTGGCTATGAATAGATATAACTAGGTTTGCTAGTTGCTGATTAGGTTTTCCAAGCCTTAACTGTAATTACAGTTAGCGTGAGTTTGAGCACAACACTTGTGTTAGGCTTTAAGGTTAATTCTATATCTATAATCTTTTCATTCCGCATTTCACTCCAAGGGAGTTGGGTAGACCATTAAGTTTTGTCTAGTGCAAAATTTGATAACTCTATTCACCCCCCCCCCCTCTAGAGTAGTATCTATCCCTTCACTTTCACATTTGCTTCCTCATGCGCAAGAAAGATGCCAAACCTCGTATTATGCGTTGGATTTTATTACAGTAGGTGTATGATATTAAAATTCGGGATTGCCGAGGAATTGATAATGTGATTGTCGATCATCTGTCGAGGCTCGATGGGGGAGGATGCAAGGATTCGCATGGAATTTCCATTTCTGATGCCTTTCATGATGAAGTCCTCTTCACACTTTCTTCTTCTGCACCTGCTCCGTGGTATGCTGATTTTGCCAATTTTTTGGCAAGCAAAGCGTTGCCTCTGCATTTAACGTATCAACAAAAGAAAAAGTTTTTCTCTGGCGTCAAATATTATCTTTAGGAGGATCCTCTCCTGTTCTGCACCTTCACTGATAGTGTTATTCGACGTTGCATCCCAGAACTTGAGGTTAAAGACATTCTGAGGCAATGCCATGATCATGAGGCAGGCGGACATTTTGGTGCCGCACAGACTGCTCGCAAGGTCCTTCAATGCGGATTATTTTGGCCTATGCTATTTCGGGATTCTTTTACGTATGTCAAAGAGTGCAATGAATGTCAACGCACTGGAAACATCGCTCGTCGTGATGAGATGCCACTAAACAACATGCGGGCTTGCGAGTTATTTGATGTTTGGGAAATTGACCTTATGGGTCCCTTCCCCATGTCGCATGGGAAGCAGTACATCCTGGTCGTTGTTGATTATGTGTCCAAATGGGTAGAGGCAGAGGCGGTTGCATCGAATGATGCTCACACCGTACTCCACTTACTGCATAAAATATCTTATCCCGCTTTGGAGCCCCGAGGACTATAATTAGCAACGGAGGTAGTCATTTTGCAACCAGCAATTCACTCAATTGCTGAAAAGGTTCGGTGTTCATCACAAGGTTGCATTTGAGTATCATCCTCAGACTTGTGGTCAAGTGGATGTTTCAAACAGAGAGTTGAAGCGAATTCTGGAAAAATCGATCCACTCCAACCGAAAGGAATGGGTAAAGCGAGTAGATGATGCTCTTTGGGCTTATCGTACGGCATTTAAGACGCCCTTTGGGATGTCGCCATTCCAACTTGTTTATGGGAAATCTTGCCACCTTCTGGTTGAATTGGAATACAAGGCACTGTGGGACACAAAATTTCTCAACATGGACTTCAAGGAGGTGTTGCGTAAAAGGCGTGGGAAGATTTGTGAGCTCGACAAATTCCGCTTGTGCGCGTATGAAAGCGCGAGCATATATAAGGAAAGGACCAAACGCTGACATGATAGTCGTATCTTGCCCAAGGAATTCAAGGCGGACGACCAGGTTCTTATGTATAATTCACGCTTACGGCTGTTCCCTGGGAAGTTGAAATCCAGATGGAGTGGTCCTTACACTGTAGTGAGTGTTTCTCCCTACGGCGCAATTGAGATTCGAGATAATAAGGATAACACTTTCAAAGTGAATGGGCACCGCTTGAAGCAGTTTGATGGTGGCATTACTGAAAAGGACACCCCCTGCCTGTGGTTACAAGATCCCGATGATAACTTGGCTTCTTAAGTTGTTTTACTTTCGCTTGTTACTTAATTTACTTACTTGCTTGAGTGGTTACCGGAACATTGTATAAAACTGTTAATACAGGTATTTGGTCCACCTTAAGGACGGTAAAGAAAAGGGCTTCTGGGAGACAACCCAATTTAGCTGCGTTTAATTTGTTTGTTTAGATTTTTGAGGTGCATGCCTATTATTTGCTTAGTTGGAGATGTGCTTCTTGCAGGTGATTTTGTCTGGGCCGAGGGCTTATTGATCAAGTTTAAAGCCAATCTTCTGGTATGCTCATCTTCTGAGCATTAGATAACTTCTCCCCTTATCTCATTTTGATTTTAACTTCAACATATTTTGTTGTGCTTCTTAGTTTAAGTCTGGGGGAGAGCTTGTCGTGTTACCTTTGCACGTGCACTTCATTTGCATACCAGTAGCTGTTTTTAATTTATTTGTTTAGTTCATTGCATTGCGCACGGTTGTACCCACATGAGCGCGTACTTAACATTTTGCGTACGGCGAGTCAAACTTGTTTCTTTCGTTAGATTTAGGAAAATCACCTTGTTAACATAGGATTGTGAGACAGGGTAAAATGTTGACCTTACTGTGCTCCTATTCGAGTTCTCCCGTCTCGTGTAGAAATTAGAGTAGAATTAATTTTTCTCCATGCTTTTAATTTTATATTTTTCTAATTGAGTAAATTCTTTTTATTCACTCAAAAATTGTTGAATCCGGTGTGAATCCGACTGTAGATTAGGGGTGTCTGTAGACAGCCATTAGATTCGTATTGCTTGAGTCGGTAGGATGGATAGTCTTTCTCGTTGGCTAAGAACTTGCCACAAGTTACTCTCGAAGCATTGGTGCATGGTTAGTTAAGCGTGAGCATGATGTAGGCCATCATTTTGGCCAGGTTGAGCTTTTTACCCGTTCCTAACATCTTATCCTCGCTAGCCCCGTTATGACTACCCCTCCTTTAATTCAACTCCACTTTTATTTCACTAAAGCCTAGTAAGCGACCCTAGTCGCATGCCCAAGTCAAGCTTTATTGTTTTCTAATTTCTGGATGGGGGTGTTGATGTGGTGTTGTTCTTTGTGAAATATGTGGTTGTGCTCCCATGAATTTATTTGCTGGAATTGTGTAAAAGAAAAAGAAGAATTAAGAATAAAAGTTATAAAAAGAAAATTTGAAAAAGAAAAGAAAAAAAGAAAGGAAAAGTATACCTGAAAATCTGATTTGAGTAAATATTTATTTTTGGAGTAGGCACACCCGTATTTTAAAAATTAAGTCTGGGGGTGTGGTTTACCCGCGTGTTTTGTGGGTAGCGAATAGACTCTTTTTGTGCTAGCTTAGTTGGGTTTTTGTGCGTAGCCTTTGTTTTTATCCTTGATTACCTCGCCTTAACCCAAGCCTCATTACTACCCGAAGTCCTACGGACTCGCGCTTAAGTCAAACTAGTGTCGTGGAGAGAGTGCGAACGGGCAAGCATATGGTCAGCGACATTGGTGGATTCCTTAGGAGGTTGTCCCGAATCCCGATCTTTGGCAATACTTGCCTTAGCGGTTTGTCTATTTTCTCCCTACGCGAGACCGGAGGATTCACCGCGATTCTGTTTTTGAATAGTCATAGAATTTTTGTTACGCAAGCTGAAAAGTATAAATTATTTTATATGCTTAGAAATTTTCTCTACTATATTTTTACGCCCACGAGCGTGCGACTTCGCATGGTATTCCGGATCATAATAAATGTGTTAGTTAGTTCTTTTTCTAGTCTGCAAGGATCTTCTTTTCTCGGGATGCGCAAATAGGTAAGTCTGGGGGTGTAATGAGTCTCGTTTATATAGGGTTTTGCGGGCTCATCTGGGCTGGTTTTCATGAATTTGCACTTCTCTTTTTGGTTGTTTTCATTGATATTTCATTTCTACTGCGTTTCACGTTTAGTGCACTTTTCTGGCCCATGGGTGTGTAATTGCGCATTCGATTACTGGGGGTATGCACTTGGTGCTCCCAGGGCTCGTTCCAGTAGTTTTTATTGCATTTTGTTGTTTGCTGGAGAGTCCCCCTTTTTTATTTTTATTTTGTGCAGGTGGTAAGTTTTCCCCTCTTTAGAATTCTTATTTGTGGAAAACACACGGTCGTGCATTTTCTTGGCGCACGGTTTGTTTCCGTCGTACGTTTTTTACAGATTATTTTGGGAGATTGACCAGCCCGTGTGATTGCTTCACGAATGGTTTCGTCAAAACCGTGCACGAACGAAACACACGGTTTTCCTGTAGCCTTCTGCTTTTACTCTGTTCTGTGGTTGGTCGTGCGTTTTCCTTTACGCATGGGCAGAAGTGCCCGTGCGCGAGTAAAACACACGATTCCACCCGGTTGCCTGCGTTTTGAGCACTCTGTCGTTACCCGTGCGATTTCCTTAGCATACGGGCGGAATCGCTCGTGTGTGAGTAAAACGCACGGGTCAATGCTTCTTCTTCCTCAGGCGTTTTCTGGAGATTATTATCGCACGGTTCACGCACGTCATTTTCCACACCATGCGTGACCATTTTTGCTGACTTTTACTTTTTAAGCCACAGATTTCTTCTGGACCGGGATATCTCCGTTTTCCCCCGCCATTTCCGCCCCTTTGAGCGGGAACTCGCCCCTCCATCCGTCATTTTCTCTCTCCTCCTTGGAGGGTTGATCCGGCCACCCATTCTCCTCTAAAGAGCTTCCTAAAGCTTTGTCTCCGACCGTCATCGCCATTGCCGACCTCCAAGCTACTGTTAAATCTCTTAGTTGTAGAAATTGTTGAGCATTTCGCTTTGATCCGAATCAGCGACCACGACACGAAGCAGACGGGTGTGAAGAAGGAAGTGACAGCCCTTCGGGATCTCAGATACCTTCCAAAGACCGAGCTAGGACGAGGCTCGACAACCCTTGCTTCCAGCCGTGAACCTTGGAGTGCCTTCAAGTGCTTGGTTGTGTTTCTCACCCTCTTTTCTTAGATTTGTTTTAACCTGAACTTGTACTAGTATGCTTGAGGTTTAATAACCATGTTTTGCTCATGGTCTTGCTATGGTTTTATGTGGTGATTTCTTGATCTTGATGTGTGCTGATGAGCTTCATCTTTGTTAGAGAAAGTTGTGTTTGAGTCGTTCTAGTGACTGCTAGAAGCGCGCATTGCGAAGAGGTGTTTACGACCCTCGATAGCTTGTTCGTCTCCGCAATTACTCTTTGGAGTAATTCACCCTGGCGATGCGGTGACGGCGACCCGCACTAGATTAATGTTGCTTAGTGTAGGAAACCCAAAATCAAACCCCTTGTTTTTACATAGCACTTTCATTCATTTCTCTGATAGCGAAATCCATGCTCCCTTCTTGCACTCCGTGTGAGATCGATACTTGGGGAAGCTACTCCTCACTTTTATTACTTGGTCATGATCAGTAATCTTACCGTCAGCGCATCAGTGGTCGTCCATGGCTTGAATGTCATTTTCTCCCTCTCTCTCTCTTTAATTTCAGCCGGTTGGAGTAATGGGAAGGCATTCCCCATGCATGGGAACTCTCTTGGTAGCCATTGGGAAGAGGAGGAAGGTGTCAAGTGAGTAAAACTCCATATTACCCTCCATGAAAATACTCTATTTGAATTCAGAGGGGTTCCTGCTGTAATTAGACTCATGGGCCTACTGGGTGGGCCTTGGGCAAGGCCTTAGCCTAATTGATTTTGACTTGGGCTCCTAATTTATTATTTAGGGCTTATGCTGATCATGGTTGACTTGGGGTTTTGACTTGGTCAACTGATGTGTGGTCGGGCCCAACGTGTGTGTATTTAGCTCCTTACCACCACCCCATGTTGTTTGGGTCATGGCGATGCCCTAATTGGGCCAATTTAGCCAATATGTGTGATTTTGACCAATTTAGAGCTAAGTTTGACTTTGGTCAAATTGGTCAAACTGATGACCCCATGATGGGTCTTTTGGGTCAATTGGTCCTTTATGAAGTTATAGGGCTGGGGTTTTGGTCAATTTGGCCAATTGAAAACTAATTGATCCTTGATTGGATTGATTTGGGCTATGTTGACCCAAAGTAGACTTTGGTCAATTTGACTTATTTGATGACCAAGTGATGGGATTTTAAGTCTAATGCACTCCTATTAGAGTTTAGAATATAGTGGCGAGGTCACTTTAACCATATGATGCCTTATTGAGTCAATTAGGGTTGAGTTGACATATGTTGACTTAGGTTTAACTTTGACCTATTTGGCCAAATTGGTTGACCCCACCATGAGTCTTATGGTCAAGTGAGTCTCCTTTAGGGTTAGGGGCATAATGGTGAGGTCAATTTGCATTTGTGAGTTCAATTTGGGCTAGTTTAAATAAGGTTGACTTGTACACTATAGTGTGCCCTATGTGTGACGCTCAATTTTCGTGGTACATTAAAAATACTTTTATCTACCTTATACTCTCTATGATAATAAGAATTAAATTTTTATGTTGTTAAATGATATTAACTCTTTATTTTTGTTCAATAATCACAACTATCATATTAAATATTTTTCCATATGATGAAACAAAAAAAGAAGTTAGTGATGATATAGTTTGGTCAGCTTGATTTTAAGTTTGGTTTCATATTTTGAAACCAATAGTGTTGATAAATTATTGTTATGGGCCAGCTAGTTATTTATTTATGTTACCTTGGTTTATATAACAAAACGGGCTTGGATTTCTTTTGTTGCCTGTGTAGTTGAATCAGAGATTCTAATTGTTTATGTGTAAATGGAATGTGGTATTATGGTATGGTGACCTTATCTTGTCATAGTTAAATTTAACGGGAGGCGGTGGGGAATGGGAGAAATAACTGTGTGACTTCATTTCCTCTAAGCTTATCTTCTATCACTGACTCTCCCTTTCGCTCTTGCTCTTGTTTGTCTGAACTAGGGTTTCTCCCCTTTCTTTCTCTTTTCTCCTGCTCTATATACATGATATCTCAAGGGATCTCCTAGTTGTAGCTGAAATCAGGGGTTGGCAAGGCTTTGTGTGCTCTGAGCCTAGTTGGGCTTATGTTGTTTCGTGCTAAAACAGTGCCCAGATTTTCTAAATAACACTATAAGTCTCTTATTTTACTTATATTTCCTTATTTTTGGGCCTTATTCCATTATCAGACAAGTTAGGGTTGAGAACTTTATGAGTGTATCTTTGTTGGCGGGGTAGTGTAATTGTTATTAGTTCATCGACAATAGTGGTTAGTTTTTGCTTACTTAACATGGGTTTATTTTGGGGGAAATTCTATTGTAGCCGACCACTGCAGCTACTTTGTCTAGTTCTAGTTGTTTTACATGGTTCTACAGTGTTAGTGAATAGCCATACTTTGGGAGTTCCTGTTCATGTTTTGATTTTGTGAAGTTGGGGGATTCTTAGTTTGTGTTGGTTGGTGCTGCACCTTTTCTTACTTTGAGGACTATTTTAGTTCTTCTTGTTGGTGTTATACGAGGATTTTGGCCTGCTGTAGTGTTGCTAACTGATAATTGGAGTTTTGCACTATTGATGTTTTCCTGCTCTTTTCCTATTCTGTTCAGTTGGGGGCAAATTATTGGTGTAATTGGCCAATGTATGCTGAGCTGCTTCGGTTTATCAATTTGATTTGATTTTAATTTTATTGGGGGAAGGAAATAGTATGATGAGTCCTCAATATAGATGGGAGTCTCATTGGTCCCGTACATATACATCTCATGCTAGTGGTCATGGAGGATTGTTTGAGTCTCACATTCAAATGTTTCATGTCAGATTTTTCTACCTTGGAAAACCTCTAACTAGTCTAAGTCAACCCTAAGTATCAACATCGTAGCTATAATGTGATGCAACCACGATAAGAATGAACCTTACTGATACAATTCCTAAACAGATATCAAGAAGGATAACATCTCTATGTAGAAATGGCGATGACGTGGGGCGTGACACTGGAAAAGCAAAGGTGACGGTGAGATTTATCTTTTTAGTTTTTGTTATTTCCTTGAAAATGGAAATGGTATGTGGCACTATGAAATTTTGATCACTGATAATGCTTTTCGCTATTATATATGGCCTTAAAAAAGGCAAATAGACAAATGAAATTCTAAGGGGAATAAATCACTAAATAAACATTCCTATGTATGTGTAAAAATAAACATAAACGTGTCGACACATGGTAATAATAAGGGTATGACAAAAATTCAAAGTACATAAATGATGTTGACGGATACCAAATCACTCGGCCAAAAGGCATAGAATCATGTTGAACGTACTGATTTGGACACTGAAGTCCCTAAGGAGTTGGGCCCAAAGACTGAAAAATTGATACAGATACTGATATTGTACAAATACCCTTAGCATTGTCGTAAAGAAAAGAAAATTTTATGAAATGCTTGTCAAACACATATGAACATTTACACACTTTGGTTGTCTTACTACCCTTTTATAATGACAAGAAGTTAGCTATAAAGATTTACGGTTCTTCTGTAGATAGATATACTACTCCATACAATATTTACCCATGTTATATTGTGGTATAAATACTGATATTGCTATGAATAACTTTTCTTGTTTTCTTGTACAGCTGACTAAAAGGATAATTGCTCGCTTAGTCTTTATAATGACTAATAGTTAAATTTTCTAATATTTTAGGTACAGGAAAAACACAAGCTAATCAGCACTAGTGATGAGATTGGAGTATATGAAAACATGTGGTTTCTTTTGTTAGCGTGCACTTACGTATATAGTGGTTTATTCTTTTGTTAGAATGTATATGAATAAATGATGGGAACTTATGTAGTTCATATTATTGTATAATTATGTAGAACTGCTGAAATAGGTTTGTGTAAAAATGCTTGTGTGGACTTATACATATATTCGTACTCATTGTGAATCATGTATTAAAATGGTGTTAATACTTCATGACATGTTATTATGATATTACTGTTGATTGTGGCGGGCTATGGGCCGTTACAATTTAGTGGTATCAGAGCCAGGTTTCCCAAAGCCTAACCACAATGAGTATGTACATGCATCGAAAGACCAATTGTATAGTTTTTGTATTGTGAAGTTTATTTCTCTAAAAACTGATTATCTCATGTTTTGCATTAAGGACCCTTTGTGGATTGCCCGAGAAACGATGTCTGAAGGTAATGACACTGCACATCAAGAGCATCCGCAGCATGAGCATCTGATTGTGGAGCAGACTGTGCACCCGCAAGTCGAGCCGCAGAGGCAACCTCAGTTGATAGACTTTTCTCATATTCTAGCAAAAGCGATTAAAATGATGTGGGATGTTCCACCTACCATACCATCAGCAAAGTCTATTATACAATCGCAACATAGGCATCTTGATGTAGATCTGAAGCAATTCTTGGAGTTGAAATCGCCTGTCTTTTGCGGTGGTCTTTCTCCTTTAGAGACGGAAGACTGGATTTCTCGTATTGAGACAATACTCAAAGTGATGCTTTGCCCAGATGATCAAAAGGTGGGCTTAGCTACTTTTCTTCTTGAAGGGGAGGCTAAGCGATGGCGGGTAAATGTTTGTGGTCGATTGACTGGTCGAGGGCAAGTCAGCTTCCCTTGGACCAATTTTGTAGAGGAGTTTACAGGGTGGTTTGTACCTGAGTCGGAGAAAAAGCTGCTACAAGATAAGTTTAAGCGTTTAGTACAGGGTCCCCGCTCCATACTCGAGTATGAAAAAGAGTTTACAAATCTGGCATTTTATGTCGGGGCTTTTGTGCCAAATGAAAAAAAAGGTGTCGCGGGTTCTAAGAAGGATTGTGAGATAACATTCGATCGATTTTAGTACCGCTAGAAATTAAAGAATATGGAGCTTAAGTTAAAAAAACTCGTTTGATGGAGATAGATGTGGAGAAGACTCAGAGAAGGAGTGAATTTGAAAAAAAAAGATCCCAGTGGACTCCAAGTAAGGAGTCCTCAGCTAAATCGTGTACTTCATGGAGATCTGGTGATTCTGGGAAGCGACCTCGTCTAACAGAGAGAAGTAGTGTGATGTAGTCTCAGAGTCAGGAGCAAAAATGTGGTAAGTATGGGAAATCCCACAAGGGGCAGTGTTTAGTGGGGAGTAATGTATGTTATTTATGTCGCCAATCAGGGCAGTGACAAAAGGAATGTTCTAAAAGGAAGGAATGAGGCATCAGTTCAAAGAAGTTTCAGGCTCCTCAGGGTCAGAAAGTTTATCAGATGTGTGTTACAAAAGAGAGTGAATCTCTTGCCTCAACCTCAACCCCAATTGGATCATCAGTGGAAGAACATCGTGTTCAGCCTCGTGTATTCAATCTGAGTCAACAAGAGGCTATGGCAGATGACACCGTAGTGATATGTATGATTTATGTTGGTGATCATGTAGTAAAAGTTTTATTTGATACTGATGCAAGCCATTCATTTATTTTCACTGATATTATAAGTATTATTCCGGAAAACCTTATTCAACACGAGATATCCTTCACGTCACTTTGCCAAATAATCAAGTAGTGTCACTGCAACAACGAATATCAATTTATTTTAACTTGAATGATAAAACCTTTGTGGTGGACTTAGTGGTTCTACCACTTACTGAATTCAATATTATATTGGGAATGGATTGGTTAGTCCAGTATGAAGCAGTAATTAATTGCAAAAGGAAAGAAGTTATGGTTAAATGCACATCTTTATTTTAACTCGCAACCGAGAGAGACTTCGACCCTGCCAGCTAGTGAGAGCCTGGTCAGCGGGTCTGCTTGGGGCAAAAAATACCACATCTTTCTTTCAACCTACCACCGAGTGAGCCTTCGGCTCTGCCGGCTAGTGAGAGCCTTGACAGCGGGTTTGCTCGGGGCCAACAATACCACACCTTTCTTTCAACCTGCCACCGAGTGAGCATTCGGCCCTGCCAACTTGAGAGAGCTTGGTTAGCGGGTCTGCTCAGGGACAACAATACTACATCTTTCTTTCAACCTGCCACTGAGTGAGCCTTTGACCCTACTAGCTAGTGAGAGCTTGGTCAGCGGGCCTACTCGGGGCCAACAATACTACATCTTTATTTCAACCTGCGACCAAATCATCCTTCGGCCCTACCAGCTAGTGAGAGCCTGGTCAGCAGGTTTTCTCGGGGCCGTTACTTCAACTATCATGATGTTATGAGAAAACTCCACCCATACCCAAAAAGAAATAAACGACAAGTGATTAATCTCAAAAAACATACAATCTTGTTATTTAGACTAGGCGTAAAAACACTTCAGGTCATTGCCACTCCAAGTGTGACCCAGGGACTCCCCCTCTACATTCTGGAGGTGGTACCCTCCTGAATTTAGAATCTCTTTAACTATGTAAGGTCCTTCCTAGTTTGGATTGAGCTTCCCAACCATTTCCGACCTCCCAGCTGCATCAACTTTCTTTAAGACTAGGTTTCCTTCCACAAACTGTTTGATTTAGATGTGCTTGTCAAAGTACCTTGTCATACGACACTTGACCTCCTCTTGCCGAATGGCTGCCAGGTCTCAGAGTTCTTCCACCATGTCCAATGAGAGTCGTAACTCGTCTTCATTCTCTATTCTCCATACTCCATCTCCTTCTCCTATAGCTGCCACTCATGGTGACTTAACCTCAAACTCCACTAGGAGTAAGACCTCGCAACCATGGGAAAGCTTGAATGGAGTCTCTCATGTGGTTGTATTGGGGGTGGTTCTCAGAGCCCATAAAATCGAAGGAAGCTGCTCGGCCCAATTTCCCTTCAGGTTCTCCACTTAATTTTTCAGTAGATTCACAATGATTTTGTTTGTTGTCTCTGCATGCATTTAGATCCTAGGGTGATAGACGAATGCAAATCTAAGATTTATTCCCAACTGGCTAAAGAATCTGACAAACTCCTTACTGGAGAATTGTGGCCCATTTTTTGTGATTATGGCCCGAGGGAGTCCGTGTCGGTAGATTATCTCTCCCCACATGAAGTTACGTATCACTTGGGAGGTCACCTTGGCTAGTGCCTTGACTTCCAACCATTTAGAGAAGTAATCGATCATGACCAGGAGGAACCTCCTTTGCCCACTTGCTTGTGGGAAATGTCCTAACAAGTCCATCCCACAAATTGTAAATGGACAGGGCGTCGTGATGCTGTTAAGTCTTTGGGCCGGTAAGAGTTGGAGGGGAGCAAAGAAATAGAACTTCTAACATCTTCTTGCAAACTTTGTTGTATCCTTGCTCAGATTCGTCTAGAAATATCCTTGTCGGACCACCGTCGACTCCAAGGTCTTTCCTCCTGAGTGATTGTCGCACTCGCTAGAATGAATTTCCTCTAAGATCTTTGGAACTTCCTCCTCCACCACGCACCAGTCTAGGAGACCTAAAATGGTCTTCCGATACAATCATCCTTCATGCATCAGATAACATGCAGACTTATGTCTGAAGCGCTTTTTGTCTTATACTACCTCCGGAAGTTTACCTGTGGTCAAGAAATTTACGAAGGGATCCACCCACGAGGGTATTTGGTCTATCTCCATCAACTCATGCTCCTCGATGGATGGGGGAATCAAATCCTCTAGGGTCCCTCTGGCCCAGGTTCCAAACTTGGCCAATCGATCAGCTGTGGTATTTTCCTCCTGCGGTATGTGTTGAATGGAAATGCTCGGAAATCTCTGATGAGCCCTTTAACCTTGGCAGAGTACTTCATAAGGGTGGATGCCCTCACCTCGTTTTCTCCCTTTACCTGTGACGCCACCACCATCGAGTCTCTAAATACCTCCACATCTTCTATGCCCAGCTCCTTAACCAATCATAGTCCTTCGATCACGACCTCATACTCTGTCTGGTTGTTCATGATGGAGAAGTGTATGGCCACATCCTTCTCTATCATGGTCCCCTGGGGGCTTTCCAACACCACCCCGCATCCCATATAATGTTTCCCTGAGGCTCCGTCTACCAGCATCTTCCAGGTAATCTGTCACGAGGATTCTTTACATTCCACCTCGACCATGTAGTCGGCCCAAAAAATCTACTGCTTAACTCCTCGGACCACTTGGCCATCCTTCTCAGCGTGAGCCTTAATCGATAGTCAGGGGATGAAGTAGATATTAAGCTCGCTTAACTCCTCGGACCACTTGGCCAATCTCCCTGAATGTTCTACACCTTCGAAGAACTTGCGAAGAGGGTGATCGGTCACCACTCTGATCGAATATGCTTGAAAGTACAGTCTGAGTTTCCTAACTGAGACGACCAAGGAAAATGCTAATTTCTCCAAAATCGGGTATCGAAGCTCTGCCTTCTTTAGGACCCTAATTACATAGTAAATGAGCAGCTACTTCATACCCTCCTCTCGGACTAGTACGGAACTTACAACCTCTGTCCCCACTCCTAGGTACAAAGTCAGATCCTCCCCCTCCTTGGGGCCCTGAAGGAGTGGGGCCTTGGTGAGCTGACTTTTTAAGGCTTGGAATACCTCCTCGCATTCTTTCAATCATTCAACCTTTTGGATGCCCCACAACATTTTGAAAAAGGGCGAGCACTTCTCCCCTGCCCGAGAGAGGAACCTACTCAACCCTATCAGATTTCCCATCAAGCGCTGATCTTCCTTGGTGCTTCACGGCGACTCCAGCTCCACTATGCCCTTTACTTTGTCAAGGTTGGGCTCCACCCAAGCTAGGGTGAGGAGATGACCAAGGAACTTTCCTTTACTAGCTATGAAGACGCACTTCAAAGGGTTTGGCCACATTTTGAACTTTCATAGGGTGTAAAATGTTTCCTCTAAGTCCCAAAGATGGGAGCCTACTTCCTTGCTCTTTACCATGAGTTCATCCATATACACCTCCAGGTTTCTCCCCCTCTACTCTCGAAAAACCCAGTCCAACATTTTTTCATATGTCGCTCCTGCATTCTTCAGCCCAACGAGCATCATCTAGTAACTGTAGTATCCTTCCCTCATGATGAAGGAGTCATCCTTGATGTCAGGTTGGTGTATCCTAATTTGATGATAACCTGAAAAAGCATCCAAAAAACTCATCACAGAAAAATCGACGGTTGAGTCAACCAGCACGTCCATTTAAGGTATGGAATAGCAATCCATAGAGCATGATTTATTCAAAAAAGAAACTTTGACGCACATCCTCCACCTCCTGTCACCTTTTCTAACCATTACCACATTAGAGACCCGACCTGGATACTAGATCTCCGATATAAAACCTACTTTGAGGAGCTTTTCCACCTCCTCCTGTATAGGTTACTCCAGCTTGGTGGCGACGATCCTCCTCTTCTGGAGGATGGGGTGTCGTTTTTATTCGAGGTTTAGATGGTGGCATGCCACGTCTGCATCGATTCCTGGCATATCAGCCACACTCCACTCGATGATGCAAGCGTTTCTCTGGATGCACTCCAGTATCCTCTCCTGGTCTCTCAGGCTCAGACCTTCGCTAATCCGCACCTTCTCTGTCTTCCCTGCCCTTATGAGGGCCTCCATCTCTACTACCCTTTTACTATTTCCAACCAGGAATGCTCCTCCCATTCGCTTCTTCCCCTCTCTCCTGGAACAAGGGTTACTTCTTCCTCCCTTTCTTCCACCACCATCATCTTGTCATGAGATCCCAGCATTTCATCCATTCTACCCTCATGGGTGCGGACCTCCCCTTCATCTTCTTCCTCGGCCATCACCATAACTTCTCCTAGCGTCGCTAACTCCCTCGTTGTATCCTCAACCATTTTTACTCAACCCTCCTGTCTTGCATGCTCCTCCATCACCTTCTCCACTTCCTCGGCATCCTCCATCCACGAGATGGTGTTGATAGCAGTCACATAGCACTGCCTCGCCACCTTAGGGTCTCCACTAATTCGAACTTGGACTCCCCCGCTATTGAACTTGAGACATTGATGGAATGCCGAAGGAACACATCAGAAAGCTCTGATGTGGGGGCATCCAAAAATAGCATTATAACTGTTAAGAGCGTTAATGATGACAAACCAACAGTTCCTCGACACCCTTCCTAGCATTACATGAAGTTCTACTCCACCCTCAACCTCCTTCCTCTCCCCAAAGAATCTGAACAACGACACAACCGGGGCTAGCACCCTCTTTGCCTCTAGCTTCATCGCATTGAAGGCCTTCTTGAAGATCACGTTCACAGAGCTCTCATTATCAACTAGGATTCTAGAGACCATAAAGTTCTCGACTGCTGTCTGGATCACCAAGGAATCGCATAATGGATCTTTGTAGTCTGGCATATATTTTTATGTGAAGGTAATCTTCTCCTCTGAGGTGGGTTTTTGGAGGTCGAGGCGACGCTCCTTCGGAACATCATCTGGAAGCTCCCCTTATGGGTGGCCTCGATGCCCACTCTTTCATGGATCACCCAGATCACTCCTCAGGGACCTGTATCAACATGGTCCTCACACCTGTCCTCTTCTCCCTCTCTAGGAAGAACTTCCTCGATCCTCACTAGTGGCTGCTGCTGTGCTGGAACTCTTGCTCTCCTCACTTCCAAGACCTCTGGGCAAGTGGCCATCGCATGAACTTCCTCCTGGTGGAAGTCGCAGTAAGGCAACACCACCCTGCCTCCTCTTCTTATTTCGTTTCCCCGCCTTCCCCCTCTACCGCAGGCGATCAACATAGCTTGCTGCTGCGGGGGAGGGGAGGCCTTGGAACCTGTCTCCAAATCAGAGGGTTGAATCGTCCTTGCCCACCATGGTAATTCCCCCCATAATAGACTCCTCTTCCTTGACCCTGAACCGGTCCCCCTTGGGTCCTCCAGGCCAGACAGTTGTTTCGTTCATGGTACCCCCAATCTTACTGCTGCCCTTGGATCCCCTGAACTCTAGCTTCATCTCTCCTTCTGGCTTCCTATTGCCTGCTTCCTCCCTGCACCTTCTCTTCTCCTGCACCCAGCCTAGCTAGCTTCCTGGAAAACGTAGGGTTTGCTGCCTCACTGTCGATCTCCCTTGTCTCCCTCTCCATCAACTCCTCAAAATACAAGGGGGGTCCCTCTTCAGCTCTACCCTGAAGAACCCCTCGCGGAGCTCGAGGGAGAAGGACAACATGAAGGTATACCCGGGCACCTCCCGAACCAAAACGACCTCTTCTGGAACCTATCCACATAACTCCTCAGCGTCTCTTCTGGACCTTGCTTAATGGAAAACAAGAACTCTACTCCCTACTTCCTCTTCTTCAATGCCGAGAACCTCAATAGGAATCCCCGACGAAGATCCTCAAAGTAATAAATTTAGCTCGTGGGAAGCTGGTGAAACCAGTCCCTTGCCTTCTCCTTGAAGGTAACAACAAAGAGTTGGCACTTGAAGGCATCCGACATCTATCAGATGGAGACGACATCCTTGAACAACTAGAAGTGTTACACTGGATCATCCCTGCCCGTGTAGTAAGACATCTCGGGTTCCCTGAACCCCTCTGGAACTGGAGCAGAGACAATCAACTCGCTAAAAGGGCTCCCTCCTCCTACCGGGAGAGTGGACCCATCTTGAGTAGTCATCTCGCCAGGTCTCTTCGCACTTGTCGGGCTGGGGAATAGCTCTCGCACTACGAGATCACGCTCTCCCTCTTCTACGACAACCTTCTTCCCAGGCTGATGTCCCGGGGCGTTCCCTCCTAGTTGTTGGGATGGGATCACAGGAATGGCTGGTGTCGAGCACTCGCCTCTCGTGGAAAATACGAGATGGGGGGTCTGTAAGACCTCCCTCTTGAATTCTTCAAACATCCCCATCGTAACTACACTCCCTGGTGGTGGCGAGTTACCAAAGTCGGTCCCTTCTCCTTCACCTCTAGCCATAAAACTTAGCTCAGGATTTTCTTGTGAGGGCTACGGTCCACGCTCACCGCACCATAAATTTTGAAACCAAAACTTGATCTCAAGAAGAGTTCGACTCAAGGGGTGTAGCCTGCACCGAAATATCTCGAACCTGCACACTTGACCGGGCACTGGAAACTAAGGAACAAACCATGGGCTGCAGCACGGAGGTCCAACCATACACCCGGAAGATCTTAGAGCACTTCCCCTCCCAAGCAAAAAGTTGAGCTGGGCACCTTAGAGGGCACTCGAAGCCAACCAAGAATAACCTAAAGAGGAAGAAAACGATAGAATTGGCCCTCTTCCAAAAGTGTTCATATGGTCTATTTATAGTTTTCCATAACTGACCTACCAATAACGGAATCCCGCTTTTTTGGTTCTACTATATGAAACCCAAAGTTGGTCTGCCAACAACGAAACTCCACTGTTTGAAGAGGCTATTGGCAGGCCAGTAGGGAAATCCTTGTAAAAACACTACTGGGCGAGTGGCTCCTATTGCTACTACTCATCAGGGGCGGCAAGTGCCTCGAAGGGGCGAGCACTCTCTACCTTGACCGTGGCTGAGGGAGAGTGCGGTCCTAGTTACTCCACTCGCCTCTCCCTTAGCTTTGTCCTATGTCCAGTGTGGACTCAAATCCCCAACTCGCCTCCATGCTACTAATGACTTAAACCTTTGTGAGCTGAAGAATTCCGACCCCACTTGCCCATCCGGCTTGCTTGAGTCTAAGATTGCTCTCTTTGACTTGATCTTCTTTTGAGGGACCTACTCGGCAAATACGAAGTTGTACAGTAGATCCTGATGTGATCTACAACTTTTATATTGATTACTTTTTGAAATAAGATACATTTGCGGGTCAATCTCGCGATTTTCTGTGTAAGATTTCAGAAAACCAGTTCTCTATGTATAATTCTCTCACTCTCTCTCTCTCTCTCTCTCTCTCTCTCTCTCTATATATATATATATATATATATATATATATATATATATATATATATATGACAGTGCACAAAGGGTCCCCCTAGGCCAACAATGATACTCAGACGAAGGTATTTATATATATAATGATTATATTAAAAGTTCATATATCAAATGATAATTAGCTTTTAGTGTATTAATATAATATTTATAATATAATAAATTATATTATATATACAATTAATTATTAATGTTATATATATATATGTGTGTGTGTTATATAAAAATTAGATATAATTAAAAGTTAAAACATTAATTATTAAAAATTAAAAAAATTAAAACGTTAATTATTAATAGTTAAAACGTTATATGTATGAATAATATGGTATATTATTATAATATAATATATATGTACGTATATTATAATATAATATTATTATTTTTATAAAGTACTTGAGTGCTGCAGCCTTTTTTGGGGCTGTAGCGCTGCTGCACCGCCCAAAAAATGTTGGTAGTTGTTATGGGCAAAACTATTTTGGATAGGTGCAAACCAAATGTTAAAATAAAAAATATTAAATAACTATTTTATAATTTAGGATAGATTGGATCTGGGCAAACCACTCCCCACACCGCCCCTCTCCTGATTCCTCCACTCCCCACATCGCCTCTCTCTCGATTCCTCCTTAGGGTTTAGGGCTGCCTGGAGCGACTCCTCTGGAACCCTAAAATCGGGCCTCTCCAGCACACGCCGATGAGCCTAGGGTTTTTTCTTCGTCATCGAGGGCTTGTTTAGTCCGATTATGCCTTAGGGTAATGGCGCCTGGAGCACTCATCCTCTCCCTTGATTTTGTTTCTGCCTGGAATGCTCATCCTCTATGTTTCTGCCTCTTTGTTTCCATTCAGTTTTGTGTTTCTTCCTGGAGATTCGGTTCATCCATTTCCGCCTGGAGCCCTCTTCAAAGATATATATTTTCAGGTAATAAAGCCCACATCCATTCTGATTTACTAATTTTCCAAATCTTATAGAACTGTAATGAGATATCATTTTTTAACCAAACTGAGGAGGCTAGCTGTGAGAGCCTTTTTTAAGAACCAAGCTTTTAAATCCAAATTCATTTTTTTGAAGGTATGATCTTCCTTTTTTTTGAATGCACGTTTATATGTTAGATGTGTGGTTGTTAGGTTTAAGCTTGGTTTTTTTGTATGTAGTTTAATCGAGTAATATTTTGGGGTTAAGCTTTAATTATTTTTGTATGTCGTTTAATCATGTATGCTCCTCAAGTGTTGAGTTTCTTTGTTCCTTTTCAGATCTTGAAGTTTAATTGAGTACGAAAAATATGAAATTATTGACATGTGAAGAATCATCTCAACAAACACAAAATAATGTTGGAATTCATTTTGTCACATCACAATGTTTTAAATCTAAGGAGCAGTTAGTATCTTGGGTTCAACAAAGGCAAGGGGATTAGGATTTTTTGTGACAATTCAAGGTGCTGACAAGCTTACTAGTAGACTTAAGCCTCGAGTTTTTCTGGGATGTGACAGAGCAGGTTATTATAGTGAGAAACAACGAGGTAAAGGATGGGTGTAGAAAAATTTGCGAAGAACTACCACAAAGAGGTGTGGATGTTTCTTTTCACTTAAAGGTCAAAAAAATGCACATGTAAATGAGTGGACTCTTGAAGTTATGTGCGGATCGCACAACCGTGAAATGGTTCATCTTGAAGCGCATGCCTATGCATGTAAACTAGATGAAGCAAAGGAAATAATTGTGGAAGACATATATTCGGTCGTGGTAAAACCTAGAAAAATACTCTCGGCTTTGAAAAAAAGAGATCATGCTAACACCACGACAATGCGAACAATTTA
The DNA here is from genome assembly GCA_039513925.1 of Platanthera zijinensis. NCBI lineage: Eukaryota > Viridiplantae > Streptophyta > Magnoliopsida > Asparagales > Orchidaceae > Platanthera > Platanthera zijinensis. The sequence continues at coordinate 220,657,522 of CM077079.1, forward strand.
CAATAAAAGAGCGAAGTTGCAAAGAGCTGAATTGGATGGGGGCACGCAAATTCAATTTTTATACAAATGTATTACTAATGGTGGATACATTAGCTTTAACAAAGTCAATGTTGTTACTAATTAGTTGGAAAGCCTTTTTTTTGCTCATCCTATTGCAGTTAAATTAAGCAAAATGTTTTCGAGTGTGTTTTTGTTGGATTATACGTACAAGACAAACAGATATCGATTATCACTATTATGTATTATTGGTGTTACTTCAATCAACAATTCCTTTTATGCTGCTTTTGTTTTCATGTCCAATGAAGTACAAGCAAGTTATTCTTGAGCTCTTGACTGCTTTAAATCTGTACTGGATCAACAAAGTTTGCCAACCGTATTGGTAACAGATGGGGAAATTGCATTAATGAATGCAATTGCAGTAATCTTTTCAAAAGCCAAAAATATTTTGTGCAGGTTTCACATAAGCATGAATATATTAGCACATTGTAAGATATTGTTTACAAAAGGAGAAGAATGTGAGGAGTTCATAGCAACATGACAACAATTAGTGAACTCTGGAAGAGAATCTAATTTTATCGACAATTTCTTAATTTTAAAAACAACTACAAGTGTATTTACCCGGAAGTCTACTCTTATGTGGTCATCATGTGGATAACTCCATACAAAGAATATTTTTTTTCCGCATGAGTGGACATGCATTTGCACTTAGTTAACTGTACAATAAATCGTGTTGAGGGTAGTCATAGTCAACTTATGAAATTTTTAGAAGTTTCAATTGGCAACCTAAGCACTATTTGGAAAACTTTTGATCAGATGTTTACTTTACAACATACATAAATTAAGAGGGCTTTTATGGAAAGCATCATTCAAATTAACAAGGTATTCAATACTCCTTTATATTCCGAGTTAATGGGACGTATCTCATTTGTAACTTTGGATTACATTAAAAAGGAAGATTTTTTAGCAAGTACTGGAAAATCATTAATTGGAGAATGCACACATAAAACAAAATATACTTTGGGATTACCTAGTGCACACAAATTATTACCATACATAATAAAAAATAATTCGTTTCCAATATAGATGATACATGATCATTGGAAAAATCTCTCTGCATGAAGAGAAAGAAGATCAAGACATTAAAGTTGAGATTAGTGAGCCTAATGAAAATTATTTCGAATCTGAAGCCATCCTTAGAATATATAATAATACTTATGAACTACAAAAACAAGAGATCAAATGAAAGCTTCGTGTACTTATGGATCCTAATTTAAGTCAAACATTGGAACCATTTGTACCTACTAGATTAAAGTATTAACCGAGAGGAAGGTACATGAACTTTGCAAGCGAAGATTCATCAACAAAATGAGATCCCTCCCTATTTGAACATGTTTTGATGAGTGAGAAATCCTACAAAACATGTCACAAAAAGATAGCAAATACTGAAAAAAGACCACTTAGAGTCGTTCGTAAAGAAATGCCACCATACATATCAAATTATATTATCGAAGTTGTAGATGTATTAAGAGATGGGGTTTGTGGATACCGAGTAATCAACAATGGATTGGAAATGGGGGATAATTGGTTACAAGTACATAAAGAAATATCACACGAGCTTCAACAAAAAGAGGAGTTATATGAGCAAATTTTTGGAAAAGTAAGAAGATTAGAGTTGTTGCACTAGATTGTGTGATTGTTCCTACTCCTTTGAATAAGTGGATGACAAAGACTGATATTGGGCTAATCATTGCTTCTTGTTACAATATCAAATTAGTGCATTTCAGCATGTTTCAATCATTCACTTTCTTGTCATTGCATTCACCACCACTGGTACTTTGAAGAATAATATTCATGGGATTTATTCAAGGAAATTATTTTGTACAACTAAATATGCGTGATGACTGCCCACTACCTCCTACTATCTCGATTTGGGGGAGGTATCATGAAGAACTTGCTGAAAAATGGTACAAATTTAATTATATTCTCTATTTGTATTTTTAATTAATTCATATATTATGTTTATCCTAAGCAATGTGTACTATTACAGGTGCCAAAAAATAGTTCATGTTTCTAATTAATGATGTTTTCCAACCAATGTGTAGGACTTAAAGGTACTATGCAACATACGCATTGATATTATACTTCCATATACATATATGTTTTCAATTTTTGATTATTATTATTTTGACAGGTACAACAATTGGAGAAAATAATTGACACTAAAAGAAGATTTCTACAATGAATTAGAAATTTTTGTAATACGTTAAAGTATGTAATGTTGATGCTAAACTGTTAGTTTATATTTTGTCAAAGAATTTAGAAAGTTTTTATTTTGATTTACCGGTAATAATTTGGTTTGCACATATAAATTTTTGGTTTGCCCATAAAATTGGTTTGCATATATCCAAAATAGGTTTGCCCATAACAATTACCAAAACGTATGAGTATATTTTTGTTTGGCGGGCCTGCAGCAAAAGCAACGGTATGAAGTTCTATTACCGCTCTGCCAAACAAAGCCTTAGTAGGATATCCGTGACTGGACGTTCGAGGAAAGTGTTTAACTACGGCGGTGAAGGACTAGGTCCTATTCCCATCATTTTAAATTTGGCCTTGGAATAAGTTATGTTTCAGTAGTTTGTGTTAAGGACAATGGCGGGGAAGAACAAAGCTATGGAGAGATTTTCAGTGGAAAAGTTCGACAGTGACAAGAACTTTAGCATATGACAGATTTGAGTTAAGGATATTTTGGTTAAACATGGTAAAGAATGAGGAATAGAAGGATCTTGATGAAGCCACAAGCACAATCAGTATAAGTGTCGCTTACCAGGTGCTCTTCAGCATTATGGATGAAGAAATGATAGTCGGGCTTTGGGAGAAGCTGAAGAAGTTGTACCTGGCGAAATCTATGATGACAAGATTGTTGCTGAATCATCACCTCCATGCATTGGAAATATGGGAAGGTGGCAACCTGCATGAACAACTCAATGTGTTCAACATTTTTCTAAGTCAATTGAATGTGGTTGTCTCGAAGGTAAAGGAAGAAGACAAGAAGACCATCTTACTTCTTACCCCGCTCTCGATCTTATAAGAACATGGTGACTGCACTCCTATATATGAAGGATACGATGAAGCTGGAAGAAGATGCATCGATATTGTTATCCAGTTAAATGCAGAAGGACCCCACTCATAGGGGTGACCAAATCTTGGTAGTGCATGGACACTGGAGGAATTTTGTAAAACGATCGAGCGGTGAACGGGCTCAGTCAGCATCAAAGAAGGTAGTTATGAGTTTCAACTGCAGACAGGTCGGTCACATTAAGAGACATTATCTGCAACATGCAGGGAGTTCTAGTACTTTAGGGGACGTCCAGGATGCAGGCATGGGGATACTGGACTTGGCAATAAATGATGACTTTTATTGTGTTACTAAGAGTTAGGGTGACTCTGATAGTTGGATGTTTGATTCTAGAACATCACAACATGCTTGCTCAAATGTGTTGATATTCATTTCCTTAGAGGTGATAGTTGGGTCAGTCATTCTAGTTGATTACAGGAGATGCAAGGTCACATGGATAGAGACAGTGAACTTACAAACGCATGATGGAGTGCTACGTATAGTAGGCTTGAGATGGTGCATCTAGTGACCAAGTTGCATAAGAATCTGATGTTATTAGGAAGATTAGACTCGGAGGGCTGCAGCTGGGCATCCAAGCATGGAGTTTCGACAGTGATGCGAGGGAGCACTATGCCATGTGAGCTGTACAATGATATAGGCTATATCAGCTAATGGGGATCACAGTGCGAGGTGGTGAGCCCATAATTTTTGTTTGCAATCGGGTTAACAATCATTGTGTAGTTGTTTGCCTCCAAAGGGCTCGAGTTCGATGGGTCATTTTTCATAATCTGATTGCATCGATTTTCCCTAATTGAGCTGGTGTAGGATGGATTCAGCTGGAGTAGGTTGAGTAAAACATTGGTTAGTGAGGTGGTACTTTGCACAGATTCCTAGTGCAATTTAGTGTTTCGTGCAAATGCTTAGTGCAATTTGGTGCTTGGTGCAGGTAATGCTACGTGTTTGTGCCAAGGGTAGACTCTAGTGTGACCCGAATCAAGATGGTTGTTGTGGATTGTTCAAGGCTCCTAGTAGACCAGACTAAATTGAATTGTCTTAGCCCGGGAGCAGTCGAGCGCACAAACAGTCATAGTAAGTAGAAAGTTGAAAAAAGAATATTTTTAAGTTGAAAAAAGAATATTTTTAGTGCAATTGGGTGAAAACCATGTGGCCGGATCTATGCCGACTAAACCTCCACTATTGGGTGGTTGTTGTATAGAGCTTTTTTTAAGAACTCGGGGGCGAGAGATCGTCTCTCGTTATAATTGTTGAGAGAGTGTGTGAGAAAATCTCAAAGGTGACAAGCTATGACTTGTGGAGCTGAACATTTCTTTGTGAGTTGTTGGGAGTGATGTGCTAGTTGCGCCTTGAAGTTATCTATTAGTGCTTGGAAGCAGGAGTGACTTATTATGTTCATTCTGATGTCTGAGGCTTGGAAGCTCGAGTGGCTCGCTCGGCGCACCCTATATTTTGTGGTTGGTCTCATATTGAGCTTAAAGGAGTCTGGAGTAATTAACTTGTCGCCGACCAGTAAGCTTGTTGTGAGTTGAGGGCGCTGGGAATACTAAACATTGTGTACGTTCGAATGTAATTGAGCAGCCCTTGGAGGGCTCTGAAGTTGGGCTTGTCAACTGCTGGTGGTGCGAGGCACATAAACTTTTAGAGCTCCAATGGGCTTGGTCTGTTTTGTCTGAATAAGCCCGCGGTGGATCAGTCGCCATACAAACGATTGATGGAAGAATGCATTTGTTGGGCCTCTTACGGTCTTTGAAGTGCTTTTTGTATCTTGCAGGAGGCTTCGACAGTTGAGACGAACTTCGACAGACTAGACAGTCTTCGGCTATCTAGACGGGGCGCTGGCAGGAGCGATCTGGAGAATGGAGCACCCAAAAATGTACTTGGAACGATCTTGGGAGCAGAGCACGCGGAGGCGCGCACAAGAGCGTACAAGGAAGAGGCGTGCACATGAGTGCACATGGAGGAGGTGCGCGTAAGATCGCGCAAGGAGGAGGTGCACACAAGAGCACGCAAGGAAGATGCGCGCACAAGGAAGAGGCATGCACACCAACGCATAAGGAGGATGCGCGTGCATGAGCGTGTAAGGAAGAGGAACATGTACGACCGTACAAGGAGGAGGAGAGTGTACGAGCATGTAAGGAGGAGGTGCACGAGACCACGCAAGGAGGAGGCGCGCCACGAGCGCACAAAAGCGTGCAAGGAAGTGGTGTGTATATGAGCATGCACGGAAGAGGCACATGCACGAGCATGGAAGGAGGCGGTGAGCGAGAGTGAGCAAGGAAGAGGTGTGCACACGAGCATGCACGGAAGAGAAGGGAAGAGTGAGAAAATCATAGGAGGAGGAGAGAGAAAATCCATAGGAGGATTTTCCAACCAAGAAGTGAATGGAAATGAAGAGGAAATTGGTCTATTTATAGATTCCAAATGGAGAACTCCGGTAATTTCACACATTAACTAATGGAAGGATAAATAGAAACGCCCGAAAAGGGGCACACGGATCACCAAATTTATTAAAATGATAATAATTCACCCGGGAAGTTTTGGGTTCATCAGAAAAGCAACCACCCCTCATGAAAGGGGAGGCGCGATCGACGAGGTTGATAGCAGCAGGCCTCCCCTAATAGGCGGCAGTGGAAGGACGAGCAGCTAAATCAATTGCCTATCTAGGGAGAACAAGAGGTCGCCCTTTTATCGGGGCAGCGGTAGGAGGATGAGCGACTGAATTGGTTGCCTGTCTTGGGCAAAGAGGCGACCGAATTGCCTGTCTGTCTTGGGCAAAGAGGGGCCTCCCCTATTAGGGGAGGCTGCCAAGATTGGGCAGCTAATTTTGCCGCCCGATCTAAGAGAACCGAGAGGCCATCTCCATTTGGGGAGGCGTCCTAGTGTGGCGGCCGCTCATCAAAGTTCAAGCATGAACTTCTTCATCTACAAGATCTCCTTTGATGAAGTAATGTTGTTCTGATTTAGAATTTATTTTCTATAATTATTGAATGCTTAAGATTTACCCTTGATTAATTTGTTATGAGGTTATATCCTCGATATATAGTTTTCATATTTGATTTCGCTCTTTTGTTAACTGAGAGGCTCGTAAGACAAATTAATCATTCATGGGTAAAAAGAGTATAATGCAACCCTCAAGGGAGGATGACGTAACTCTTCCGAATAGGAGTGAAATCCAATTATAGAGTTCATAATAAAAGACAAATCTTAGCTTATGCAATTTGAGAATGAGAGTTTCGTCGATAAACTTAAGCTTAGTTGAACCTAATACTCAAGAGACGAGTGTTCATACTTCTGGAACCTCCATGGTCAAAACATCTTCGACAAGATAAATAGAGCTCTATTTCATTTCGTTATTTTCTTATTCCTAGGTGAATCGAAGATCGGTTACTAGCTTTTAACCATTGTCATAATCCGTTTTAGTATAATAGCACTTTTAGTCTTTGTTTTTGCAAACCCAACTCCAAGTTCTATTTGATAAGATAGTAACAAATTTTTGAAGTAAGATTACTCAATACGCCTCGAATCTAATATGAAATTGATTTTCAAAAACCTATAATACTCTCGATAAGGTACATTTGCCTTTATCAGTTGTAGTTTAGCCCCCATCAAGAGTTTCTCCATCTTTAGAAGCTTCTCCTTGGCAGCGCCATGTATCTAACGGTACCTAAGATTAATGTGCTTCGTCTTGGAGTGGTAGGAAGGATTCTTGGCTAATAATATAACACTTTGACTTTCATTGAACACAGTGAACTCATCTTGTTGAAGCCCAAGTTCAAGCATGAACTTCTTCATCTTGTTGTTGTCCCTGTAGTTGTTCATATGATTTCAACTTTCCTAGCAAAACATCTGTTGTAATTTCTTTGTGACACATTGCTTCTCTGATGGCCGAAATTCTAGAATCTCAAGTACTTGGGAAGCACATGAGTAATTTATCATTTATCTCAGTAAGAGATATATCTTTATTCAATCCTTTTAGCGCATTGATTATCATGCTGAATTTGTCATACATTTTTGTTACAGATTCAACAGTTTTCTTTTGAAAATTCTCATAATGAGAAATTAAGAGTGATCTTCCATCCTTTCTCTCATTTGCACTTCCATCAATTATTCTTGAAAGTGATTCCCATATTTCCTTTACTGACTAACAATCTGCAACTTTTTGAAACACTTCATCAAACATAGTTGAAACTAATATGTTTATAGCTTTTGCATCCCAATCTTTTATTTTCTTTTCAATATCTATCCATTCACTTCTCGGTATAAGTTCTACCATTGTATTTCCCTCTGCATCCTTCCTGCAAGGCATTGGTGGTCGTATCAAAATTAATCCAAATATACCCTCATCAATAGAGTTCATGTATAATCTAATTCTGATTTTCTAGAGTGTAAACATTTCAAGTACAAACTGATGGCCTAGTAGATGCAAATCCTTTGAATGTATTTGAAGACATTTTTGAAAATATACTGATGCAACTGAAATGATCTTTTGATCAAGGTGTTAACCTTTTATTGATTAATCTCCCATAGATTAACATATTAATCATGAACCTCCCTCTGATATCAATGAAAATGGGAGAGCAGTTGCTAAATACCTTAGAGCTTTCTCTAGGGGGGATGAATAGAGAATAAAATTTTATTTCAAATACTAAAATAATTTCATAGAATTTGCATGTACATCAATAATCAACCAGATATTAGTGTTGGTAAATAAAATCACAACATAGAATTTAAAATAAATGCAAAATCACAGAAGACATAAAGATTATAGTGGTTCCCCTAAATCTAGGTACATCTAATCTTCTACCCCCTTTAGTAGGAATTCACTATCACAGTGTCTAAGTCTTTTTATCAGGAGACTCTTAGAACCAACACCAGATCTTTTGATAAGGAGATCTTGAACCAATACAATCTAAGTCTTTTCTCAAGGAGACTCTTAGAACCTATCAATAAATTATTTGAAGAGGGATTCTCAAAATTCTTTTCTCAAATTTTAATAAGAAAATGAAAGAAGATTTATGATAGAGTTAATCTTTTTGTTGTGTCCGCTCAGTAGATTTCTGAGGACTTGTTGAGATGATCTCTGGAACTTCTGATGAATCCTTGTGTATGAAGATCACAATGATTATGCGCCTTGATTCCAGATGATTCTTTAATCTTCTCTGAATTTGTTGTAGTAATCTCTTGAGAAGAACAATTTCTCTTTTTTACAAATTCAGAAATATGATATTGATCTTCAAACGCAGATGATAATCCTCCTATCTTTCTCCATCGAATTCAATCTCTCAAAGCTGCGATCTAATCTATTTGTTATGATCGTATACTTATTGTTCCTGTGATTGAATCATATGTATATGTTTATGTTCTTATTGTTGTCCTCAAGTATCTCATTAAATATATAGCTGAGAATTTAATGACTCCAAGAAGACAGTTAATCAGTGATGACCTTTCTTGAATTAACTTTGTTTAAATCCTCAAAACAATCTTTGTTCAGAAAATTACTCGATGTAACATCGAGTTCATATCGAAGTAACATCGACTTTTGGCTTCATTCAAACAATCAATCACAGCAACTCTATAATCGATGGTGTGTCGACGTCATATCGACATATGCATTGATTTCATTCTCAAAGAGCGTCGACTTCATCATATATTGATGCTCTGATTTCTATTCAAAGTAACGTCGATTTCTAGTCAGAGTTACGTTGACTTCTAGTAGACGTATGTTGGCATTTCATGACTTTCCTCTTAAATCCAGTGTGCCTTTCTCACGTCCTTTATAACATTGATAAACTAAGACTTCTAAGACCAAATTACTCTCTCTATATAACATGAGTAATAGACCTAGGATGTAAAATCAGTAATAGTAATTTGTTAATGTAAATCATAAGGGTTTTTCCCAACAATGCGCTCGGTAAGCCCTATCCTTTGTGAGTTGTCTCATGTTGAGCTTAGAGGCGTCAGGAGTAGTTCAATTATTGTCGAATGATAAGCTCGTTGTTGAGTAAGGGTGCTGGGAATACTGAATTGTGTGTACGTTGGATTGTGAGCAGCTCTTGACGGGCTCTGAAGTTGGTCATGTCAACTACTAGCGGTGTGAGGCACATAAAATTCTGGAGCTCTAGTGGGCTTGGTCTGTTCGCTCTGAGGAAGTCTGCGGTGGGCTCGGTCTCCACACGAACTACTGATGGGAGAAGGCTATTATTGGACCTCTTGCGGTCATCAAAGTACTTATTGTATCTTGCAAAATGGTTCGATGGTTGATACGAACTTTGGCGGACTAGACAGTCTCCAGTTTTCTAGACGGGGCACTAGCAGGAGCGATCTGGAGAGTGGAGCGGCTGACGGTGTACTTGGAATGGTCTTAGGAGCAGAGCGCACAGAGGCACGTGTAAGAGCACACAAGGAAGAGGCGCGCACACGAGTGCGCAAGGAGGAGGCATGTGCAAGAGCGTGCAAGGAAGAGGCACAGACACGGAAGAGGCATGCACACGATCACGCAAGGAAGAAGAACACCCATGGAGGAGGCACTCGCACGAGCACGTAAGGAGGGGCGTGTACGAGCGTGCAAGGATGAGGCATGCGTACGAGCTCGCAATGAGGAGGCGCACATACGATCGCGCAAGGAGGAGGCGTGCGTACGACCACGCAAGGAGGAGGCGCGCATACGAGCGTGCAAGGAGGGGCGCACGTACGAGCGCATAAGAAGGAGGTGCACACATGAGCATGAATGGACAAGGCACGCACATGAACACGCAAGGAAGATGCGCGCCACGATTGTGCAAGGAGGCATCGCACAAGAGCGCCCTAGGAAGAGGAGTGCACTAGTACACATAGAAAAGATGCGCCCATGATCACGCAAGGAGGAGGCATGCAAAAGCGTGCAAGGAAGAGGCGTGCGCGCGGAAGAGAAGGTAAGTGAGAGAAAGTCGTAGGAGGAGGAGATAGAAAATATGTAGGAGGATTTTCCAGCCGAGAAGAGAATGAAAATGAAGAGGAAATGAATCTACTTATATATTCCAAGAGGGGAACTCCGGTAATTTCCCTCAATAACTATTGGATGGACAAATAGAAACGTTCAAAAAGGGGCACATATATCGTCAAATTTATTAAAATGACAAGACCGCCCCCGGGCGATTTTGGATTCATCAAAAAAGTAACCACCCCTCCCGCAAGAGGAGGGACAGTCGACAAGGTTAGCGGCGGGAGGCCGCCCCTGCTATGCAGCGGCGGAAGGACGGGCGGCCAAATCGGGTGCCCATCCAGGGCAAACAGGATGCCACCCCTTACCAGGGCGGCGGTAGGGGGACGGGTGAACGAATTGGCCGCTCTTCTTGGGTGAAGGGGAGGCCTCCCCTCATGTGGCGGCAGTAGGAGGATGGGCAGCCAAATTGGCTGACCGTCTCAGGCAAAGAAGGGGGCTCCCCCCATTAGGGCCGGCGGTCGAGGTTGGGCGACCAATTTGGCTACCTGACCTGGGTGAACCGGGATGTCCCGGTTAGGGGAGGCAACCAAAGTCGAGCGGACGCTCGTCTTTTGGGAGGTGGCGAAAGCAGCGCGGTGGCAGCAATGATGGTGGTGTTGGCGGCGACGACGATGGTGATGAAGACGACAATGACGATCGCGGAGGTTGCCGTGACGAAGGTGGTGATGGCGGAGGTGATGAAGACGATGGCGATGATGGTAGTAGTTGCCGCGGCGATAGCGGCGGTTTCCACGATGGTTACACATTGGATTGTTAGGTCATTATTGGGGGGATCTATGGATAACCGCATCCCATGCATAAGGTGTGACTAGCGCTTCTAAGGAGACCCCATCAGTGATTTTGTTAATTTGATTCGGTCAAATCCAACTGCTTATGTGATTCTCATGAGGAGAAATTTTTATGTGGCCGTGTTACACGTAGGAGGTTAGGTGATCAAAAATATTATAAATAGAGTTCTTTCCTAAGATTTTGTAAGCCAACCAAGCCAATTTTCCTCCATAGGCAAATAACACCATTTCTTCTCCCCTTCCAATTCATATAGCGGCAAACTCCAAGGAAGGTGGGAAGGGGGATAGACATTATAGTCCATGCAGTATGTCTAGAGGTGGCGTTGTTTGTGCTCGTGGAGGAAATTGAACTTTTTTTTGGTGTCGAAGGTTAGTCAAATTGAACCTTGTGCGTCTGGATTGTTGTTCAAGATCATTTTTCCGCTGCCTTCTCCCAATAAAAATGAAAAATTTCTTTGGGCGCCGCCTGTGTCGAGCATGGACGACCCTCCCCCCCCCTCCTTTTTGATTTTTGATGTGCACCAGATCGACGCTGGCACTACGAAGAAAGACCACAGCCATCAATTTTTTTTGTTGATGCCTGCTGGGGGGAAGGGGTAAAATCAAAAATGTTAACGTAACACAACGATTGGTACTGTATCAATGTGAAGTTTGTGTTTATATTAGTATATTTATTTGTACAACCCCATATTCGATGAGTGGACCCCATCAAACAAGCGAGTGGTGCAGTTTGACCAGCACTCGCCCAAGGCCTAAAGAGGGGCATTTGTGCAGCCAGAGGAGGAGTGGTATGACCCTTCAGCGAGTGCAATCTTCATCCCGCACCCGCCTAAGGATCTCGCGCCTCAGCGCGTAGGCGAGGTTAGTTCTCTCCAAGCTAAGCGAGTGGCCACCCAGCCAGGCACTCTCCCTTCAGAGATCTTCAAGGCGGTGAATGCATTGTGCTCCCAGCATTCGCCCCCTCGGGCAAGTGGTGTCCTCATGGACCACTCACCCAGGTAGGGACCAGGTGTAAAGTTACTTTGACGCCCTTGTGGGCCTCCATATAGTCATTTGGAATAGTGGAGTTTGGCTATTAGCAGACCAGTCCCGGGGTATTTTAGTAATTTTAGGACAACGGAGACTGGCTATTTGTAGGTCGTTTTCATAAATCTATAAATAGACCCAAGGGGATACCTCAGATGGAAGGCATACTTGTGCCCCGATCTTCTTGCGCTTTTTAAGGTATCCTTAGCTCGGCATTTGGCAAGGGAGGGGAAGCGCTCTAAGATCTTCTGGGTGTGTGGTGGGTCCTCCACGCCGAGCTCCTGGGTGTGTTCCCTGTTCTTTTTCCTTAGTTGTGTGGCTTGCGAGAGAGAAGTAAGTATGCGATCACCCCTTCCCCAAGGGTGAACTCCACAGATACCGAGTTTTCGATTTCAACATTTTTGGTGCGGTGAGCGTCGAGAGTGGTTAGCGCTGAAAATTTTCAGCAAGCTCGATGGCTGGAGGAGAAGGGAAAGGTTCGGAATAGGCCAACTCGCCACCCCCTCCCCCTCTTTCCACGGTAGGGATTTTTGAGGAGTTCAGGCAGGAGGTGCTCGGTATCGTCAGTGTCACACTCGGTGCACGTACCGAGTGCTCGACTCCAGTTGTCCCAATCATCGCCGCCCCAGCTCTGGGAGAGGATGCCCTGGCTTGGCGACCTGGGAAGGAGGTAGCAGAGGAAGGCATCAGGCAAGATCTCCAGGTGCAAGTGCTCTTCCCCGAGTCGACGAGTGGAGGTCGGTTCCGTGAGATGGGGAGACGAGATGTCCCGACTCACCAAGTAGGGGGAGGCAGTCCCTTTAGCGAGTTGGTTTCTTCTTCCCCCGTTCTAGAGGGGTTTAGGGAACCAAAGATGTCCTACTACACCAGAAAGGACGAACCGGTCCAACACATCCAGTGGTTCGAGGATGTGGTGTCGATAAGGCAGATGTCTGATGCCTTCAAGTGCAGACTCTTCGCCATCACCCTCAAGGAGAAGGCGAGAGAGTGGTTCCACCAGCTACTGGCCAACTCAATCTACTGCTCGAGGACCTACATCGGGGGTTCATGTTTAGGTTTACTACCTCCAAGAAGAGAAAGAAGGAGTCAGAATCCCTTTTCAACATCAAGCAGGGGGTGAACAAGACCTTGGGGAGTTACATGGACCGGTTCCAGGAGGAGGTCACCCAGGTCCAGTAGATTCCCGAGCACACCCTGATGATGGCCTTTACCTTGGGGCTGCAGTAGGGTTTCTTTAGGATGGAGCTGAAGAGGGTGCCGCCTCTCTCCTACGAAGAGCTGATGGAGAGGGCGGCGAGGGAAGTCAAGGGGGAGGCATCAAACCCCGAGTTCACGAAGAAGCTGGACAAGTGGGACACATAAGAGGAGAAGGGGTCAGGAGGTAGTCGGGGTCAGGAGGTGAGGAGAGCTGAACCCAGGCAGTGGGAACTGTAGTAGCAGGTGCAGTAGTAGCAGCCGAGGTGGGGCAGTCAGGAGCCGAATAATCAGCTCGGCTGGAGTCAGCCGGAGTGGCAGGATCAAGGTCAGCAGAGAGGTTTCCACGGAGGAGACAACCACTAGGGAGGCCAGGGCCACTTCCACCCTTTAGGCTGGAGGCAGGGGCATAGACCCCCCCCCCCTCCCTGATCAGCATCTGGCTATGATAATAGCCATGCAGAGGAGGAGGGGTCAGCAGAGGATGAGGAGGAAAGTCAGGGTAGAGTTACCCTATTGTGACTTCAATCAGGAAGAGGGGCACGCTACAGCCACGTGCCCGGAGTTCCTCGAGATGAGAGGAAATAGGGAGCAGCAGCATCAGCAAGACCGTCGAGAGGTGCGGATTGAAGAAGTCATGTCTCGGGCAGAGGAGGATAGGTGTGAGGACAGGGCCGATGTTGGGGCCTGAGGAGGGATTAGAGTGATCCATGGGGGGTGGGGGTCGAGGCTTCCCGGAAGGCAAGTCTCCACACCATATACCGTCGGAGCGTTGGCTCCACATCCTAGAACCCACCCAGGATGAGAAAATTACCTTCTCAAGGAAAGACATGTCAGATCATGAGGATCCCTTTTGCGATACACTGGTCATCCAGATAGCCATCAAAAATTTCACTATCTCCCGGATCCTCATCGATAATAGGAGTTCGGTCAACGTCATCATCAAGAAGGTATTCGACGCGATGAAGGTAGAGCCCAAGAGGCTGCTGGCCTCGGATGGGCCTCTATTCGAATTTTTAAGGGAGAGGAAGGAAGTGGAAGGAGGAGTTGGACTCCATGTTACTTTGGGGGGGAAGTCCCGTACTTAAAGGTTCGCCATCGTGAACGCCCCCAGCAACTACAAATCCATCTTCGGGAAGCCCCTCATCAGTTCCTTCCGATGCGTCCCCTCATCCTTCCATCAGTTCTTGAAGTTCAACGCTGAGGGGATCCAGGTCCGGGTCCGGGGAGACCCCAAGGTGGCGAGGGAGTGCTACGTCATGGCAGTGAACTCCATCTCTTGGCAAGAGGGGGCTGAGGAAATGGAGAGGAGGATGGAGGAGCTGTTCGGGTAGAGGCCCGAAGAAGAGATGGAGGAGATGGAAGTGGAGGAAGAAGTTTGCGCCCAGGTAGTAGTTGCGGAAGCTGTTCTGGAGGAGCTGGCCGAGGCAATGACCATGGAAGAAGAGGAGCCCCTTGTCCCAGGAGAGGGAGACATTGGTGACTGGGGAGAGCAGTCCAGGCTGGAGGCTGCAGAAGAGGTGGTGGAGATGGAAGTTCTCACCCAGGGAGGCAGGGTGGAGAAGCTTCGCATCAGCGGGGGGCTGACCCCGGTGGACCATGAAAGGATGCTGGCATGCATCCAAAAGAACGTGTACATCTTCGCTTGGAGTGCCGCGGAGATGTCAAGGATCGATGCGGATGTCACCTGCCACTTCCTCAACTTGGATCAAGAAGCCTGCCCATCCAGTTGAGGAAGAGATCCGTTGCGGACAAGCTGGCCGAGCCCATCAGGGAAGAGGTGGCCAAGCTCCTGAAGGCTGGTTTTATATCTGAAATTCAATACCCTGGCTGGGTATCCAATGTAGTAATGGTTAAAAAAAGGAGACGTCAGGTGGCGTATGTGTGTCAATTTCTCTTTGCTTAATAAATCATTCCCTAAGGATTGTTATCCCTTGCCTCAGATCGAAGCGCTGGTTTACTCAGCCGTCGGTTTTCCTGTAATGAGTTTTTGGATGCATTTTAAGGTCACCACCAAATCCGGATGCACCCTCCCGATATACAATATGTCTCCTCCATCACAGGGGATGGGTACTACTGTTACAAAATTATGCCCTTTGGGCTGAAGAATGCAGGGGAGGCATTCCAAAAGATGATGGACAGGGTCTTCCGAGTACAAAAGGGAAGGAACCTTGAGATGTATGTGTTGGGTATTGTATCCATAATAACCCTTATTTGAAGAAGGGTCCAGTCAAGCTAAGATGAATTGGGGTTGTATTTGTTACTGCTCTTTAGTTATGTACTTGCAAGTTTATAATGCCCAATACACACCAATGTTAGGTTACAGTGAGTCAGTAAACACAAGACTGCACAATACAATCCCTCATTATGTAGGCCAATATGTTGACTCACGTGCAATCTCTCTATTGGGGTGTACTTCTATCTCAAGTACAAGTGATGGCTCAAGGATGGTCAAGGGTCAGACTCAAGAAAAACTGGAATTTTACCTAAGTAAAATTCGGCGAGTATGGTTAAGCATATACGTCAAATTCGTCGAGTATCATCATTGATACACGCCAAATTAGTCAAGTATACTTACTAATACACGTTGAATTCATCGTATATACTTAGGGTAAATTCATTGGAATTGTGAAAAATCTATTAAGTAAAATTCTCCAAGTATCGTTGTGCATACTCATCGAATTTGTCGATTATATCTGTCGATACTCGCAAAATTCGTCGAATATGCTAAATGATTCACACCGAATTCGTCGAGTCCAGTTGACTCTACTTCTCTAGATTTTTCCAAGTCTAATTCGTCGAATATCAAATCGTTGAGTGCGTTGAGTTAACTCGAAAATATTCGACAGATGCAGCTCATGGCGTTGAGTGTGTCGAGTTTGTTCACCTATACTCGACGAATTTGTCGAGTATGTCAGATGATACTCAACGAATTCGTCGAGTATGACTCATCACCAAGGCAGAGTGACTAGCCAACCTGTGATGTTTTGTCTGTCTTTTTCGTCGTATATCAATATGTATTCGATGAGTATCTTTATGATACTCGACGATACTCGACGAATTTGACTTAGGTATTTTTTTCGAAAATTTCTTCCTCCTGTCACGGGTTTGGTCGGCTATGTACAGTGCTTTTTATGTTTCATATTTTGAAATCTTTTATAGCTGTTTCATTTCGAATTCCACTGTAAATACCTAGAGTAATTTCGAAATGACAACGGATCTTGAAACCCTAATTTCTCGAATCAATTTTCACTCTTTTCAGAAATAGCAATCGTTGGCCGCATACTCTGGTTTTCACGATTTACTTCTGATCGACCGCGACAACGAGCAATCTTCTTCAACAACAACTTCTTTTACTGGATTGCTTCCTCGTTCAAGATTTGATTTACTCCAGTCCTCGTTGGTTGATGATTCAAGATCCAAATTTCAAGATCCAAAGATTTCAAGTTTTTCTGAGTTCTCCAAGATTCAACTTCCAAACTTCAAAGAATGTCGGATCAAAATTGCAATTGTGTGTTGTATTGTAATTTCTATTTGAATATTGTAGGAGATTTTTCTCCGAGGTTGTAGATCCATTTGTGGATCGAGATAGTAGATCTGGTTGTGGATCGAGTGTGTAGATCCAGTTTGTAGATTGAGTTATAGGAGCGTTTGTTCTTCGAGTGGTAGGAGCTTTATCTCCGAGGTGTGGGAGTTGTGACTCCGAGGTGTAAGATTTGGTGAAATCTGAGTTTGGTGAAGTAGCCGAATTGTACCCTTTGTGGTAGATAGGTGAGGCGGGACAGTGGACATACCCAATACTAGAAACCACTATAAAAATCTCTGTGTTTGTGTGCTTGTTTTTTAAATATTTTTATTCCGCAAAAAGACACAAACATCACCTATTAACCCCCCTCTAGGTGATTTAGGTAGATGCTATATACTTTCAATTGGTATTAGAGGGGCGTTTTGATCGATAAGGCTAACACCTTGATCAAGATCCCTAATCTAGCGTTAAGAGATTCTGCACAGTCACCATGGATCAAAGCAAAGATATGCCTTCCATGAAGTTACCAGTGTGCACAAAAGAGAATTTTCCCATGTGTAAAGAAAGAGTACGGTTCTACTTGGAGGCTGCAGATCTGAGAATTTTTCAGATCATGAAAGAAGGACCACACATCCCTACACAAGCTTCAACTATAAATCCAGCAATTCAGATTCCCAAAAAGATGATGGATCTCACTAAGGATGAGATTGCCCTAGTCTCCCTTGACAAGAAGGTGAAGAATATAATAGTGTTGGGTACATTGGAAATTATGTACCTGATTTGGAGAAGCCTCACCTGACTCAATAATATACATCAGGTTGTATTTGATGGTGTATTGAGTTTATCTGTGCAGACAGAAGAATGAAGAAAACATTCTAAGTACAAAAGTGTCGAGACATTTATAATATATCGAAATCTTTGAAGGAGCAACGTTGAGATCAGAAGCAAAGTTGTGTCAACACACAGGACTTGTGTCGACACATGAAATTTGAGTTGACAACAGTTGTGTTGACACTCAATACTAGTGTCAACACATTTAGATTTGAAGTGCTGACATGAGTAGAAGGACTTTTGTCGACATTGTTGGAACACCTAATTACTAATTTGGGTCAGGATCACTATGTCTATAGGATTGTTGTTTTGACCTTGTTGTATAGAGTAAAGGTCAACTAGTTAGGTCTACGGCTTAGGACTTAGGTTGGAAGCTTTCCCCAAGACCTCCTAGTACAGATGAGAAGCCCAGAAGAAGAATTCAACTTGTGGTCGAGCTCTGATCGACAAAGCGTCGAACCCAGTTTGACTATCTCTGAGTTCAGGTCGACAAAGCATCGAACCCAGTTCGACGATCTCTGAGCTCAAGTCGTCGATGCGTCGAACTCAGTTTGACGATCTCTGAGCTCAGATCAACGTTTTCTGTCTTAGACTAATTCCAATATCTCTGAGCTTAGTTCGATGATAGTTGAGCTTAGATCGACGATTATCTTTTGAGATCGACGATTTCTGGAATTTTGTCAGTTTGATAAGGATTTCAAATATCTTCAACTCAGAGCATTTATTGCAGAAGATTTCTAGCCATTATAATAAATCTGGAGCAAGTTTCAAGGAAACAAAGGAGGAATGTTTTTAGGTTTTTTCCTTCAGAGACAGTTGACATTTAAGGAAAGTTTTTATGACTTTGCTAACGGCTATCAAGAATTTTTGACAACTGGATTTCTTATTATCTTTCAAAGAGAACAAGAATATATACACAGCAACATACATAGAACAGATATACACAGAAAGAAAAAGAAGATCAATAACTCAGAAAATAGAACAAGTTTTCTTTCTGATTCCTGCTGATTAAAAGTCTTCATCATTTACACTCCAGACAACAATCATTTCAGTTCTTGCTGAAATCATATTTTGCTGGAGCTTTCTTTTCATTGAAGACCGATCACCCTTGCAAAGCTTCCAGCTCCTGAACTCTTGCTAATCTCAGGGGGAGCTTTGACAACATCTCATCAACTTGTCCTTCTCTTTGAGTGTTGACAGAGAAGAAAACTTCACTATTTTTCTTTTTTCCTTTCCTGTAAAAGAGTTTTTGAACTCCCTTCAAAAGTTTTGCTTTTGGTTCCTGAGACCTGATCAAAACTCAGTGGTGGCAAGACACATGGTCAAAAAATCTGATTTGGTTTTTGAGCATTTGATCAAAAGCTCATTGGTGCCCAAGACACCTGATACACTCATCATGCAGTGGATTCCTACCAAGGGTGGTAGAAGAGTGGATGTACCCAGGTTTTGAGGAACCACTATAGTTCCTTGTGTTTTCTGGTTGCGTGCTATCTTTTTTGCTGTGTGCTGTGGAATTGCTCTTTTATTTTTTTTATTTTGATTTCTGTCAAGCACTCTACACTAACTAAATTAAGTCTTCCACTGATAGAATAATTTTCATATTTGCAAAATTATTTTAAAACACTCTATTCACCCCCCCCCCCTCTAGAGTGAAGGATTGATCTTATATTCACTTTCAATTGGTATCAGAGGGAGGTTGGTTTTTCAGCCAGTTTGGTTGTTCATACAGGCTAACACCTGAACAAAAAGATCTTTCTTAAGATCCATCCTTAATAGAGGATTATTTTTATTATATTTATTTTAATCTAAATCCATGGCACGGAACAAAGATTATGCTAGCACCAGACCTCCAGTGTGAAATCTCTCCAAGTTTGCACTCTGGAAGGCAAGGATCAGATTATACATGAATTCCATTGATGAAGATATCTTTAATTCTGTTTTGACAGATTGCCCCAAGCCTCCTGCAAGCACAAGTACAAATGCTGTTCCACCACTTTCAGGAATAGATGTTGATATAAAGAAATGGAAGGTTGTTGATGCTAAAGCTATGATCATCCTTGCTCAGACAATGTCTGATGACATCTTCCAGAAGGTAGCTGAATGCAACTCAGCTAAAGAGATTTTGGACAAGCTATCTGAGATTATATCAGGATCAGCTGATAAGAGAAAAGATAGGAGATCTCATCTCATCACTCAGTATGAGAATTTCAAGAAAGCAGAATGTGAATCAGTAGTTGACATGTACAACAGATTAAGTCTGATTGTCAGTGAACTTAAGACCTTGGACAAGGAGATCTCTCTCACAGAGATAAATGACAAAATCCTAATGTGCTTCCCCAGCACTTGGGATTCAATGATCTGGCCCATCAAGGATGCCAGAAGTCTGAATGAGATCACTACAGAAGCTCTATTAGGCAAGATCAAATCTTATGAGCAGCTCATCAAAAATAGAGAAGAAGAGCAGAAGAAAACTTCTCCAGCAGTCAGGAAGGAGAAGTCAATTGTTTTCAAGGCAATAGAAGAACGGTCTGAAGACAAAGTCACAGGCAATGAAGAACTTATGAGCCTTCTAGCCAAGAGGTTCTACAAAATGGCCAGGAAGGATTTATGAAAAAGGTCATCCAGAGGCCAAGAAAAGCCAAGGTATGATAAATCAAGTAACAAAGAAATTATTTGCTATGGTTGCAGGAAATCAGGCCACATACTGCCTGATTGTTTAGAAAGTCAAAACAAGGACAAGAAGGATAAGAGAGAAAAAAAAGATAAAGACTCCAAAAGAAATCACTATGACAGATCCTCTTCCATCAAGAAAAAGCACACAAGGAAGGGATTTGTTGCTGAAACATGGAGTGAAACAGAAGAAGAATCTGATGCATCATCAAGTTCAAGTGATGATGAGGATAATGCAAAAGAAAAATAATTATATATGATGATAATTAATGCATCTCAGAATAACACTGATTCAAAACATGAATCTGAATCTGAACCAGAGCTAGAAGAAGACCAGGTAATTGATTCATTTGATTTTAATTCTGAGGACTTCAAGTCTGAATTTAAAGCACTGTGTTTAGATCTACTCAATTCTGAGAAAGAAATCATCTCTCTCAGAAATCAATTATTTGAATACAGTACCTTAAGTTCAGATAACCTCAAACTCTCAGAAGAGTTAGAATGTTGTAGGGAACAGATAGCTTCACTGAAAAGTGAACTATCTGAGGCCAAAAAGTTTGAAGAAACCCTTAATGGGAGAAGTATCAAACTGATGGACATCACAAGCACAGTGAACTCAAGATTCAATAGTACACTGGGCTTGGGTGATTCATCCAGCCAAGCTATTGTGTTAACAACTCCCATTAAATTTATCTCTGATAAAGGAAAAGGAGTTGTGGATGTAGCTAGAAAAAATTCTGATCTACCCAAAAAGAACAAAGTTCAACAGAAATCGTCGAACAGAGCTCGACGATCTTTGAACAGAGCTCGACGTTCTTCGAACGGAGCTCAGCGATTTCATGCTGAATCGTCGAATTTAGGTCGACGATCTCTGATCTTTAAACACAGGCAAGATCGATCGCTGAACGGAGCTCGATGATCTGACTCAAGATCGTCGAACTCAGTTCCACGATCGTCGTATGGAGCTCAGAGATATAACCAGTTCTCAAGAGGTACATCAAAAATTAATTCTAGATATCCTACATTTCAAGGGTTCAACCCTTATTCTGAATGTATAATTCCTCCTAGGAGATATCATCCTGAAGGATATAAGAGCCAACCAGAGATGTCTTTCATTTCTGATTTCAAAGGTTATCAAGATAGACCCAAGGTAAACTGGGTCAAAAACAAATGAACTGTTATTTGTGTAGGTGAAGGCCTATCCAACCATCGACCCGCATTGGTATCTGGATAGTGGGTTCTCCAAGCACATGACTGGAAGCAAGGATAACCTAATATCCTTCAAGGCTAAACATGGACCCAAAGTTATGTTTGGAGATTCAAACTTTGGACAGACCAAAGGTTATGGTGCAGTCAAAATAGGATCAGTAACATTCAAGAAGGTAGCATATGTGGAAGGAATGAAGCACAATCTTATCAGTATCAGTCAGCTATGTGATGAAGGCTACCAGGTTACATTCAACAAGTCTTCATGCATCATCAAATCAGAAGACAACACAACTGTGTTGACAGGTAACAGAAGAGGTAACATCTATCAAGTAGATTTTCATTCAACCAAGATAGATATTTGTTTATTTAATTCTCCTAGCAAACCTAATGAATTATGGCATAAGAGATTAGAACATGTCAACCTTAGAACCATTGCTAGGCTATCCAAGGACAACCTTGTTAGAGGACTACTTTCTGGCCCCTACAAGAAGGAAGGACTCTGCAGGTCTTGTCAATTAGGCAAGCAAACTAAAAACAGCTTTAAGTGACTTAATAAGAGTCATTCACCTAGGATTTTGTACTTGCTACATATGGATCTGTTTGGACCCATTACTGTACAAAGCCTAGGAGGGAAATCTTATACTTTAGTAGTTGTAGATGACTTCTCTAGATTCACATGTGTGTTCTTTCTGAGGAAGAAGTCTGATAACTTCAAATGTTTGACAGAGTTTCTCAAATGTATACAGATTGAGTTCAATACTCGCATAGCCCTGATCAGAAGTGATCATGGGACAGAGTTTGATTCTCTTCTTATGCAAGAGTTCTATCAGAAGGAAGGGATCAGACACACTTTCTCAACTCCTAGAACTCCTCAACAGAATGGGGTAGCTGAAAGGAAGAATAGAACCCTTATTGAATCTGCCATAACATTGTTGACAGATGCTCACCTTCCCCTATCCTTTTGGGCAGAGGCTGTGAACACTTCAAATTATGTTCTTAATAGGAGTTTGATACATAAGCTAAAGGGCAAGACTCCCTATGAACAACTCAAAGGGAAGAAACCTAAAGTTGATTATCTTAGGATTTTTGGTTGTATTTGCTACATTTATAACAATAATAAGAAATACTTAGCAAAATTTGAAGCCAAAGCTGATTAAGGAGTGTTTTTGGGATACTCCATGATCAGTAAAGCCTATAGGGTTTATCCATCACCTTCATTCACTCAACAAGAAGCTAAAAGCAGTGAAAATGAAGATGATAGTCAAATTTTAGCAAGTCATGGTGACAATCCAAATGAAGAGCCAATTGTTGTTCCACAAGAGGAAATAACAACACAGGTTGGTGAATAATCAACAGCCAATGTTGATTTAGTAACATCAAGAGACAATCCAATCTCCCAAGTGATTGGAGACATCTCAACTGGTGTGCAAACCAGAAACCAATTCAATCAAAATCTGATGCACACTTGCTTTCTTTCTTAAATTGAGCCTCAATCCATACAAGGTGAAAAACAAGATCCAAACTGGATTATTGCAATGCAAGAGGAATTAAATCAATTTGAAAGAAACAAAGTTTGGGAGCTAGTGCCCAAGCCAAAGACATCCCATTATTGGAACAAAATGGGTATTCAGAAATAAGTTAGATGATCAAGGAGTTATAGTAAGAAACAAGGCAAGGCTTGTTGCTCAAGGATACTCTCAAGAAGAAGGCATAGACTATGACCAAACCTTTGCACCAGTTGCAAGGTTATAAGCCATAAGAATCTTCCTAGTATATGCAGCTCACAAGAAGTTCAAAGTATATCAAATGGATGTCAAAAGTGCATTCCTCAATGGTGATATCAAGGAAAAAGTTTATGTAAAACAGCCTCCAGGTTTTATCTCTCTAACTCACCCTGATTTTGTTTATAAAGTGCATAAAGCATTATATGGTATCAAACAAGCTCCTAGAGCATGGTATGAGACCCTAGCTTACTTTCTCTTGGAAAATGATTTTAAAAGGGGTAGAGTATACCAAACTCTTTTTATTAGAACCCATAAGTCCAATATCCTACTAGTACAAATCTATGTAGATGATATTATTTTTGGTTCTACTGATTCAAATTTGTGCAAAAGGTTCTCCAACCTAATGCCTTCCAAATTTGAAATGAGTAGCATGGGTGAGCTATCCTTCTTTCTAGGATTGCAATTCAAACAACATGCTGATGGCATCTTTATTTCTCAAATCAAGTATGCAAAAGAATTGGTTAAAAAATTTGGTATGTCTGATGCATCCTCTATGAAAACACCCATGCCTACTAATGTTGTATTAGATGCTGATGAATATGGGAAACCAGTTGATCAGACCACATATAGAGCAATGATTGGCTCCTTATTGTATCTTACAACTAGTAGACCTGAGATAATGTTTGCTACATGCATACGTGCTAGATTCCAAGTCAGCCCTAGAGAGTCACACATCACATTAGTTAAGAGGATTCTTAGGTATGTGAAAAGTTATCCAAATCTAGGTCTCTGGTATCCAGCTGATTTAGATTTTGATTTAAATGGATTTTCTGATGCTGATTATGCTGGATGTAGAGTAGACAGGAAAAGCACCAGTGGAACTTATCAGTTTCTTGGTGACAGACTTGTCTCCTGGTTTTGCAAGAAACAAACATCTGTGTCCACATCAACTGCTGAAGCTGAGTATATGGCAGCAGGTAGTTGTTGCTCACAGATATTATGGATTCAAAATCAGCTCCTGGACTATGGCTACAACTTAGAGAAGTCCAAAATATTTTGTGATAACAATAGTGCTATTTCAATAGCTCAAAATCAAGTCCTCCATAGTAGGACAAAACACATAGAGATTAGGCATCATTTCTTAAGGGATAATATAGAGAAAATAAAATTGAATTAGAATACATCTCAACTGATTTACAAAGGGGAGATATTTTCACCAAACCCTTAGATGAAAAGAAACACACTTTCTTCCTTAATCAGTTAGGAATGTTAGATGGAGGAAGTCTTAATTAAGTTCCAAGATCTTTAAACCTAAAAATAGACAAAGACTAGGTTCAAAGTTTGAGTTTCCTAATGTCTGTAGATTTTCTCTTAACTCTGAACTGCGTTCGACGTTTTTCATGAAGATCGTCGAACGGAGCTCGGCATTTTCTTCTCGGTCATCGTTCTCAATATCGTCGAATGGAGATCGACGATGTTAAATATCGTCGTACGGAGATCGACGATGTTGAGACCTTTCAGTTTCCCCTAAAGCCGTAAATCGTCAAACTGAGTTCAACGATCTTTCCCATTCTGCGTCGAACCCTGATATAAAATCATTTTTCAGGCGTCGTTCTCTTTTGCGCTTTCATACCTTCTGCAAGAACTTTTTTCCCTCCAAACTCTTCTACACTTGATCTTATTTGTTTTTGCAGGAAATATGTCGGTCTCAGTCGCCGTTCTAGCCGCAATGAAGTTTGACACTGGATTTGAAATTGACATGGAATTCTTTGAAGGAACAGATCAGATGTTCAAGGACATTCTGGAAATTTTTAAGGAGCAACAACTTGTGAACATTATGAATTCCAGAATAAAGCTAGCAGCAGATGAGATTAAAGAATGGGTCTATACTGCCCACAATCTGGATCAAAACACAGTTATTGAAACCATCTCAGGGACACAGGTATCCCTAACCCAAGCCTTTCTTACAGAAATTTTTGGATTAAGTACTGGAAATGATAGCATAAAACTATCAGGGGTAGAATTTACTGAAATGTTAGATAGAATGGGTCATAATTCTGAGAACCCTAATAAGTTGCTGAAGAAAAATATATTTATGGAGTATAGATTTCTAGCAGATGTTGTAGGCAAAGTGATATTGGCCAAACATTCAGCACATGATACAATATCTGTAACGTCCCAATTCGCGCTAGGCCCCTCGCATGAGTTTTGAGTCAAGAGACTTGACTCGGGCTCGGGGCGCACTGTCAAAAGGTGTCAAGTGCGTTGGATGGAGAGTATGGTTGAGTGATATCCAACAGATCGAAAGGGAATGGCCTAAGGGAAAATCGTCGAGAATGCCTGGTGATTCTCGCCGATCGTCGAGTATCGATGAGAATACTCAACGCCAGATTTACTACAAGAATGGCCCAAGGGAAAATCGTCGATAATGCCTGGTGATTCTCGCCGATCGTTGAGTATCGATGAGAATACTCAACGCCAGATTTCTGATAAGAATGGCCCAAGGGAAAATCGTCGAGAATGCCTGGTGATTCTCGCCAATCGTTGAGTATCGATGAGAATACTCAATGCTCCCAACACCATATTTCCTATAAGTTAGGCTAAGGGAAAATCACCGGGTATCATTGTTGATACCCGACGAATTCGTCGAGAATGCCTGACGATTCTCGCCGATCGTCGAGAATGACAGATGATTCCCGCCGAATTTGACTTGTGCGTTTTCTTCTCCCAGGCAGATTCGCCGGCTTGTACAGGCGGACCGAACCGGATTTCGGTATTCGCGCTGGATGGTTCCTTGGACCGGGTCACTTCAATATGACCCATTATGGGCGGTCCAATGAGGCGTTGACATGTGGCAGAAGATGTAACCTAATACATCGGCTTATAAAAAGGAAGATAAAGCCGAACCCTAGCTTTTGCGCCGATTGACCCTTGTCGTCATCGTGGATCTCGCGAAACCGACGGAGCCGACGGAAGAAGGCGGAGCTTTTGGAGGCGGCCTTCTTTCTCTCTCTCTCCCTCTCCTTCCTTTGCCGTGAAGAACAACCGCACCAAGCGAGAGATGCCGCAAAGGAGAATGACTAGATCCATGGCCAGGAACGGTGGTACCGCTGGAAACGATGTGAGCTTCCTCCCCTCTCCCTTGGTGCTAGATCTGTAGATATATTCTAGGAGAGATATCGATTCCATAGAGTCTTGATGGTGAGGAGGAGATTTCCTAGGAAAGCCATGCATAGGTTTGTTTTCTAGGCTTAGCCCCCTCCAACCTCTTCATCCTTCAAAGTGAAGATGAGAGAAGGATTCGTGGAGAAATATGGCTTCGTGAGGAAGAATAAGGGTGGACGATTTTCTGGAGGAGATTTTGGGAGTTTGGTGCAAGGAGGAAGATGAACGGATGCCGTTCACCTCGCCTTAAGATGCGTGCAGAAATCTGTTTTCTGCATGAAGCGACCTTTGTGGCCAATTTCGGGGGTGTTCTGGTCATATCTGGGTTTTCGACTAAACAGGAAAGTCGTAGCCCTCGAAATTATCTTTCCAACGAGTGGTTGCACGTTCCCAGGCAATACCTGTAGCCACGGGAAAGTCTATTCGAATCTGCTGCGGTTGGGGGAAATTCCACCCAGGAAATTTGTACCCTGTACGCAGCAGGCTTCGAGTGGATTTCTGGTGCGATGCTATCAAATCTGGGCTTTCAACTAAACACAAAAGTTGTAGCCCACGAAATTATCTTTCCAACGAGTGGTTACTCGCACTCTGTTGGATCTTGTAGCCAACCTTAGAGGGGGGGGTGAATAAGGTTCGACGCGTTTCTTGAAATTTAAGCGTTAATTTGTCCACAGAACCGGAGCTTAGGAAACTGCTGCAGAGCGTTGGGTAACCAATGTTCTGCGGTACGTTATTCACTCTTTTCTTGTACAAATTAGCTTGTGCGCACCCACGTGAAACTAGACTTATCATTCACAAGTAAACATAAGAGGCAATGATATGAAGAAAATATCTCATATGAATCATTCAGTCACACACAATGTTACACTTGTAATTAGGATTGATTTAAAACATGTTTACACACAATACATACAACTTGGATCTCCATGACGCCGGAGATCAGAGGCGGTGAATAAGAATCTTGGGTTTTCTATACCGACCCAAAACCCGGACCGGTTGGCTCTTCACTTTCTCCCCGAAAGGTCTTAGAGCCGCTCTTCACCTCCACACCCAGAAGGGTCTTAGAGCCGCTCTTCACTTTCTCCCCGAAAGGTCTTAGAGCCGCTCTTCACCTCCACAACCGAAAGGGTCTTAGAGCACCGCTAGATCCCCGATCTAGACGCCCCAAATCCCGGGACGATTTTCCACGGAATCCAAACCGGATTCCGACGACCTTCCCCGGTCGATTTCCCTTACCACTTACAACAAAAGAAGAAGAAAAAGATACAAAAAGAGATTACAAAATATATTCGTTAAAGTTTAGGTTCTCCCTCTTGAGAAGTTCTCTGGATGGATCTACGGCCGGTGCTTGTGATCTTCGATGGAAAGCACCCGGTCGCTAGACGTAGACGATGCGAAGCCTTGATCGCCGGAGTTCTTCGATCTCGAACGGGAGGAAGAAACCTTGCTTTTTCTTTGACGAAGACGAGTAGAACGGACGTAGGAAGACGGCCGACCTTGGTATTCCTGGAGCACTTCGTCAATAATCTCTGGAGGCTTAGGTCTTGAAGAAACGGCACTGCTTTTTATACGTCTTGGAGAAAATAGACTACTGCCTGCGATAACTCTATCGCCGGGCGGTAGGTTCGCGCGTAACGCCTGCCAGCTGTCTCCACGCGTCTCCCGAAACGGCAACTATGACTGCTCATTAAGGAAACTGCCGTTTCAAGAAAGCTATCGCCGGGCGGTAATGGTTACCGCGCCCAGTCAGAGCGATAGCGCCATTTCGCCAAATAATTCTACCGCCTGCGACACGACTATCGCCTGATGGTTTCAAGAGAGCTATCGTCGGGCGGTAATTGTTACCGCGCCCAGTCAGAGCGATAGCGCCATTTCGCCAAATAATTCTACCGCCTGCGACACGACTATCGCCTGACGGTTTCAAGAGAGCTATCGCCGGGCGGTAATGGTTACCGCGCCCAGTCAGAGCGATAGCGCCATTTCGCCAAATAATTCTACCGCCTGCGATAAGACTATCGCCTGAGCGGTAGGTACCATCGTCGACGATCAACCCCTTGACGCACGTCGACCGGATACCGCCGGCGGTAGCGTCCTGTCGCCGGGCGGTAGCATTTGATTGTCGACGATCCTTCCTTAGCTGATGATTGGGCCGTCGACCATCGAACCGATATGCGTCGATCGAGATGTGTACCGCCGCCGATAGCTCCTTACCGCCGGGCGGTAGCGTCCTTTTGAAGCTCTTCTCCTTTCCTTTCACCTGTCAGCCTGCACACTCTATCACACAACCAATCTCATCAAATACAAGCAGGGAGTTGATATTCTCAAACCTAAGGAGTGTGAAACCATGTTCCAACAAACTCCCCCTTTTGATAATATCAATCCCGTTCATGATAAACCAAAATCAAGTAGATAGAGTGCCAGAATAGATGTATGTAGCAACGTAGAACAGTATAAAGTAGAGTATCAGTGTAAAATGAACATAGAACAGTAGAATGATATTGAACAAATAAGCAATACACACCTATATCGATCCCGTTCAATCCTGTTCTATCCTACTACATACTCCCCCTATCGGTGGGACGCTCCCCCTATCTATGAGCACACACACACCTCACTACGCTCCCCCTATCATGAACACTACCTCCAATACCTTCTCCCCCTTTGATAATATCAAAAGAAAGGGCGAGGCCAACCGACCAAGGAGGATGAAAATTGTAGGCGAGAGATAACGTAATATAGACCCACAACGCACTTGAAACCAGAGAATTGTAAAACAGGGTCAAAAACAGGAGCAAACGCTAATCAGAGAGAAGAAATTGGACTATATGCACGAGACATAGCACACATCAAGTATGACATGAATGTTTGCAAGGTTTAGATAAATAGAGAGAAAAATAGGCAAACACAAATATCGTCATGAGAGAAAAAATGTGCCAGTACGTATTGTGCGAAAAAGCATCGAATGTAGTTGAGGTCCAATTCTTATGCGCGGAAGATTTAAATAAGATAATGACATGTGCACGTGTAGCACCAAGAGACAAAACAATCAAAAGAGATATCATGCAGACATGTTTTATATCAAGCAAACTAACGATGCTAACACCAAAGAGATATAGTGAAAAATCACGTCACATGACATAGTGCGGCATAAAGAAATTAAATCAAGGGCACAAATCATAAAGTGTAGTCCATGCACAAGATCGAAACGACTTTGTAATCCAAGGTGCTCACCCTCACAACGCTTATGAAGACTTATCAGGAGGAATGAGTAGTGCTTGGGGGTCTGTAAGCGGGATTTGATGGCCATCATTTTATTTTGAGTTAGGCCATCAATTTTATACATAATCAAAGCAAGACAAGACCCCAAGTCAATCGAAATCTACCCACATAGGTAGATCCACTTTAACTTGTTTACATTGGACATATGCGATTCTAGTTTTGGCCCAAAAATTTAATTAGCATAGACACGCGCAATTTGATTTCATGACATTGATTGTTCAAGATATATCAGATATGTTAAATTTAGTGCCACGATTTATAGCATGTCAGCTTATTATCTCAGGTTGAGTGCATGATCAAGTGGTGTGTGAGTGGTGTAATCATTATCGTAAATAAATCCTCACACATACTTAGAGGCGTAGACAACGTACACCCACATTAATTTTCGCACTCAATAGCTAGACAAAAATTTAACTTCGCTCATCATGACCGGATACCAATGTGCCGTACAAGTTGACAAAAAGAATAGCAAACATTGTATATACTTGAAAATATACCACGACTCGGTCATATGAGCCCCAATGAGAAAAAACGCACTTTGGCCCTAAAACGACCACCATTTGTCTACTATATGGACACCTTAAGATATTCCCTAGCGTTGTCAAAACAGGTTGGATAAGCATGATTTTCGTGTGTACTTATATGCGAGTCAGAGTACTATCGCCTGCGGTAGTACTACCGCTCCGCGGTAACTCCGGAATAAATATGTTGTAGGTTATTTCAGATCCGCCCACACTCATTCTCACCTTGCATCCCTTTTGGAAAGAAGCTTCTCCAGCCCTACAGATCTCCTTTGATTCCAGGTAATGCTCTATCCTTTCTCATTTTTGCTTGATTTCTTGTTTAGGATCCATATGAGATGTCTTTGTGAAGTAGATGTGTTCTCTCATGGCATTTTTATATCCACTTCTTCACGGATCTCCTCTCACATATCCTCCTTTTTGAGAAATATTGCCATTGTTTTAGTCTATTTCGGATCTACGCTTTAAGAGGTGAAAAATATTGCCATTGTTTGTAAAGGATCCGAAATGCGGAGGAGTAAAAAGAGATACTTTCACATGTTTCATTTTTAGATTTTTATTGTCGGATCTCATCTCCTCTTTCAAGATCTACGAAGTTCATATATAGATCTATGAAAAATATGGAGATTGGAGTGGTTTTTTTTTTTCAAAGAAAAATCGATTTTTAGCTCAAAACGGCGGAAAGAGGTGAAGTGCAGTCCGTCGAGCTACCGCCGGCGATAGCTAATTATCGCCTACGATAGCTCCCAGATTTCACTAATTTTTTGTGAATTTTCAGTTTTGGATCCCAGTTCCTGATTTGAGTTTTTGAATGTTGTTTCATGCAGGAAATGGCCTCCTCGAGCGCACACTCTGGACGTCGAAGTGTTTCAAAACGAAACCGTGGAGAGACTACGCACCCCGCTATAGACAACGCCACTGTGAGCATTCCTATGCTCATAGAGATTAATGATCGGTATACTCATATCTATGAGTATCTCGAAGAATCGGGCGTGTTGGCGGTGATATCAGATGGGTGTTCCTTTTCCTCCGCTCTCGTTTGAGAGTTCTACAACAACTTGAGGGATCCATCTCTGATGCGTCTGGGAGGAGGAGTTCAGTCTTGCATCGGGGATGAGATAGTTACTATCACCCATGCCGACCTGGAGACGAAGTACGTGTGGCCATCCAACCTTCCATACTTGGATGTTGTAGAATCCTTTAGGACAGCACGGGATTGGAGAGTGATGAACGAGGTTCTCCATGGAGTGGAGGGGCGTCCTGACTTTCTCACTTCGGTGGACACACTCACACCAGTTGCTCGGATAATTCAGGATATCCTCCGCCATTCGCTGATGTTCAAGGCAGGAGATACTCGAAAGGTCACGGCTCAGCTATCCATGGTGACCTATCACATTATAGCGCAGAAGCCATTCAGCGTTTCAGATCTCATCCTGTCTATCATGAGGTATACTTTTCGCCTCAAGTCTCCCGATCGTCAGCGGGTAAATACACTCCCTTTGGGAGGAGTCATCCAGACCATCCTGAAGATCAAGTACCCGACCATCGACTGGACCTCCTATCCCATTGACCTCGTTCCGCAGGTCTATCATGTAGGAGAGATACCGGCTGCTTCACGGGTGCGACCACAGGTGCCACCTCCGGAGCCATCGGTACCCCGGTCGGGATCTCTTCGCGAGACAAGTCGTGGAATTCATAGCCTCATGGAGGAGCAGGGAAAGGAGATCAAAGGCATGAAGAAGATGCTTAAGAAGATCATGAGGAAGCTCAGCATTTCTTCAACATCCTCTGATGAACAGGCGTGATCCCATTTTTCTTTGTACCCTTTCGAGTTTTAGATTTATGGACAATTAAAAATTGATGTAATAATACAGGTACCGGCCCGAACATATTTCTTGAATGTTTTTGGTTTCATTTTATGTGGGCAATTTAATCTCTATTTTGTTATCACTTGATTATGCGTGAAAAGTGGATTTTGATCAGTATTAATTTGCTCCTAAGCTCTTTGAGTCCCGCACAACTAAAACAGACGTACGATGTGAAGTAGGAGATACTCATGACGTGATCAAGTGTGTCATTCTATTTCACTAACGGGACATACTTAGGAGTTGAGAGGTTTGGGTATCCAGAAGGAGCCGAAAATGTCTTTCCTTTTGGGAACCCAACGATGTTGTGATACAGTTGAACCCGGTGAAGGAGGGTTCGCCCGGTCTATCGGACTGGGCATGCTACGTCGCGTGACTGGTCTCCATTCATACCTTGGTTTGATGTTTTTCTTATGTTGCAGATTCTCTTTTGGATGTCTAGGAGTCCTTACGTGAGAGATTGTGGTTGGGCACAATTGTCTTTGTGAATTAATCATGTTGAGATTACTTTCTGACATGAAATACTTCTTGTTACCATACTGACTCATAGCATAAAGGTTTTTTGAAGGATATCTGCATTCAATTGGTTTTGTAAATGGAGTAGTTGGTTTTCGCCAGTGGATATGATTTTCATATTTGAGGTTTTTACTCGCGTTGGCTTGAAGTTTACTACTCCCTTTGATTTTCCTAACTGACGTGAGTGAGCTTGTGTTCAACGTGCGTTTGAAATTTTCTTGATATTGCACGTTTATGTGTTGAGAATTTTTCTTTAAAATTTCCTTAAGCCCGTTGATTTTCGTTTCCAAATCTTCATTTCTCTGTTTGAGATTTGTTCTCGCTTTGGTGTAGGCAGTTGTGCTATTCTTGAGTATTGCGACTATTGAGTTAATGTGGGCTTCATACTTATTTCTGTATTCTTCGAAGACCTCACTCATCTCAGTGATTTCAACTCTATAGTCCACGCACTTAGCACACTCCCCCTTTGACGCTAAGTTTTCTAGAAACAGTTTCTCATTTTGTTCTCTTAGAGAAATGCACTCTTTCTCTTCCTCCTCACGTTTCTCTTTTAACTTCTCACAGTTTATGCAAAGTGTAGAGTTGTCCTCTAAAGAGCATACAGGAGAACTAGACACGACAATGGAAGATTCTACACTAACATTTGCTTTTAAAAGGTTATTTTCCAAGCGTAGTTTTGAATTAACATTTTTTAGTTTCTTAAGTCTACGCCTATTCATATTCAGCATATTCAGTGTATAAGCAGACTTGTATACACGGAGAGAGTTTGAGTTTCTTACAGCGCTCTTGGACGAGGCAAGATTTGAACACAAAGTTCCTTTATCATCTTCCCTTGGCTCTTCTCGTCCAGTGACAGGTGTTCATCTCCCCTCTTGCTTGACGTGTCTGTCTTGACTTCCTCCAAGAGTGCATCTCCATTTGACTCGTCACTTGGATCTATAAGAAACTGCTCGAAGTCATTATCTGCAGGATGAGAACTATAAGTAGACTCAAGATATTCCCATATCTCATATGCAGTGGAACACATGTGAATGCGTTTAAAAATTTCTTGACTAAGCCCACAAAACAAACTGTTCATAGCCTTGGCATTTAAATAACACTCGTGCTTATTTAGGCTATAAGGGGGCTTGGTACAAGTAATGTTCCAAACTTCTACATCCGTTAGCATAAGGAATTTTCTCATTAGAGTTCTCCATTCGTTATAGTTCACTCCTATAAAGAGAGGTGGTGCAAACACATTTTCGGTGTACAATTTTTCATCCCCACTCATCGGTCCATGATGGAGGTTGGCCATTATTCCCGGTGGTGAAACCGTTTTGGAATAACCTCCCTCTGATACCACTTGTTGGATCTTGTAGCCAACCTTAGAGGGGGGGGGGTGAATAAGGTTCGACGCGTTTCTTGAAATTTAAGCGTTAATTTGTCCACAGAACCAGAGCTTAGGAAACTGCTGCAGAGCGTTGGGTAACCAATGTTCTGCGGTACGTTATTCACTCTTTTCTTGTACAAATTAGCTTGTGCGCACCCACGTGAAACTAGACTTATCATTCACAAGTAAACATAAGAGGCAATGATATGAAGAAAATATCTCATATGAATCATTCAGTCACACACAATGTTACACTTGTAATTAGGATTGATTTAAAACATGTTTACACACAATACATACAACTTGGATCTCCATGACGCCGGAGATCAGAGGCGGTGAATAAGAATCTTGGGTTTTCTATACCGACCCAAAACCCGGACCGGTTGGCTCTTCACTTTCTCCCCGAAAGGTCTTAGAGCCGCTCTTCACCTCCACACCCAGAAGGGTCTTAGAACCGCTCTTCACTTTCTCCCCGAAAGGTCTTAGAGCCGCTCTTCACCTCCACAACCGGAAGGGTCTTAGAGCACCGCTAGATCCCCGATCTAGACGCCCCAAATCCCGGGACGATTTTCCACGGAATCCAAACCGGATTCCGACGACCTTCCCCGGTCGATTTCCCTTACCACTTACAACAAAAGAAGAAGAAAAAGATACAAAAAGAGATTACAAAATATATTCGTTAAAGTTTAGGTTCTCCCTCTTGAGAAGTTCTCTGGATGGATCTACGGCCGGTGCTTGTGATCTTCGATGGAAAGCACCCGGTCGCTAGACGTAGACGATGCGAAGCCTTGATCGCCGGAGTTCTTCGATCTCGAACGGGAGGAAGAAACCTTGCTTTTTCTTTGACGAAGACGAGTAGAACGGACGTAGGAAGACGGCCGACCTTGGTATTCCTGGAGCACTTCGTCAATAATCTCTGGAGGCTTAGGTCTTGAAGAAACGGCGCTGCTTTTTATACGTCTTGGAGAAAATAGACTACCGCCTGCGATAACTCTATCGCCGGGCGGTAGGTTCGCGCGTAACGCCTGCCAGCTGTCTCCACGCGTCTCCCGAAACGGCAACTATGACTGCTCATTAAGGAAACTGCCGTTTCAAGAAAGCTATCGCCGGGCGGTAATGGTTACCGCGCCCAGTCAGAGCGATAGCGCCATTTCGCCAAATAATTCTACCGCCTGCAACACGACTATCGCCTGACGGTTTCAAGAGAGCTATCGCCGGGCGGTAATGGTTACCGCGCCCAGTCAGAGCGATAGCGCCATTTCGCCAAATAATTCTACCGCCTGCGACACGACTATCGCCTGACGGTTTCAAGAGAGCTATCGCCGGGCGGTAATGGTTACCGCGCCCAGTCAGAGCGATAGCGCCATTTCGCCAAATAATTCTACCGCCTGCGATAAGACTATCGCCTGAGCAGTAGGTACCATCGTCGACGATCAACCCCTTGACGCACGTCGACCGGATACCGCCGGCGGTAGCGTCCTGTCGCCGGGCGGTAGCATTTGATTGTCGACGATCCTTCCTTAGCTGATGATTGGGCCGTCAACCATCGAACCGATATGCGTCGATCGAGATGTGTACCGCCGGCGATAGCTCCTTACCGCCGGGCGGTAGCATCCTTTTGAAGCTCTTCTCCTTTCCTTTCACCTGTCAGCCTGCACACTCTATCACACAACCAATCTCATCAAATACAAGCAGGGAGTTGATATTCTCAAACCTAAGGAGTGTGAAACCATGTTCCAACACACTCGTCGGATTTCTGTAGCCTCAGGAATCCATGGTCGAAGTGGCTTCCCGGATTAAGGCTGCACCTAAATTCTGGGCTTGTGTAGCGTGGAATGCGATGTGGTGGAATTTAATGTTGTCATCCAACTCGAGGCTTGGGTGGACTCTTTTGACATAATCATCATAGTGACGTGATAAGTTTAGGTTACGAATCTAAATTCATATAACGAGTTGTGGACAAGTTTAATTGAAGGAAAGAACCTGATATAATTGGGTGGATGTAATTGGATAAATGTCTAAATGATTTAACTATGGTCATGATACATGTTGGATGGAAAAACAGGGAATTAGTAACCCAATGCTTAGAGTGTCATCTCCCTACGGGTAGCATTATGGAAGTAACAAGTGCGGTGTTGACTGTCACTAGTTGGAATGAGATTGAGATGGGTAAAGTTAGATGGTTGGGCTTGGCCCTCGGTGTTCATGTCCCGAGGCTCCTTCCGCATTCGATGGATGGTTGGGCTTGGTCCTCGGTGTTCACGTCCCGAGGCTCCTTCCATGCCGTGATATTGTGAAATTGCATGTGGTGTGAGTCTACACACAGTGTCGTAATCCCGAGTTAAGGATAGTGTGGCAGGTCTACGGGCTCGCCAATCGTCACACCGATGGGGGTCAGCAGCTAGACCTTGGATGGTTGGGCTTGGTCCTCGGTGTTCATGTCTCGAGGCTCCTTCCGTGCCAAGTGAACGGTTGGGATTGGTCCTCGTGTTCATTTCCGAGGCTCCTTCTGTGTCACGCATAGGCCAGTTCGGGGCTAGGATCGTGGTGCTCACTTGCCCAAGAGAACCCGCTGAGCCGTAGTACGCATGTGAGCTCTGCTATTGTGTCCTTAGCATTGAGGCGTACGGAGGCCTAGGACAGGTAGTGTGGAGACCAGCCTAGTAGTTGAGATGCCCGCTCTACTGTCACCGTTTGGCCAGGACGGTTGACGCCTGAGAGGTTAGCTACCTGCTCGAATAGTGGGAACTATAAGTCTGTGTCGACATAGCGATTGCATGTGCCTGATCATGGGTGTGTCATTGCATTGCATTCATAGCATTACACTTCATTGCATACATAAGACCCTCATCGTATAAGTTTGTATGGGCACTCTTATACGATGAGTTACTTATTGTTGAACGACCCTCAACTTATATGTTTGTATGGGCATCCATATAAGTTGAGTTACTTACCATTATAGCTATATACTCTCTTGCTGTTGTAGATAGTAGATTTGTAAAATAAGAGCTTGTTTATTA
The DNA here is from genome assembly GCA_039513925.1 of Platanthera zijinensis. Classification (NCBI taxonomy): domain Eukaryota; kingdom Viridiplantae; phylum Streptophyta; class Magnoliopsida; order Asparagales; family Orchidaceae; genus Platanthera; species Platanthera zijinensis. The sequence continues at coordinate 220,694,340 of CM077079.1, forward strand.
TACACTACTGCTGTTGCTGCTTATGATATGTATACTCACTTCACCTGTTGTACTACTGTTATTTATATATTGTACCTATTCCTTTCTCCGCCCGGTGCCGAGGAGTCGTCGGCGGAGCGGATGTGAAGCCACTTAGTCTTTATGACTAACGGTTGCTACGTCTTCCTTTTTAGGAGGAAACCCCGCAGGTGGAGCAGCAAGCTATGCAGCTGGACAGCCAGGCCAGGACGACAGGGCCTGAAGGGACGGTACCATCGCTACCGTCAGTTACAGATGTGAGTGAGAGAGATTTTGTTGTAGCCCTTCGAGGCAAATATATTCACGTACTCTGATTATGTAGAAGCTTGTTAGCTTCTCTTTTGTTATGCTTATGAATATATGCTTAGTGTGGATTGACTTTCTTATAATTATTATGGTTGGGTTGGCAATTATGTGTTGATATTGGTTGTTGCCGGCAGAATAGGCGCCTTGTGGTACAGGCTAGCCCGAGTGCTAGTGTTACAGCAAGGTGGCTGTTCTGGGCATAAGACCCCTCTCGTGCCGTGTCTTGTGTTCCGGGAGGGGGGTCTTACAAATGGTATCAGCTTGCTACGATCCTCCAAGGCGAAAGTCACTTAACAATGGGGCCACCCCCATTTGATTAGTCAGTTTGGGGACAAGCTTACTTAGCGGAAGCAGTGGTGTGCCCATATGTAATTCACACTAAGTTGTCCATCTTTAACCTTAGATTAACCAACCTAACCCTAGGTTTTTACCTTATGTGTAGATCCCAGCACATGCTGAGCCAGTAAGGGGCACCCCCGCCCCGTCCGTACCTACACAATTCCAACAATCATAGCTGGGGCAGACGCTCACAGCTATTCTGGACGCCTTCAGGTCCCAATCTCAGCAGGCACCTGTACAATAACAGGGTCCGGGATCTAGTTGGTTAAGCGTTTTCTGAGCTCTCTCCCCTCCCGCTTATATTGGGACAGAATCGGCAGTGCGTACGAAAGAGTGGCTTGACACTATACAAGAGTTGTTGGCAGGAATAAGATGTCCAAACAACATGGCAGTGACCCTTGTGGTGACACTCTTAGAGCTGCACGCCAAAAGGTGGTGGAAGTCCCTCATGGGCTCCACTTTTCGTGAAAGAGTGTACACGGATATTAGTTGGAGCGAATTCTCCGAAGCCTTCTTAGAACATTTCATCCCCTCGGCCGCTCGGGATGTCCTGGAAGAGAGATTTTTGCAACTAAAGCAAGGGTCCATGTCGGTGACGGAGTACCAACGGGAGTTTCAACGCCTGGCTAGATTCGCTGACTCCTATGAGCTGGATGATAGAGGGTACGCCAAACGATTCTACAAAGGCTTGCGAGATCCCCTAAGGCAAGCCCTTTTGTTTATAGCGGACTCTAGTCTGGCGAAGATTATTGATATGGCGAAGAGATTGGAAGCGGACCACTTGGAAAGTGGTAAGAGGCTAGTAGAGGGAGTGATGGAAGCCGGCCCCAGCAACAGAAGGAGATTCGACAATAAAAGAGGAAGAGGATATCGGAGGGGTGGCGGGTGTTTCCCCCAGAACTTTAGAGAGGAGCGCCCAGTTCTGCAACCACCAACATTACCTCCACCTCCATAATTTCAGCAACACGGCGGAAGGCAGGAACGGGTGTGCTTTGAATGCAACCAACCGGGCCACATTCGACGCTACTGCCCGCAACTGTTTGGAGATGCGCCTTTCGCTCTCCCTCCAGCAGCCCCGCGGGGGAGAGGGTATGTGCGTGGTCGAGGACGAGGACCACGAGGAAGAACCCCGGACCCGCTCGAGATCAAGTGTATGCCTTGGACATGACTCAAGAGCGGAATCCTCAAGAGATGATTGCAGGTACGATTTGAATTAGTCATTTTGCTTCCCTTAATATTCTCTAGTGGCTTAAGATATACTAGACGTCTAGCTTGAGTATTATTAAATGACACTTAGGCACCGTGATGGTCGGTGGGAAACCGGCTTATACGTTATTTGACACCGGCACCTCACATTCTTTCATATCCGAAGACTTCATCAAGAATATACCCGGAGTGCAATATTTCACCGGTATTGCCCGAAGAGTACGCCTCCCAGACAAATCGGAGATGACGGCAACCGCGAAGTGTGAGTTAGAGATAACCATTGGGGGAAAACCTTTGATACCCCTGCCACAATTTTGAGAATACCAGAATTCGACCTCATCCTGGGTATGGCGTGGCTGGATTGGCACCATGCAAGAATCGACTGTGCGGAGAAGCGTATCTATTTGAGACATTTGGATACTGATGTAGTCTTCCAAGGTATAAATTTCGCACCACGAATATTGTTATCCTCAATCCATACCTTGAAAGCTCATATGAGAGGGTATTAAGTCTACATGATACGTTTCGAACTAAAAGAGATGAAGGTAGATGTGAAGGATGTGTGTGTAGCACTAGATTTCCCTGAGGTATTTCCTGAGAAATTGTCAGGTTACCCCGCATAGAGAAGTGGATTTTCAGATTAAGCTTGTACCAAGAGCTAAGCCTGTCTCCAGGACCCCTTATCGGATGGCCCAAAAAGAACTCGTAGAGTTTAGAGTTCAACTGCAGGAGCTGGTAGAATCAGGGTTTGTTCGCCCTAGCTCATCACCTTGGGGAGCCCCTGTTCTATTCGTCATGAAGAAAGATGGAACCCTGCGTTTATGTATAGATTATCGGGAACTCAACCGACTGACAGTACAGAACACCTACCCGTTACCTCGGATCGATGAGTTGTTCGACCAACTGGTGGGAGCGCATTGGTTCTCCAAGCTAGATTTGCGCTCGGGGTACTACCAATTGAGAATACAAGAGGATGATATACAGAAAACGGCTTTCAGCTCGAGGTATGGCTTATATGAGTTCACAGTGATGCCGTTTGGGCTCACCAATGCCCCATCAACTTTCATGAGCTTGATGAATAAAGTGTTTGAGCCCTACTTAGATGTCTTCGTCATTGTGTTCATTAACGACATCCTTGTCTACTCGAAGACGGAGGAAGAACATGCCGGACATTTGGCCTTAGTTCTAGAGAAGCTAAAAGAGCACGCCTTGTTCGCCAAGTTTAACAAGTGTGAATTCTGGCTTAGGGAGGTGGCTTTCTTGGGTCACGTAATCAGTGGGGCTGGACTAGCTGTGGATCCGGCCAAGGTGCGTGCCGTGAAGGAGTGATCACCCTTGAAGTCGGCGGCCGATGTGAGGAGTTTTCTTGGACTTGTCGGATACTACCGCAAGTTTGTAAAAGGATTCTCCAAGATTGCCCTTCCGCTTACTTCCTTGACAAAGAAAGAAGTGCCATTTGAATGGACACCCCAGTGTGAAGCGGCATTCGAGGAATTGAAGGATAGGCTTACCTCTGCCCCCATCCTTGTCCTTCCGTCTGGGAAGGAAGGATTCCAAGTTTACACGGACGCGTCTTATCAGGGGTTGGGAGCGGTGCTTATGCAGCACGGGCACGTAATTGCTTATGCTTCAAGACAATTGAACAAGCATGAAATCAATTACTCGGTGCATGATTTGGAGATAGGAGCGGTGGTGTTCGCCTTGAAGGTATGGAGGCATTATCTATACGACGTCCACTGCGAAATCTTCTCGGATCATAAAAATTTGAAGTACGTCCATACCCAGAAGGAATTGAACTTAAGACAATGGCGGTGGTTAGAGTTTCTATGCGACTATGAGTTCACCTTGAACTACCACCCCGGAAAAGCAAACTCGGTAGCCGATGCGTTGAGTAGGAAAGTACCCGGCTCGAGCCCAGAATCTCAATTGATGAGCATGGAGTTGGCACGGATGATCGAGGTGATGTACATCACCTTAATATTTAAGGCTTCTTCGAAATATACGGAGTACCTGTCCAGCATGAGCATAGTTTGTGATATCCAGGACCGGATCCGAGTGGAGCAAGGATTGGATGCGGCTTTGGCCCCGGCAATAAAGTTAATCGAAGACGGGACTACCGACGAGTGCACACTAAAGGACGGCCTCGTTTACTTTCGCGGCTTGCTCTACATTCCCAAAGGTGGCAGAATCTGGGAGGATATTATGAGAGAAGCACATTGCTCTCAATATTCCGTGCACCCAGGAATTTCAAAGATGTACGTCGGCTTACGGAAGACGATGTGTTGGCCAGGAATGAAGAAAGATGTCTGGTACTTTGTCATGCATTGTGAAGCCTGCCAAAGAGTGAAGGCGGAATGTAGGAGCACCGGTGGCCTGTTGCAGTCGTTGTCAATCCCCGAATGGAAGTTCGAGGATATCTCCATGGACTTCATACTTGGGCTACCTCACTCCCGCTCAGGAAATTATTCAGTGTGGGTGATCGTTGACCGCCTGACGAAAGTTGCCCGGTTCATTCCTATAAAGAAGGAGGCTCATGTGGACGTCTTAGTACGTCTTTTTGTGGAACAGTTTGTACGGTATCACGGCGTACCTAAGATGATAGTTTCGGACCGTGATGGTCGTTTTACCTCCAAGGAGTGGAAGGCGGTACAGGCATATTTGGGCTCGCTCCTTACTTTTAGCACCGCATTTCATTCACAGACGGACGGGCAGTCAAAGCGGACCATCAAAACATTGGAGGATCTGTTAAGGTTGTGTGTGATAGATAGGGGAGAGCCGTGGGAAAGACTCTTGCCCTTAGTGGAATTATCCTACAACAACAGGCAACAGCCATCAAGCTAGCATTGGCATGGCACCCCATGAAGCCCTATATGGAAGGAGGTGTAGAACACCCTTGTCTTGGGTGCAAGATGAAGACCCGAAGACTTTGGGTGTTGAATATATAGATGACACAAATGCGGTGGTTAGGTTGATACGGGATCGTATGTTAGAGGCTCAAAGTCGGTAGGCAAAGTATTATAACGCTAAACACCGGATGGTGGAATTTCAAGTGGGAGACAAGGTGTTTCTGAAAATCCGACCGATGCATGGAGTATCACGAGTACGAGGAGTGAAGCAGCTCAGCCCACGGTATGTTGGGCCCTATGTTATAGTGCAGAAGATTGGCCCTTTGGCCTATCAGCTGGAGATACCGCCCGAGTTAGAAAATCTCCACGACGTGTTCCATGTCTCGTCGCTTCGGAAGGCATTGTTGCGGCCCGAACAATACATACCCACGACTGATGGTGCTGTGGCGTCTAACAGATCTGTGCGACTGGAGCCGGTACGAATCGTTGATAATGAGATAAGAACCCTGCGCCGCAAAAGTGTGCCGCTGTGGTCTAATCATGGGAAGGAAGAATTTACTTGGGAGCCAGTGGACTTGATGCAGAAGCGCTACGCGGAGCTGTTCTTCCAAGGTAACATTTTATAGCTCATATTATTTAGTACTTGCATCCCCATAGCCCTAGCCTGATTTCGGGGACGAAATCTATTATTTTGTTTATAGGATTTGTAACGTCCAAATTCGCGCTAGGCCCCTCACACGAGTTTTGAGTCAAGAGACTTGACTCGGGCTCGGGGCGCACTGGCAAAAGGTGTCAAGTGCATTAGATGGAGAGTATGGTTGAGTGATATCCAACGGATCGAAAGGGAATGGCCTAAGGGAAAATCGTCGAGAATGCCTGGTGATTCTCGCCGATCGTCGAGTATCGATGAGAATACTCAACGCCAGATTTCCGATAAGAATGTCCCAAGGGAAAATCGTCGAGAATGCCTGGTGATTCTCGCCGATCGTCGAGTATCGATGAGAATACTCTACGCCAGATTTCCGATAAGAATGGCCCAAGGGAAAATCATCAAGAATGCCTGGTGATTCTCGCCGATCGTCGAGTATCGATGAGAATACTCAATGCTCTCAACACCAGATTTTTGATAAGTTAGGCTAAGGGAAAATCACCGGGTATCATTTTTGATACCCGACGAATTCGTCGAGAATGCCTGACGATTCTCGCCGATCGTCGAGAATGACAGATCATTCCCGTCGAATTTGACTTGTGTGTTTTCTTCGCCCAGGCAGATTCGCCGGCTTATACAGGAGGACCGAATTGGATTTCGGTATTCGCGTTGGATGGTTCATTGGACCGGGTCACTTTAATATGACCCATTATGGGTGGTCCAATGAGGCGTTGACACGTGGCAGAAAATGTAACCTAATACATCGGCCTATAAAAAGGGAGATAAAGCCGAACCCTAGCTTTTGCGCCGATTGACCCTTGCAGTCATCGTGGATCTCGCGAAACCGACGGAGCCAGCGGAAGCAGGCGGAGCTTTTGGAGGCGGCCTTCTTTCTCTCTCTCTCCCTCTCCTTCCTTTGCCGTGAAGAACAACTGCACCAAGCGAGAGATGCCGCAAAGGAGAACGACTAGATCCATGGCCAGGAACAGTGGTACCGCTGGAAATGATGTGAGCTTCCTCCCCTCTCCCTTGGTGCTAGATCTATAGATATATTCTAGGAGAGATATCGACTCCATAGAGTATTAATGGTGAGGAGTAGATTTCCTAGGAAAGCCATGCCTAGGTTTGTTTTCTAGGCTTAGCCCCCTCCAACCTCTTCATCCTTCAAAGTGAAGATGAGAGAAGGATTCGTGGAGAAATATGGCTTCGTGAGGGCAAATAAGGGTGGATGATTTTCTGGAGGACATTTTGGGAGTTTGGTGCAAGGAGGAAGATGAACGGATGCCGTTCACCTCGCCTTAAGATGCGTGTAGAAATCTTTTTTTCTGCACGCAGCGACCTTCATGACCAATTTCGGGGGTGTTCTGGTCATATCTGGGTTTCTGACTAAACACAAAAGTCATAGCCCTCAAAATTATATTTCTAACGAGTGGTTGCACGTTCCCAGGCGATACCTGTAGCCACAGGAAAGTCTGTTCGAATCTGCTGCGGTTGGGGGAAATTCCACCTATGAAATTTATACCCTGTACGCAGAAGGCTTCGAGTGGATTTCTGGTGCGATGCTATCAAATCTGAGCTTTCGACTAAACACGAAAGTTGTAGCCCACAAAATTATCTTTCCAACGAGTGGTTACTCGCACTGGTCGGATTTCTGTAGCCTCGGGAATCCTTGGTCGAAGTGGCTGCCCGGATTAAGGCTGCACCTAAATTCTGGGCTTGTGTAACGTGGAATGCGATGTGGTGGAATTTAATGTTGCCATCCAACTCGAGGCTTGGGTGGACTCTTTTGACATAATCATCATATTGACGTGATAAGTTGAGATTACGAATCTAAATTCATATAACGAGTTGTGGACAAGTTTAATTGAAGGAAAGAACCTGATATAATTGGGTGGATGTAATTGGATAAATGTCTAAATGATTTAACTATGGCCATGATACATGTTGGATGGAAAAAAATGGAATTAGTAACCCAATGCTTAGAGTGTCGTCTCCCTACGGGTAGCATTGTGGAAGTAACAAGTGCGGTGTTGACTGTCACTAGTTGGAATGAGATTGAGATGGGTAAAGTTGGATGGTTGGGCTTGGCCCTCGGTGTTCATGTCCCGAGGCTCCTTCCGCATTCGATGGATGGTTGGGCTTGGTCCTCGGTGTTCACATCCCGAGGCTCCTTCCATGCTGCAATATTGTGAAATTGCATGTGGTGTGAGTCGACACACGGTGTCGTAATCCCGGGTTAAGGATAGTGTGGCAGGTCTACGGGCTCGCCAATCATCACACCGATGGGGGTCGGCAGCTAGACCTTGGACGGTTGGGCTTGGTCCTCGGTGTTAATGTCCTGAGGCTCCTTCCGTGTCAAGTGAACGGTTGGGATTGGTACTCGTGTTCATTTCCGAGGCTCCTTCCATGTCACGCATAGGCCAGTTCGGGGCTAGGATCTTGGTGCTCACTTGCCCAAGAGAACCCGCTGAGCCGTAGTACGCATGTGAGCTCCGCTGTTGTGTCCTTAGCGTTGAGGCGTATGGAGGCCTAGGCCAGGTAGTGTGGAGACCAGCCTAGTAGTGCAGATTCACGCTCTACTATCACCGTTTGGCCACGACGGTTGATGCCTGAGAGGTTAGCTACCTGCTCGAATAGTGGGAACTATAAGTCTGTGTCGACATAGCGATTGCATGTGCCTGATCATGGGTGTGTCATTGCATTGCATTCATAGCATTACAATTCATTGCATACGTAAGACCCTCATCGTATAAGTTTGTTTGGGCACTCCTATACGATGAGTTACTTATTGCTAAACGAGCCTCAACATATATGCTTGTATGGCATCCATATAAGTTGAGTTACTTACTGTTATAGCTATATACTCTCTTGCTATTGTAGATAGTAGATTTGTAAAATAAGAGCTTGTTTATTATACACTACTGCTATTGCTGCTTATGATATGTATACTCACTTCACCTGTTGTACTACTATTATTTATATATTGTACCTGTTCCTTTCTCCGCCCGGTGCCGAGGAGTCACCGGGGGAGCGGATGTGAAGCCACTTAGTCTTTATGACTAACGGTTGCTACGTCTTCCTTTTTAGGAGGAAACCCCGCAGGTGGAGTAGCAGGCTATGCAGCTGGACAGCCAGGCCAGGACGACAGGGCTTGAAGGGACGGTACCGTCGCTACCGTCGGTTACAGATGTGAGTGAGAGAGATTTTGTTGTAGCCCTTCGAGGCAAATATATTGACGTACTCTGATTATGTAGAAGCTTGTAAGTTTCTCTTTTGTTATGCTTATGGATGTATGCTTAGTGTGAATTGACTTTCTTATAATTATTATGGTTGGGTTGGCAATTATGTGTTGATATTGGTTGTTGCAGGCAGAATAGGCGCCTTGTGGTACAGGCTAGCCCGAGTGCTAGTGTTACCGCAAGGCGGCTGTTCTGGGCATAAGACCCCTCTCGTGCCATGTCTTGTGTTCCGGAAGAGGGGTCTTACAATATCTAGACATCAATTCTGTCTAATAGCTGCAATAGTAGATAAGAAGCACCTGGATTGGGGAGCCATTTTCTTTGATTTGATTAAGAAAAAGGTTAATAAGAACTTTGTGAATTTTGGAAGGATCATGGGCCTATTCCTGCAGAATAGGTGGCCTCAGTTGTTAGTGTCCAATGGGATGCACATCAATGCTTCCAAGAGTCTTTCTTCTGCTCTCTTTGGCAAGTGGGAGAGACAGATTGTCAAACCCAGCAGGGCTCCTGCAGCTAAAGTTTCTTCAAGCACAAGGACTGAAATAGTCACTTCTCCTCACTCCAACGCCCTAGCAGAAGTATTGTCATCCTCTTCCATATCCTCTCCTCCCTCTCCACATCCAGTTATATCATCCATTCACCTCCAATAACTTATCCACCTCCTCCAGCCACCCATCAAGAAGCTTTCCATCCACTACATTACTTCTCATCCATAGATTTTGAATCATCCTCACATCTTCCATCATTCAACCTTTTAGATGATTCCTTCATGGATGATTCTCCATCCTCACCTCAAGACATTCCATCCATCTCAACATCTTTTTAACAAATCCTACATGACATCATATCTCAACCATCCTTTCCCCCTATCATCTTCTCATTTCTACCAACAGTCACTATCCCAGCTCCATCTATTACATCTATCACCATCTCTCAACCATCCATACCACTTCACTCTGAATCAATTCCATCCATCTCTACAGCCACTCCCTCTACCTCTACTCAAGTTAATCTTGAGCAAGTAGATCTTCTTCCTCTAGCAGATAGATTATATGAGTTGTTGGCACCCAAGCTAATTCTCCAACTAGATTCAACCTTGGCTCCCTTAGTCAAGACTTTGAATGAGTTATCTGTTAGAATATCTTCTTCCTTCTCCCTTTAGGCCATCCTTTCTTCTGGGGGCCTAGATTCAGTTGTCACTGAAACTAGGCAGGGGGAGATGCCTTATGAAGAAGTGTTGTCCTCAGAGAATTTTGTTTCAGAAATGCATATATCAGAAGTTCTAGATCAGAGATTCTAGCTTCAGAGATTTCAACTTAAAAGAAAGTTTCAGTTCCATCTCCAGCTCCAACCATCAGTCCTGCAGTAGATCTACATTCTTTATTATCATTCTTTGATTCATTTTACAGCAGTTATCTTCCAGCACCTCTCCCTGCTGAAGATTTAACCAGGACTATAGTTCACTTCTCCTGCTGTGATCCAAATCTGATAGAAATGTATATAAATTCTGCTAAGACTGTGGAAAGTATTCCTTTGGTTCTTGATGCTACTGCTACTGCTAATATTGCTCTTTCAGAGGCCGTTATAGAGCCAGTAGAGCTAGTTTGTTCAGTTTCTTCTCCTGCTGTTTTAGATGCTACTATTGTTATTTCTACTACTGCACCTCCTGCTTTGAAGGCAATAGATGTTTTATATGATGAGCCTCAGAGTTCTGATGATGATGATGAATTCAGAACTGACTCTGATGTTTCTTCTACAACTATTGCAAAGAAGAGGAAAGCTAGAAGTAAAGCTATGAAAAGAGTTCAATTGTCCAAGACTACTTTTGATCATGACATTCCATATTATATTCTGCACAGCTTCCCTATAACTGAGCACTGGATGCAATTCTCTAAAAACCAGTTGAAGGCCATGAGGAAGAAAAGGAAATATAACCAAGGAACTTCTCATCATAATCCTCCTCCTCCTTCTCCAGGTGCAGGATCTTGTGTAAACTCAGCTCATCAATACTCATATGCTTCATCTCAAAGATCCTCTCAGTCTCAAGGAAGATCTCAATCCAGAGGATATCAGTAAAGAGGCAATAAGTCAAGCGGAAGTCAGTACAAAGGCAATCAAAGAGATTATCAAGTTTATTCCAGAGGACAGTCCAGACATCAACCTTATCAAAGGAAAGGACAAAGCCCAAGTGATTCCACTTCTGGTCCTTTTCCTTATAAGCTCAAAGAAGGTTTTCATCAAAAAGCTCCTCCCACTGACACAATCAATAAATATGAACCACCAGTTCCTTTTGTAGACCCAGAGAATAACCAAGTCTCTTGGACAGCCAGACTAAAAGAATTGGCTACTCTAGATGAAATCAAGAAAGCAAGAGAAAAAGGCCAAGATACTTCCAATATCTCAACTCTATCAGCTCAAAGAAGACAAGAACTTGAAAGATACAGCTCCAAGAAATTCTTCAATACTGAGGAGTACATGCAGCTATATCCTGAAGCTGTTGTTCCTAGAAACAAAAGCCAGAAGACTCTTGGTGCTGCTGATGACTTCAGATCAAAGAAAGATTCAGAAAATCCAAACAGAGAAATCATTTTCAAGAAAAGAACTGATGATAAGCATTAATCTGGGTGTAAGCTGAAAACTCTTTCATATCTCTTCTGAACTATTTGGTGTAATATAATTATATATCTGTTGTTCTGCAATGCTTTTTGTATTTCTATTTCTGTTTTTTTTTATTTCATATATCTCATGTAAATAGTAATCCTAACCCAAAATAGGGGGAGATTGTTAGAACACCCTATTACTAATTTGGGTCAGGATCACTATGTCTATAGGATTGTTGCTTTGACCTTGTTGTATAGAGTAAAGGTCAACTAGTTAGGTCTAAGGCTTAGGACTTAGGTTGGAAGCTTTCCCCAAGACCTCCTAGTTCAGATGAGAAGCCCAGAAGAAGAATTCAACTTGTCGTCGAGCTCTGATCGACGAAGCGTCGAACCCAGTTTGACTATCTCTGAGATCAGGTCGACAAAGCTTCGAACCCAGTTCGACGATCTCTGAGCTCAAGTTGTCGATGCGTCGAACTCAGTTCGACGATCTCTTAGCTCAGATTGACGTTTTCTATCTTAGACTAATTCCAATATCTCTGAGCTCAGTTTGACGATAGTTAAGCTTAGATCGACGATTATCTTTTGAGTTCGACGATTTCTGGAATTTGGTTAGTTTGATAAGGATTTCAAATGTCTTCAACTCAGAGCATTTATTGCAGAAGATTTCTAGCCGTTATAATAAATCTGGAGCAAGTTTCAAGGAAACAAAGGAGGAATGTTTTTAGGTTTTTTCCTTCAGAGACAGTTGACATTTAAGGAAAGTTTTTATGACTTTGCTAGCGGCTATCAAGAATTTTTGACAACTGGATTTCTTATTATCTTTCAAAGAGAACAAGAATATACACAGCAGCATACACAGAACAGATATACATAGAAAGAAAAAGAAGATCAATAACTCAGAAAATAGAACAAGTTTTCTTTCTGATTCCTGCTGATTAAAAGTCTTCATCATTTACACTCCAGACAACAAACATTTCAGTTCTTGCTGAAATCATCTTTTGCTGGAGCATTCTTTTCATTGAAGACCTATCACTCTTGTAAAGCTTCCAGCTCCTGAACTCTTGCTAATCTCAGGGGGACCTTTGACAACATCTCATCCACTTGTGCTTCTCTTTGAGTGTTGACAAAGAAGACAACTTCACCATTTTTCTTTTTCCTTTCCTGTAAAAGGGTTTTTGAACTCCCTTCAAAAGTTTTGCTTTTGGTTCCTGAGACCTGATCAAAACTCAGTGGTGGCAAGACACCTGATCAAAAAATCTGATTTGGTTTTTGAGCACCTTATCAAAAGCTCATTGGTGCCCAGGACACCTGATCAACTCATCCTGCAGTGGATTCCTACCAAGAGTGATAGAAGAGTGGATGTACCCAGGTTTTGGGGAACCACTATAGTTCCTTGTGTCTTCTGGTTGCTTGCTATATTTTTTGCCGTGTGCTGTGGAATTGCTCTTTTGTTTGTTTTATTTTGATTTTTGTCAAGCACTACACAAACTAAATTAAGTCTTCCACTGCTAGAATAATTTTCATATTTGCAAAATTATTTTAAAACACTCTATTCACCCCCCCCCCCTCTAGAGTGAAGGGTTGATCTTACACTCACTTTCAGACATACAGAGGTTAAGTCTACATCAGTTGTGTCGACACACAGGACTTGGGTCTACATACAGAGTTTGGGTCTACATCAGCTATGTTGACAAGTCACTGAAGTTTTTCGACACATTCTACAAAGGGAGTGTAGAGACTGGATGAAGAGCAGTGTCGACAGTTTCTGAAGAGTGTCGATAACATCGAATGAGTTTTGTTGACACATTGTATGAAAGTTTTGTCGACGGTTTCTTAAGTTCATCGACAACACCAGAGGAAGTGTGTCGACACCCGGGTAATTGTATCGACACATACTTCATCTATGTCGACACATACTTCATCTATGTCGACACATACTATCCTTGTGTCTCGACTCATTCAGTTGAGTTAAATAACTCTAAGTGTCAGATCTCCAGACAGAAGCCTTGACAGCTGCTAGGATTGTCAAGGACTGTTAGACATATCAGAACTGTCAGATGTTAGTCATCCACAGGATCAGCCAGTTGCCTCTGATGTGATCTATAAATAGAGCCGAGCAATCAAAAAAAAGAAAATATACACAGAAAGACAAAAAAATTATATGAAATACAAAAAGAAGGAGGAATACTCTAAGAAGAATTCACAGAATTCTATATACCAAGAAGGTTCTGATTAAAAATCAGAGAAGGAGACAGCATCTCTTTGGATCTGTCAATGATTGCTAAATAAAGTCAGCAAGAAGGAAGAAGCTGAGTCTACATCAACTTCTCAAGAATATTCAACCTAGGTTCTCTCTTTCAAGAAACTTTGACTAAGCTAAGTAAGGTTGAATCTGATTCATTACAGCAATGGTATGAAAGAAGCAGATTAATCAAGATCTGATCAAGATTCCCTCACCCCTCTTTTCTCTCTATCTGGGTGAAGGAAGAAAAATAATTCTTTATACAAATTTTTGTAAAATCTATTTTTTTAGATCTGAGTGTAAGAGATTTCAATCTCTGAGTTGTAAGCCTGTAATTATAAAGGCTGAGGTAGTGTTGTTAGCCTAAGGTAGAGATTAATTTCTCTGAATTGTAAGCATGGTGAGAAGGACTGAGGTAGGGCTTGATAGCCTGAGTGGTAGGAGTGTGGATTCACTCTGAGGTAGGGTTCTTGGGAAGAGCCTGAGGTGTATGACTTGTTGAAGTCTGAGTTGTAGGAACCAGTTTGGGTTCTGAGTTGTAAGATATGAGGATCTTAGAAGGTGGAAGGAAGTTTGGTTGAATCTAGTGTATATCTAGATAGGCGAAGAAGGAAAGTGGATGTACCCATCTCTTAGGGAACCATTATAAAACTGTGTGTCTGATGTGATTGATGTGTTGTATGCTGTGATTACTATAGAATTTTGTTATACTGTGAATAATCTATTATCTGCCTAAGGAAAAATAATTGAACATATTCACCCCCCCCCCTCTAGGTGCTTAGACATTCTTGAAACCAATTCTTTCAAGTGGTATAAAGGGAGATTACTAAAAATTAGACTTAAAAGTCTGAGTATATCTCCAAGGCAGTAATAAGATAGACAAGATGGGTTCAGGTGAAAATCACAAAGAACTTGGATCCATGAAGCTTCCTATATGTAGAAAGGAAACTTTTGGCATATGGAAAGAGAGGGTCAGATTATTCATGGAGGCATCTGATCCAAGAATTTACATCACAGTTCTGGAAGGTCCATTCATCCCAATGAAGACATCAGTGCTTGATGTAAATTTACAAATTCCAAAGAATTATTCTGAGATGACAAAAGATGAGATCAATTTAACAACTTTGGACTAGAGGGAACATAACATAATTGTCAGTGTCATAGATGATTCCACATTTCAAAATTTGTTCCACTACAAAACCTCAAAGGAAATGTGGGACACATTGATTGTCTACATGGAGGGAACAACAGAAGTAAGAGAGGATAGGAAGTCCATGCTCAATCAAGAGTATGAAAGCTTCAAACAAACTAAGACAGATTGCATAGTTATGTGCTATGAAAAGTTTTTCAGAATTGTTAATGAGCTGATTACTTATGGAAGGGTCTTCAACACTTATGAACTGAATGATAAGTTTCTCAGGTCTTTGAACAAGGACTGGGATACCAAGGTTTGTGCCATTAGAGAAGTGGTCAGACTTGCAGATACTCCTCCACTAACCTTGTTTGGAAAATTACTATCCTATAAAATGCAGTTGATTGTCAGAAAGAAAGAGGAAAAGAGCAGCAGGTCTTACAGAAAAGATAAGTTTGTGGCTTTCAAATTTGAAGCTACATAGAAGGGTGGGAGAAAGACTCCTTCTCCTCCCAGAAAAGTTGCTGATACTGATTCAGAAAGTTCAGACTTAAGTACTTCAGATTACCATAACTCTGATGAGGATTTTACTGCCTTTTCTAGGCAATTCCAGAGGTTCCTGAAGAAAAAGAACTGGAGGAGCAGGTCATCCTCTTCTTCTTACTCCAAGGGTGATTACTATAAGAGAAATAAGAAAACCTCTAAAGAGAAAAGGTATAGTTCTAAACCTGATAAACAAACTTCTACTAAAATTATTTGTTATTGTTGCAGCAAGCCAGTACATGTTATAGCAGATTGTCCTGTCAAAAGAAAGGAGTCTGGTGAGAAAAAGAAACACCAGCATAAAGGCAAGAAAGAGAAATCCTTTATGGCCAAGAAGCAGAAAAGCTGGACTGACTCTTCTTCATCAGAGTTAGAAAATGAAGAGGATGTTGAGTACTATATTGGGCTATTCTCAACTGAGGAAGATTTTGAATAAATTGAATTCTTGTAGTTGTTGAATGATATCAATAAAAAAAAGACAGTCAATGCATAGGGCTGATGGCCATAGCTGAGGATGGACACAACCAGGAGCAGCCTGGTCCTAGTAAGGTACAGTCATCATATTCAGTGTAAGATTATGTTACTAGCCTAGAGTCAGAAGCAGTTTCATCAAGATATGAAGGTGGCTTTGAATCTTAAGGAGACATCAATCAACTGATTGATGATTATGGAGAGCTCCTGCAAGCCTTTAAGGAAAGCAGGTTCCTATCCAAAAAAATTAGCAAAGGAAAATGCCACTCTGAAGTTGGCTGCCTCAGACTCAGCAAAAGTGTTGGATCTGAAGTTAAAAGAGATTAGTAAATTGAAGAATATAACTTTTATTCAGATGGATACCATTACTTTCAAGAATAACCACATTAGGAATCTTGAAAGTAGACTCCAAAAGGAGAGGGAGCTAGTGGCCAAGTTCTCAAAACTTAGTTTATTGTTACCTTTGATAGATTTCTTCTCTTCCCAAAAGGGTAAGAAGGGTTTAGGTTTCAAAGGAAGAACAAGAGCTGCCAATTCCAACAGGAAAGGCAAAGCTCCAGCTCAGTCACTTGCTTCCAAGCCTCCAATTTCTTTTAAAAAGGTGGATCAACCTTCTAACAGATATGACCATGATAGTATTTATGGTCACTGTGAGTAAGGCAGTAGAAATGGCAAGGATGTTAGTGCCTATTGGGCAGTCCATGTGAAAACCCAAATGGCCCATAATGGACCATTTGTGTTTGGTGTACCAGCCCCAACACTCAAGGACAAGGTAACAGCTGACTCAAAAAGTCTGCTAGTTTATCATCAAGCTAAGGGAAAATCTATTAGTAAAGCAGACTTAGGAATATCAGAAGCTATCAGAAGTATGCATTCTAAAAAGAAGGCAGTTATAGATAGGGTTCAAGATATCCCAAGCACTTCTGCTGCCTGACAAGTCCATAAGCATGCCCTGGCTAAAAGACTTAAGAAAGGACATGATGTGCCAGTTGATTTAAGAGTTGCAAACAACATTATTGTTTAGCCGGTTCTTAAAAGAAGGTACAATGTGCATGAGTGTTGGTGTTATGGCAAAGTGGGCCACTATGCCATTGATTGCTGGCACAATAAGAGTGTCCAAAGAAGTAATGGTGGCCTATATATCAGAAGAACTGAAGGTAGACATGTTCAGTTTAGATCTAACTTGCACCTAGGACCCAAAAAAACTTGGGGTCCTAAGGTTAGATAATATATTTGTTGCAGGTTAGTCCAAGTTGTCATACCCCTACATGGTACTTAGACAGTGGATGTTCCAGACATATGACTGGAATAAGAAGTATGCTAAAGGAATTCACTCCTATTGAGAATGACATAGTAACTATCACACAAGTAGCTTATGTGAAAGGTTTAAAACATAACCTTATAAGCATAAGTCAACTTTGTGATCTGGGCTATGACATTTCTTTCCTCAAAGATGAGTGTCAAATTAAAAGGTCAATTGACCAAGAGGTTATCTTGACAGGCACTAGGAGAGGAAATATTTATTGTCTAGACTTTGAGTGTGAGAGTGAGGACACTCATATATGCCTAGTTACAGATGAGAAAGTTTCTCATTGTATCAAATGGCACAAGAGGCTAGCTCACCTGAACTACAAGACCATCGATGGACTCTTTAGTGAAGAGTTAGTAAGGAATGGTCCTGAAGTTTAGTGGATTAAGGAAGGAATTTGCTCAGCTTGTCAAAAGGGCAAGCAGACCAAGTCTTCCTTCCATAGTCTTGATACCAAAGACTCAGTGAGGTGTTTATACCTCATGCATATGGATCTATTTGGTCCTATGCCAGTTCATAGTCTAGGTAGGAAAGTCTATACTCTTGTTGTTGTTGATAATTTTTCCAGGTTTGCTTGGGTATTCTTCCTAAGGAGAAAATCTGAAACCCCAGATATCTTCCAAACTTTTCTCAAGCAAATTCAGAGTGAACTTAATAGTTCTATGGTCAAAATCAGAAGTCACCATGGAACTGAGTTTCAGTCTGAATGCATGACAAAGTTCTGTGAAGGGCTTGAAATTCATCAAGAATTCTCCTCACCTAAAACTCCACAGCAAAATGGAATTGCTGAAAGGAAGAATAGAACTCTAATTGAGGCAGGTTGGACCTTGTTAAATGACGCTTTCCTCATTGAGAAAAAATTCACAAGTGGAAATAGACAAGACCCTATTCCTAAGGGAATCAAAGGGTAAGATCATCCTAGTTCAGCAATATGTTGATGACATAATCTTTTGATCTACTGAAAATAACCTTTGCAGGAAGTTTGCCAAACTTATGCAAGGTAAGTTTCATATGAGCAGTATAGGTGAGCTAAAATTCTTCTTGGGACTCCAAGAAAGACAGACTGATGATGGACTATCCATATCCCAGTCTAAGTTCATAAGGGAGTTGATTAAAAAATATGCAAGGAGACTGCCTCCATCATGAAAACTCCAATAGGATCAAGTATGCATATAGACAAAGTTGAGGCAGGGAAACCTGTTGATGAGTTTTTGTATAGAGAGATAATTGGCTCCTTACTATACTTGACTGCAAGTAGACCTAACATCATGTATGCTACATGTGTATGTGCTAGATACCAAGCATTCCCTAAAGAGTCTCATTATTCCGCTGCAAAGAGAATTTTAAGATATCTTAAGGGGACACCAGATCTTGGTCTATGGTACCCTAGGAATGGAGATTTTCTGCTAACAGGTTTTTCAGATGCAGACTTTGCAGGCTACAAGGAAGACAGGAAAAGTACCACTAGTACATGCTAATTCTTAAGTGAAAGACTGGTGTCTTGGAGCAGCAAAAAGAAGACAAGTGTTGTTATATCCACAACAGAGTTAGAATACATAGTAGCTGGAAGCTGGTGTGCCTAGTTGCTTTGGATACAACATCAACTTGAAGACTATGACATCAAGATAAGTCAAACTCCTTTATATTGTGATTCAACTAGTGCTATATCAATTGCTATAAACCCTGTTTCACATAGCAGAACAAAGCACATTGAAATTAGATATCATTTTATTAGAGAACATGTTTAGAAAGGGGACATAAGTCTAGAATTTATTTCTACTAACAATCAAGTAGCAGACATATTCACTAAACCTCTAGATGAAAGTAAATTCAACTATTTTAAAATTGAAATAGGAATGTTGAACCTAGAATGAGATGATAGGTCAAGGAAATTTTCATTTCAACATATGACTAAGTGACAACACAAGTTATAAGTCTCGAGTCCTTAGTAACTCCCTAGTGAACTTAGGAATGTTGACACGAAGAATTTGGTGTCGACACAAAGTAGGTTAGTGTGTCGACACACAGTAGCAGGTGTTGACACATAGAGCTTGAGTGTGTCGACACATAGAGTTGTCGAGACACTAAACCCTCTGTCGAGACTTTAGAAGTCTGTGTCAATACAAAGAAATTGGTGTCGACACATGGGGTTGTTGAGACTCTAAACCCTTAGTTGACATTTTTTAGAGGACAGTGTCGACACTAACAAATTTGTGTTGACATACAAAACTCTAATTTAAGCCCGCCTTTTGAGCTACACTATTTAGAAAAGTATAAATAGGAGGAAGAGAGACCTTGTCGACTGTGCTCTCTAAAATTTCGAGACTAAACCATTAGTGTCGACCAAGAAATTCTATTTCTCTCTCTTCAACTTCCACTTCTCTCATATCCAATGGCACCCAAGACGGACAACAACATCAATGAAGGTTATGAGCTTGTTCGAGGTGCATTCGCTGATGCAGAACCTGATATTAAGGCGGTGGTGGACCTCATCCAGGAAGCAGGACTGGATTATGTAGTTTCAGAACCAACAAAGATATGGAAGAAAGAAGTCTTAGAATTCTATTACAACGCTACAACAAATTCAAAGGGGAACAAGATTAAATCGACTGTTCATGGAGAAATAGTAAAAATAACTTCCAAAAATCTGAGCAAATCCCTTCAACTACCAAGGGTTAAAGAAGAAATGGAGATTGATTCTGCACTGATTGCAGAACCCCTCAAATGTTATGGGCTGACCTCAAACACAAACATTGGATCATCCATGACTAGGAAATCGATGAAATCCAAGGGAAGTTTCTGTCTGAAGTTGTTGGGAAAGTTGTCCTTTGCAAAAATGAGGGGCATTATAGGATTTCCTCCTACATGTTCAGCCTAATGACCAGAATCATCTTCAAAGTAAAGACTGACTGATGTACTGTTATCTTCAATAAAGTTAAGAAAAGCATTAAGAAGCCTAACCTAGGCAGAATACTGAGTTTGTATCTAGCTGCCAACATACCTGAGGTACTGAACAAAACTGTTGGTTCAAAGATTAATCACATGAGGAGAATGGATATAAGAATCCTATCTAGATGGAACAGAGTATTGTCCAAAGAAGACCCTGCACCTAAGCAGAAGCCCAAATAGTTAAGTAAATCTAAGAAAGATACAGTGCAAGCTTAGAAGTCCTTCAGTGACTCAGAATAAAGGGTTGAATTCAGCTCTAATGAAGACACCACTGAACTACCCAGGAAGTCTCCCACTCACACACCTGGAACTGAAGCTCATATCCAGGGGGAGACGGCCCATCTGTCAGATAATCAGGAGATATCAAACCAAGGGGGAGATATTTCTGCATCTAAGTTAGATAGTGAGACTGCAAACCTCACTATGATGGAAGTGGTTCAGGACATCAACACAACAGCAGAACTTTTTTAAAAAGAGGCACAAGATGTGCATATTCCAGATCTGCCAGAGAAACCTCAGCCTCCTGAGACTGAAGTAATTCAAGAATTAGATACTGACTTATAGGGGGAGCAAGAAAAGATACAAAAGAAAGATATTTCTGCTGAGGTACACACTGCTGCAGGAGTTGAGGGGGAGGTGCCAAACCTAGCCCCAAGACTAGATATAGATGTTCAAAGCACAATAGTGGAACTAGAAATATCATCTGATTCTGAAAGTGTGGAAGAAGCCTCAGTACTTAAGAAAGGAAGATATTGGAGCTAAGGAAGACGAGTTCAGGCTACAAGAAGGCATTAAAGGCTAGGAAAACATCTCTTGCTCCAGAAGTAGACTTCAGTTCCCTACTGGTGAAACTGCAAGAAAAACTTTATGACCAAAGGCGTGCACTTGAAATATATATGGATGAAAGCCACAAGGAACTCCAACTTAATCTGACTCAAGACATCAAATCTATAAGATTTGAAGTAAATTTGCTCAAGAAGGAGATGGCAGACTACTTCCATAAGGGAGGTAATGATGTGGTATTCATTGTCAAGCAATAGGATGGAATAAAAACTAAGGTAGATGAACTGGTTATTTAGCAGGGATGTGTGCTAGAAAATCAGAAAAGACTGAATGAAAACTTGCTTGACACACATTCCATCAATTTAACCAAATTGACTGAACAGACCACGGCCATAAAAACTCATATGGACACAAAAGTATCTGCTATAGAAGCACAGATGAAACTGGATTTGGAAGAAGTTGATACTGCAATTAAAAATTCTGAGTTTGCTATTTCATCTCAAATAAAGAAATTTAAAGCCTACTATACAACTAGAAACTATCATGTGGTAGATCAAGTAAGATTTCAGAAAAATGACCTCAGGGATCATATTGCCTGATAAGTCATAAAGGGGGAGAGAGTGCTTATCAAAGCTAGCTCTGATCATGCCAAATGGGTATCCAATACTATCAGAGCTACCTTAGGATATCCACCATTATGTGATGACAATAACACTGCTGAATCTGGATGTCAACCTGCAATCTTAGAGGGGATGCAACCTGAAGTGGCTCAAATCATATATCTCCCTCCTGAGTATGAAGAAATTCATCAGGAAGTCCAGGATATGTACAACCCTCCACTGGATAAAGTGCCATTAATTTCTGAAGAAGTAGAAATGGCTGATCCAGTTTTGATTAAAGAACAAGGGCCCAAATATCCAAGAAAAGATTCAGAGAACAGGCTGAGGCTAGGCCTGACTTTGATAAATGGAGTCCAATCTCTAGAAGCATCATTCTCACTGCATGGAATGCAGTGGCTGAAAATCAGTATGACAGGGACAAGTGGTACTCCAAATAGGAATGGGATAATTATCTTACATAACAAGAAAAAATCTACAAATTTAGGAAGGACTTGAAGGCTGGTAGAATTCCTGAAAACTCCATAGTGCCTTGCAAGTATTTCCCCAAACCATTCCATTACTTTAAAAGGCAAAAGCTGAAAGCAGCTCAACTTAAGGCCAAAGACATCAAGAGAAAGAACCATGTTGATGAAGCTGAAGCTGAATTCAAAGCTACTGTTCAGCCAGGAAAAGAAATTGTAATCAGGGAACCAGATAAATCCTAATTTTAGACTGACTTGGTTCTTGGAGAACTTTGTAGATCTTTTGTTGTTTTGTTGTAACACATAAACATTGTAATCCTACTTTGTTTATATGATGAAGAAATTATTGATTGCCAACAGTTTATATACCTGTCTTTGAGTTGCATAGTTTCTTATGATATTTCTTGTTGAATATTTGTGTATGATATGCTAGAACTGCTATTGAATTAATTGAAATTGCTAAATATATCATGCTTATTTTTCCTTTTTATATTGGTGTATATCATAGACTATGGGTTATGACTTCTCAAAATAGTGGGAGATTGTTGGGTACATTGAAAATTGTGTACCTGATTTGGAGAAGCCTCACCTGACTCAATAATATACATCAGGTTGTATTTGATGGTGTATTGAGTTTATCTGTGCAGGCAGAAGAATGAAGAAAATATTCTAAGTACAAAAGTGTCAAGACATTTATAATGTGTCGACATATTTGAAGGAGCAACGTCGAGATCAGAAGCAAAGTTGTGTCGACACACAGGACTTGTGTCGACACCTGAAATTTGAGTTGACAACAGTTGTGTTGACACTCAGGACTAGTGTCGACACATTTAGATTTGAAGTGCTGACATGAGTAGAAGGACTTGTGTAGACATACAGAGGTTAAGACAAAATCAGCTGTGTCTACACATAGGACTTGTGTCGACATACAGATTTTGGGTCTACATCAGCTATGTTGACAAGTCACTGAAGTTTGTCGACACATTCTACAAAGGGAGTGTAGAGACTGGATGAAGAGCAGTGTCGACAGTTTCTGAAGAGTGTCGACAACATCAAAGGAGTTGTGTCGACACATTGTATAAAAGCTGTGTCGATAGTTTCTAAAGTTCGTCGACAA
The DNA here is from genome assembly GCA_039513925.1 of Platanthera zijinensis. Classification (NCBI taxonomy): domain Eukaryota; kingdom Viridiplantae; phylum Streptophyta; class Magnoliopsida; order Asparagales; family Orchidaceae; genus Platanthera; species Platanthera zijinensis. Next base: position 220,717,173 of record CM077079.1, read on the forward strand.
CACCAGAGGAAGTGTGTCGACACCCGGGTAATTGTATCGACACATACTTTATCTGTGTCAACACATACTATCCTTGTGTCTCGACCTATTCAGCTGAGTTAAATAACTCTAAGTGTCATATCTCCAGATAGAAGACTTGACAGCTGCCAGGATTGTCAAGGCCTGTTAGACATGTCAGAACTGTTCATCCACCGGATCAACCGGTTGCCTCTGATGTGATCGATAAATAGAGCCGAGCAATCAAAAAAAGAGAAGATATACACAGAAAGACAGAAAAATTAGAGGAAAGCCAAAAAGAAAGAGGAATACTTCAACAAGAATTCACAGAATTCTATACAGCAAGAAGGTTCTGATTCAAAATCAGAGAAGGAGACAACATCTCTTGGGATCTATCAATGATTTCTAAATCACTTCAGCAAGAAGGAAGAAGCTGAGTCTATATCACTTCTCAATAAGATTAAACGTAGGTTCTCTCTTTCAAGAAGCTTTGAATAAGCTCAGTAAGGTTGAATCTGATTCATTGCAGCAATGGTCTGAAGGAAGCAGATTAATCAAAATCTGATCAAGAATCCTTCACCCCTCTTTTCTCTTTATCCAGGTGAATGAAGAAAAGTAATTCTTTATACAAATTTCTGTAAGATCTATTTTTTTAGATCTGAGTGTAAGAGATTTCAATCTCTGAGTTGTAAGCCTGTAATTATAAAGGCTGAGGTAGGGCTATTAGCCTAAGGTAGGAGATTAAGTTCTCTGAGTTGTAGGCCTGGTGATAATGGATGAGGTAGGGCTTGATAGCGTGAGTGGTAGGAGTGTGGATTCACTCTGAGGTAGGGTTCTTAGGAAGAGCCTGAGGTGTAGAAGTTGTTGAAATCTGAGTTGTAGGAACCAGTTTGGGTTCTGAGTTGTAAGATCTGAGGATCTGAGAAGGTGGAAGGAAGTTTGGCTGAATCTACTGTATATCTAGATAGGTGAAGTGGGAAAGTGGATGTACCCATCTCTTGGGGAACCACTATAAACCTGTGTGTCTGCTATAATTGATGCGTTATATGTTGTGATTGCTATAGAATTTAGCTACACTATGAATAATCTATTATCTGCCTAAGGAAAAAGAATTGGATTTATTCACCCCCCCTAGGTGTTTAGATATTCTTGAAACCAATTCTTTCAAATAGCTAGTGCAGTGGATGACTCAATGCTCCAGAACTTATTCCACTACAAATCTGCCAAGGAGATGTGGTACTGTCTAGTTGTACTTATGGAAAGGACTAAAGAAGTGAGAGATGATCGCAAATCGTTGTTGAATCAGGAGTACGAAGCCTTTAAACAAGGTGCCAATGACTCCTTAGCTGATAGTTTTGATAACTTTTTCAAGATAGTCAACGGCCTCAGGAACTATGGCCGTGAATTCACTCATGGTGAACTGAACGACAAATTCCTCATATCCCTGACTAAGGAATGGGACACCAAGGTGGTTGCCATTAGAGAATTTGGGAAGCTATTAGAGATAGATCCATAGAACCTGTTCGAAAAGCTGCTCTCCTATAAACTCCAAATGAACACCAGAAAGAAGGAGGACCAAGCCAACCGATCTTCAAGCAAAGAGAAGTCTATAACCCTAAAGTCTGAAGATTCAAAGAAGTCCAAAGTTGTGTCACCCATAAGGACACGAGCTCCTGACACTCCTGAAGACTCTGAGCCCAGCAGATCAGGCTCCGAGCTATCGGACGGGGAGTTCTCCTTAATCTCCAAGTAGTTTAAGAATATGCTGAGGAAGAGGAGACAAAAGAAGAATAAATCTTCCTCTTCAGATTACAGAAGATCACATCGTGATGGTGATCGTCTGAAGAAAAGCTACAACAAGGAGGACAGGTATAAATCGAAACCTAGTAAATTTTCTTCCTCAGATGTTGTTTTCTACTGTTGCAATAAATCAGGTCACATGATCGCAGAGTGTCCATATAAGAAGATGGACAGCTCCAGGAAGGACGAGAAGAGATCCTTCAAAGGAAAGAAGAAAGAAGAAAAGAGCTTCGTCGCCAAGAAGTCGAAGACTCTCAGTGTGTTGGGGCTGCGGTCCGGAATCGCCCCCGCGCTGCGGTGCTATGCGGTAATGGCTTAACTGGCTGCCCCGTGGATCCTCCCGAGGACCTTTGATATAAAGATTAGTGGCGCCGTCCTCCAACAGTCCGGGCTTTTGGTGCGAGTGGTTGCGCTAAGTCCTCTCAATTGGTATCAGAGGGGGTCGCGGGTTCGAAACCCCGGGGTCGTTTCCGGGGGGGATTGTTGGGGCTGCGGTCCGGAATCGCCCCCGCGCTGCGGTGCTATGCGGTAATGGCTTAACTGGCTGCCCCGTGGATCCGCCCGAGGACCTTTGATATAAAGATTAGTGGCGCCGTCCTCCAATAGTCCGGGCTTTTGGTGCGAGTGGTTGCGCTAAGTCCTCTCACAGTGACAGTGACTCGAGAGTGTCAAGTTCTAAAAACGAAGAATCATACTTTGGGCTTATAACTCAATCAGATGAAGAAGTGGGCGACTCAGAGTACCCCGGGAAGGTAAACTCGCACACCATTCTCTCAAAATCTGAAACCTCCACCAATGGTCATGAAGACTATTCTTCAGATGAGAATGAATCAAAATTGTGTGATCAGCACGAGCACCTCTTAAATGCTTTCGACAAATGCCATAGGGTAGTCCGAAAGCAAGTTAAGGAGATTGCCTCCCTCAAGGCAGTGGAAACTGAGCTGAAGGAAGAAATTGCAAAATTGCTTCTTCTCAGAGATGAATTCCACTCCCTGAAAGAGGAACTAAAGGGCTCCGCTGAGATATTAATTCTGAAAGAAAAATATCTTGATGAGCTGCAATAAAAGCCTACGGTGGAGAGAAAACTCGTTGAGAGCTACTCCCAACCGAAGACTGTTCTACCTATCATTAATGAGTTCTCCGCTCAGAAGAACGGTAGTGGTCTTGTCCACGTCCGTGCAAAAGGTAAGGCTGCCAAGAAGGCTAGTGCCAAAGAAAAGGAGAATGCACCCATGGATCAACCTTCGTTCAGGAAAGTAATCTTTCCGACAAACAAGTTTGACCTCTAATCGTCCTATGGTCATCATTCTAGGCCTAATCACATAGATCCCAAGAACAGATACCAGGGATGGACCCATCCCCGTAACTGTGGTTCCAGCGTGTTCAAATCACCATTTAAGGAAATTCAGATGAAGAGTTATGGTCCATATATGCATGGCCATAACAATAAGAAGGCACCAAAAGCCACATCTGTTGTGCCAAAGGATAAGGAGATGGGAAGCCCCTATGTATGCTACAACCAGGAGGCCTCCACCTCTAAGAATGCTACCACTGATAGACCACACTTTCAAAGGGTAAAGCAGGAATACAAACAAAGGTACAACAGATTCGACTGTTGGTGCTGCAGTAAAATTGGTCATTTTGGCGCAGATTGTTGGTATAACCCTGCCAATATTGTAACTCCTAGAGTTAGCTATGCGAGACCAATCACTCACAAGGCTAATGTTCCTAGGGGGAGTATGCTAACCAGGAACCAAGGACCCAAATACATTTGGGTTCCTAAGGTAAACCGATTTATTTTTGCAGGAATGTCCAAAGGCAAATAGAACTTCGATCTGGTATTTGGACAGTGGATGCTCTCGGTACATGACCGGGACAAGAAGCCTTTTGCGTGATTATACCCCAGTCAGAGACGGACCAAAAGTCATCTTTGGAGGTTTAGACCGAGGAACAATAAAAGGTTATGGTATGGTTTGCAATGGCGTAGTCTCTTTTATAGACGTTGCTTATGTTAAAAGATTACACCATAATCTTATAAGCATAAGTCAACTATGTGACAAAGGTTACATCATTGAGTTCTGCAAGGACAAGTGTCTGATAAAATTGTCTCCAAATTTGGAGAGGGCCTTAACAAGCACTCAGAGCAAAAATATTTTTTGTTTAAATTTCCTTTGCTTAGACACTTCTACCCCAGTGTGCTTTTTGGCAAAAAGTAGTACGTCTCTCTGTGATCAATGACACAAGAGATTAGCACATATTAATTTTAAAACCTTAAATATGTTGTTTTCTCACAACTTAGTGCGCGATGCCCCCAGCATTAAGTGCCTTAAAGAGAGTCCATGTGACTTCTGTTAAATAGAAAAGCAGACACGGGCTACCTTCAAGGGTATTGCTTTGAAATATTCTTCTCAAAGCTTATACTTGCTTCACATGGACTTATTCGGTCCTATGCCTATTCACAGCTTAGGAGGTAAGGTCTATACGTTAGTAATCATTGATGATTACTCATGTTTTACTTATGTGTTCTTTCTAAAACACAAGTCAGACACCTTTGTGTCTTTCACTAATTTTGTCCGACAAATTCAGAACGAACCGAACTGCTCAGTGGTCAAAATCAGAAGTGACCACGGAACAGAGTTTGAGTCTGGTGCCATGACAGAGTTCTATGAAAGTCAAGGTATCTTTCATGAGTTTTCCTCCCCGCACACTCCACAAAAAATTGGAGTAGCAGAGAGAAATAATAGAACCCTCAATGAAGCATGTACAATAATGTTGAACAACGCTTCACTTCCGGAGTACTTCTGGGCTGAAGTAGTCAACATGACTTGTCACGTACAAAACAGAGCACTCATCAACAAAAGCTATCGTAAGACCCCCTTTAATCTATTGAAGTGCAGAAAATCGACTGTGTCCTACTTTAGAATCTTTGGAAGCAAATGCTTCATACTTAATAATGTGAAGCATTACCATACAAAGTTTAGTGAAAAATATTTTGAAGGTATTTTTGTAGGATATAGTAGCCATAGTAAGGCATATAGGATCTTTAATAAGAAAACCCTGGGGGTAGAAGAGTCTATAAATGTTGTATTTGATGAGACAATAGCAGCTTATCTAGTGTTATTAGTGCAGATACAGGTACCCGGTTCAAGGAGCTAAGCCTGGATGAAGCTATCAAGGAAGACAGTCCAAGCTCAGTAAAGATCGTCGATCCAGGCTTGGTGGATGAAGAACCTTTAGAGGATGAAGTACCTCAACCCATAGAGGCTGCACAAGATGTTGTAGAGCCTGCTTTAGAGAGGGAAAGGAATCCAAGGTTCCGACACCTAAGAGATCACCCAGCTAATCTAATCATCGGAGAGCCAGGCGATGGTGTGAGAACCAGAAGAGGTACAGCTAATGAAGTTTTGCATCTAAGTTTTCTGTCTTACGTTGAACCGAAGAAGTTATAGGAAGCGAATAAAGATGCCTTTTGGATAATGGCAATACAAGAGGAGCTCAACCAGTTTGAACGATGCAAAGTCTGGGAGCTGGTACCCAGACCCAAAGGACAGAACGTGATGAGCACCAAGTGGATATTTAGAAACAAGCTGGACGAGAATGGAGTAATCATCAAGAATAAAGCCCGGCTTGTAGCTCAAGGATACCAACATGAAGAGGGGATCGACTTCGACCAGAGCTTTTCTCTGGTGGCCAGGCTCGAAGCGATCAGGTTGTTTCTTGTGTATGCTACCCTCCAAGGCTTCACTATCTACCAAATGGATGTGAAGTCATCATTCCTCAACGAGGATCTGAAAGAGGAAGTATACATAGCGCAACACCAAGGTTTTGTAAACACTAAATTCCCTGATCATGTTTTCTTTTTAAATAAAGCTCTATATGATTTAAAACAAGCTCCCCGAGCTTGGTACGAGACGTTGTCTAGCTTTCTTCTTGAGAACAAGTTCACAAGGGGAAAGATAGACAAGACATTATTTCTTAGGGAAGTTAAAGGCAAGATTTTGCTAGTGTAAATCTATGTCGACGACATCATATTTGGTTCTACGGAAGATAGTCTTTGCAAAAAGTTTTCTAAACTTATGCTTGGGAAGTTTGAAATGAGCAGTATGGGTGAGCTGAAGTATTTCTTAGGACATCAGGTGAAGCAATCTGAAGATTGGATTTTCATCTCTCAGACGTAGTTCACCAAGGAATTTCTTAAGAAATTCAGAATGGAGAGCGCAACCTCTATGAGAACTCCAATGGGTTCAACTGTGTCTCTAGACAAGGATGAGAAAGGGAAACCTTTTTATAAAACCAAGTACAGAAGCATAATTGGATCCTTACTCTACCTGACTGCCAGTAGACCAGATATAATGTTCTCAACATGTGTCTGTTCTATATATCAGGTGAACACTAAGGAATCTCATTACATCGCTGCAAAGAGGATCTTAAGATACCTTAAGGGTACACCGAATCTTGGATTATGGTACAAAAGAAGTAATGACGTCGAACTAATTGGCTTTTCAGATGCTGATTTTGCAGGTAGTGGGGATGACAGAAAAAGCACTTCCGGGACGTACCAATTCCTCGGAAGACGGCTCATTTCTTGGAGCAACAAGAAGCAGAATTGTGTCGTAACATCTACTACCAAGTCAAAGTATATCTCTGCGGGTAGCTATTGTGCACAGCTACTATGGATATGGAATCAGTTGGAAGATTATAACTTGGAGTTCAGAGAGATTCCTATGTTTTATGACTCCTCCAGCACTATCGCAATCGCAAACAATCCAGTTTCCCACAGCCGGACCAAGCACATCGAAGTGCGCTACCACTTCATCCGGGAGCATGTGGAGAACAAGGACATAGCCCTCAGCTATGTCCCGACAGACAAGCAGGTTGTCGATATCTTTACGAAGCCGTAGGACGAGACCAAGTTCTCATTTTTTTTCAAAATGGAGCTCAGTATGCTAAACAAGGACTCGTGAAGAAGGTCTAGCAAGCAAAATTGATCTCGGGATCCAGTTCTTCAAAGATTTTTTTTTAAAAGTCCAATTCAGTGAATATTGGTCGTTTCATCGCAAACTCATACAAGTTTTGCCGAATCGGACTCCTCCAATAGCAAAATGCGGCGAAGTATTATAACGCCCCCGATTTTTTCTACGATTATTTAATTCTCGTTTGGCGTTACGTCGATGTGTTTTCTTGGCTTGTGTCATCTGTTGAGTGTGGTCTTAACTCCTTAGAGCTGAGTGGCCTATTATGTAGCCTATTGGCAAGATCTCCCTAGCAAGCTGAGTCGTTTTGGGTGACCCGGTGTGGCCTCTCGGGGGATGCTTGTGTTTTGGCTTCGGGTGGGTATAACTCAAGTTTTGTTCATCGAAAGTTAATTTTGACTTCGTCGTTGCGTTCATAGCATGGGTATTTAGCTATTGTGCGAGTTTCGTCGAATTCCGAGATAGTTCGATTTTCGCGTCATTTTGGGTGTGCTAATAATAAATATAAATAAGTAATATTTTAAGCTATTTAAATGATTCTTTTCGGTCAAAAGCTTTGAGAGTGACCCAGCGGCTTAGGAGGCGGTTAAGGCTGTATAGGCGTGTTTAGATTTATTTAAAAGCCTTAAGCCAAATTAGCGGGCTCATTCTTCTTCTTCCCGAAAACCGTCGCCTGCTCCTGTTCGCGGAAAACAGAGGAAAACCGTCGGACCAGCTACCCCTTCGGACGGCGATTCCGGGAGCGTTTGTGGATGGATTTCGATTCCAAGAGTGGATCTGGATTGCTCTCTCTTAGATCTTCGTTTCTACGGTAAGAGATTTGATTTTCGTAGGGTTTTTAGGAGGTTTGGATTTTCAGTTTTTGCTCTTTCCGCCATTAAAGCTCGGGATGTGCTGGCTAGGTGTTGTTGCTGCTGGTGCCGAGGGAGAGGAAGGGCTCGAGTGAAGCTTCGCTGAAAAATCGAGGCAAGTGGTTCTTGCACTTGTTGTTTTGATTTGCCCCCTCTTAATTACCCGGTTAGCCCTAGGATAGAAGCCAAGTTTTCTCTGTTGCTTTGCTAAAATTCTGTACAGTGGTTTCCCTTTATGAGCCCCCCCCCCCCCCCCCCCCCCGTGTGCTGTTTTTGCTCAACCCGCTGGTTGTTTCCGCCATTTAGACTCCAGATTGTTATGTCTGGTTTGGTGCTATTGCGGGTGAACCAAGGGAGAGAGAGGGAGATTTCTGTGGTAGTGCTCTGGTTAGAACCAGACTTAGTAAGCTCTCGGGTTTTGGCGTTGAGTGTCGTGCACACACTCAAAGCCAAAAGCCGCCCGGGTTTGGCGTTGAGTGTGGTGCACACACTCAAAGCCATAGTTCGGCCTGTTTCTTTTTTCGGCTAAGTACTAGGGCATTGAGTGAGGTGGACTCACTCAATGTCGCAGCCCCTACTAGCGGCTAGGTACTTTGGCATTGAGTGAGTCGACCTCACTCAATGCCATTTCCGTTTTGGCGTTGAGTGAGGTGAACTCACTCAACGGCGCGGATTTCTGTGTGGCCAAGTACTTTGGCGTTGAGTTAGGTGGGCTCACTCAACGCCGCAGCCTTTTCTGAGGCTAAGTACTTTGGCGTTGAGTGAGTCGACCTCACTCAACGCCATTTCAGTTTTGGCGTTGAGTGAGGTGAACTCACTCAACGTCGTAGCTTTCTGTGCAGTCAAGTACTTTGGCGTTGAGTGAGGTGGGCTCACTCAACGTCGCAGCCTTTTCTGAGGCTAAGTACTTTGGCATTGAGTGAGTCGACCTCACTCAACGCCATTTCGGTTTTGGCGTTGAGTGAGGTGAACTCACTCAATGCCGTAGACCTGTTTGCGGCCAAGTCCTTTGGCATTAAGTGAGTGAACCTCACTCAACGCCATTGCTTTTTTGGCGTTGAGTGAGGTAGACTCACTCAACGTCGCAACCCTTCTTTGCGGCAAGGTCCTCCGGCGTTGAGTGAGTCAACCTCACTCAACGCCATTGCTATTTTGGCGTTGAGTGAGGTCAGCTCACTCAACGTCGCAGCTTCTTTGTTTGCGGCTAAGTGCCAGGGCGTTGAGTAAGTGAACCTAACTCAATGCCATTGCTGTTTTGGCGTTGAGTGAGGCCAGCTCACTCAACGCCACTGTCTCTGTTTGCAGTTAAGTGCCAGGGCGTTGAGTGAGTGAACCTCACTCAACGCCATAGCTGTTTTGGAGTTGAGTGAGGTTAGCTCACTAAACGCCAGAGTTTTCTTGCGGGAGGCGTTGAGTGAGTGAACCTCACTCAACGCCATAGCTGTTTTAGCGTTGAGTGAGGTTAGCTCACTCAACGCCAGAGCTGTTCTTGCGGAGGGCGTTGAGTGAGTGAACCTCACTCAACGTCATGGTTGTTTCTGGCACTGAGTGAGGCTAACTCACTCAACGCCAAGGTCTGGTTAGGCATGGAGTGAGTGGGGCTTACTCAACGCCAAGCCGTGTTGAGTCATCTCAACGCTGTTCCCTTACCTTGATTTTCGCTCCCGAGTGAATTCCTTGATTTTGATGTTCCTTGTCGGCTATGTTTTCTTTCCCAAAGGCCGAATCGTGGGTCGTGGTTAGTAGTGGTGGTTTGAAGCTCTTATGGGAGGTGGTGTTGTGTAATTTAGCCGTGGCCACCCGTTTCTTTTATCTTGCTCCAGGTATGGGCTGGGCAAGGGGGTGGGAGTTCCCTAGTGCTTTCACATGTAGACCCTTGAGCTTTGTTTGCTTGGAAATGGTGGATTGGGGACTGAGTTTGCCTCCACCCCGGATCCGTGTTGTTTATTTTGCTACTACCATCTCTCACAGCTTAGGGTGTTAGACGTTTCTTCCTTGGTAGATTGCAGTATTTGGGATTATGGTAGCCTTGTAGACTCTGCAGTATTTGGGCAGAGTTATTGTTGTGTCCTCGCACTTAGTGCACTTCCTTTTTGTCATGCCTTGGGAAGTTATGACTGTTACTGCTTTGTTTTTCTCTTTTACTTATCTTCTGATTGACACTTTCGAGTAGTTTTCTTGATTTGCTTACTGAGGTATTCTTTCTTCTTTGAATGCCTCAGGTTCTGGATAGTAGCCGCTCTGACGGCTAGTGGTGTTGTGCAGTTGCTGGTTGTCTCTAGTGCTATATAGATCAGTTCCTTGTTTTTTTGCAAGGTAGTTTTGATGTTGTTTTTCTTACAGACATACATACTTGTCAGTGGGTTCGTGTCAGTTTGTTGGCGCCCACTGGTAGTTTTACTTTGATACTAGATATGTTGTATTTTTGTTGCTACCCTTTTTTAGATTGTCTACTTGCTCTGGGGATGATTTATGCTAGGTTGTTTGTTACTTTTAAACCTAAAAATAATATTATAAGTATATCACATGATCAGCATGTTTTATAAAACTCAAACACTATTTTCAAATAACGTAAAAAGAATCATTTTCTTATATAAGGTATAAATTAAATGTAGGGTCTTGCATGGTATAAGTTGTCCTCTAGGGGCACTTATGCCCTCTTTTAGAATGTCAAACCTGAATGAAGTATTTTCCGCAGCGTATAAGTATAGTTTTTAAACTGTGGATTAGATGATCCACCGCGCCGAGGGATACGGCCTTTAAAAATATAACTGATTTTCTAATCATTTAACTCATAAATTTTCATAAAGTATAGTTGATATTGGTTTGCCTGAGCGTCGGCAGTTATCCCCTGCTCGACGTGTCATCATGACGCGTGTTTTCTCCTACTCTGATAATTCATTTTCCTCGGAGAAAATACGGGTTGTGACAGTTGGTATCAGAGGGAGGTTGCTTGACAGGCTAGTCGGGCAACCTTCCCTTTTGATTGCATTAGTTGTTCAGCATCATGTCATTCACACACCGATATGTCATCAGCACATCTTGGAAAAAGCACGAACACTGCACTCATAGCATAACATGAAGTATACGGGGTATATTATGTAGTATGGGATGCATAATATGTGTTCTTATATGGATCCACCATAGGGGCAACATGTGAGGGTTATGTAGTATGGGATGCATAACCTCACCACATGGCTGTGACTAGCTCGTTTTCGTTGCATGAAAATGTTCTGTAGTATGGGATGCATAACATTTTCATGTGTACGCCGCTCATAACATGCATTAGGGCCTTTTTAGAATGCATAGCACAAACATGCATAGCATAACATTGCATAAGCACAACGTGCCAAGCTAAAGACTGCCAGGATGATATATGTACACACATAAGTTTTCGAGTCAAAAATAATATAAAGTCATGCATTCCCGACCTAGGCACAAGAGTTAGTATGGTGGTGGTTAAAAATCATAGGTTAAGTCATAACATCAATTTTTGTAAAAAATAAACTCCCAGAGCAAGTTTAGCAGCTTTAAGTTCATATTAATGTATGTATTGTCTGTACTTGTAGATAGTTGCAGTTGTTGTACTAGGATCTAACAAATGTTATTATGATTTTAGGATGGCAAGACTTCCTTCGACTAGATCGACTCCCCTGTCTGAGGGTGAGTCATCTGGAGCACAGAATGATGCGGTGATCGAGAGCTTGCGACAGAGTAGCGATTCCTTGAGCAGGCAGATGGTGGAGGTGCGAGCCCAGATCCAGTCTTTGGTGGCAGTTGTGGTAGGACAGACTCAGGGAGTGCAAGGCCCTGCAGGGGGGATTGTTGTTCCTCCTCCTCCTGCACCCCTGAGACCTCTAGTGGTGGTGCCAACGGAGATGGCATTTATCTCACAGTTTCAGAGACTTAGCCCTCCTACTTATGATGGGAAGACAGATTTCATGGTCATAAACGATTGGCTGATCTCCATGGAGGAGATGTTCTCGTACTCCGGTATTTCAGATGATTAGAGAGTGATGATAGCCGCCTATCAGCTCAAGGGTTTGGCTAAGAGTTGGTGGCTTAGAGAAAAGGAGAGCTTGGTAGCTGGTTGCTCTTGGGAAGTGTTCAAGGAAATGCTGCTGAGGTAGTTGTTGCCTTCGGTCGACCGTGACCGTCTTATGAATGACTTCCTCCACCTGAAGCAAAGGCAACTCACGGTCGGTGAGTATGAGATAGAGTTCAGCAAGTTGAGCCGCTTTGCTCCTGGGTTGGTGAGTGTTGAGGCTGATCGAGTAAAGCGGTTTCTTGGTGGCTTGAGGAACGAGGTGCAGCAGTTGACCAGTGCTTATTGATCAAATACTTATGTGGGGGTAGTGGAGGCTGCTCTGAAGGTGGAGGCTATCGAGACCACAAAGAGAAGAGGCCAGCAAATGAGGAAGGACAAGAGGAAGTCCTTCAAGGAGAAGAAACCCTAGGTACCCGGTGCTGTATTGGGAAAGAAGAGCAAGGTGGTGTGTAACTTCTGTGGTCGGTCGGGCCACCCTGTCGAGAGGTGTTTCAAGAAGGCAGCAGCTCAAAAGAAGGAGCAAGTTCATGCTATTCAGGGTACTCTTAGGAGGGATGTTTCCTGTTCTGTTTGCAAGTGACCCGGGCATGATGCTGCCCAGTGCTGGTCCAAGGATAAAGTCTGCTATCAGTGTGGGAAGAAGGGTCACATCAAGTCTAGGTGTCCTCGGGTCCAGCCTGCTCTTCATGCAGTTCCACTTCAGGCGCTACCTCCACCTCAGCGTGTGGACAAGGGCAAGGGAAATTTGAACGTGATCTCTTCCGAGGAGGCTCAAGCTTTGACTCAGGTCATCTCAGGTTAGTTGTTTTACCAGCCTAAAGGTTTTATTTTTGTTTTTAATAGAATGTTTGCAGTTTTGTTTTGGTAGTTCCTTAGTTGTATATACTCTTATAGAGAAATTTAAGGTGAAGAACCGTTGGGCGCGTGTTCTGTTTGAATCTGGCGCTACCCACTCATTTGTGGCTAGAGCCTTTGTAGAGCGACATCGGTTGACTCTAGATCGAGTTCGGGATACCTTCTGTGTCAAGTTCCCCTCTAGTGAATCAGTGTTATCATATTTTGGCATTCTAGATTACCCTGTTTTGTTGGGAGACTTTCTTGTGAAGGCAGACTTGAAGATGATTGATCTGGAGGACTTCGATGTTATTCTAGGCATGGACTGGCTGTCTAAGTATGATGCGGTTATTCAGTGTAAAGGGAAGCGCTTGGATTTCATCAAGGACAACGGTCAGCCCAGAAGCGTGTATGTTGATCCGTGCCAGGATTCTCTTGTCATCTCTGCGGTATGTGTTCAGAAGCTGTTTCATTCTGATTATTTTGCTTGTTTAGTCTCGGTGGTTGGAACCGTTGTTAGCGTACCACGCTTGGAGGAGATTCCTGTTGTTCGTGATTTCGCTTATATTTTTCTTGATGATCTTCCTTGTCTTCCTCCCGATAAGGATGTTGAGTTTGTGATTGATTTGGAACCGGGTACGCGTCCTATTGCTAAGGCGCCGTACCGGATGGCCCCCCGTGAGTTAGAGGAGTTGCGAGTCTAGTTGGATGAGTTGTTGGCAAAAGGGTTATCAGGCAGAGTTCGTCGCCTTGGGGTGCTCCTGTTCTGTTTGTGAAGAAGAAAGATGGGTCGATTCGGCTTTGCATCGACTACAGGGAGTTGAACAAAGTAACTATTAAGAACAGGTACCCTTTACCGAGGATCGATGACTTATTTGATCAGTTGCGCAGTAGCACAGTGTTCTCCAAGATCGATCTTCGTTCTGGCTATCATCAGCTCAGGATCCGTGAGGCAGATATTCCGCGGACTGCGTTTAGATCAAGGCATGGAAATTTTGAGTTCTTTGTGATATCGTTTGGTTTGACCAACGCACCATCGGCTTTCATGGATATGATGAACCAGGTGTTCAAGGATTTCCTAGACAAGTTCGTTGTGGTTTTCATCGATGACGTACTGGTCTATTCCCGCAGCGCTGAGGAGCATGAGCAGCATCTGCGCTTGGTTCTATCGGAGTTGAGGAATCACAAGTTATTCACCAAGTTGAGCAAGTGCGAATTTTGGTTGCCTCAGGTCTCATTTCTGGGCCACGTGGTGAACAAGGATGGGATCTCGATCGACCCAGAAAAGATCGCAGCAGTGATGGATTGGAGTAGGCTGGGCTTGCCCAAGGAGATCAGGAGCTTTCTAGGGTTGGTCGGCTACAACAAGAGGTTCGTAGAGGGTTTCTCTACCCTAGCTGCACCTTTGACCAGGTTGACTCAGAAGAACGCGGCCTTTGTTTGAAGCGAGAAGTGCGAAGAAGCCTTCCTGGAGCTAAAGAACAGATTGTGCACTGCTCTCGTTCTGACCCTACCTACTGAGGGTGTGGAGTATGATGTGTATGTGGATGCTTCGCATGTTGGTATGGGCTGTGTGTTTATGCAGGTTGGAAAAGTGTTTGCGTATGGGACAAAACAATTAAAGACTCATAAGAGAAATTACCCTAAGCATGACCTTGAGTTTGCAGCGGTGATTTATGCGTTGAAGCTGTGGAGGCATCTACTTTATGGGGCTCAGGGCAAGATCTTCACTTATCACAAGAGCCTGAAGTATGTGTTCACGCAGAAGGAGTTGAATCTGCGCCAACGTCGGTGGCTAAAGTATGTTGCCGATTATGATGTAGAGATCCAGTATCATCCAGGCAAGGCCAATGTGGTGGCTGACGCCCTAAGTCGGAAGACGGGGAAGATCTTTAATCTCTCCGCCGACCGTTTAGTAGAAGAGTTCCTCCTTATGGATATCTCAGTGGGATGTTGTGACATGCAGAGTAGTTTGGCAGTGGCAGAGCCGTCTTGGATTACTCTTACTAGATTGAACCAGAAGGATGATCCGGACCTTCTGCACTTATACTCCAGGACTGAGAGAGGGGAGTTGCCGGATTTTTCTATCGATGATGCGGGTACTTTGAAGTACCGCGGTAGATTTTGCATCCCCGCTGTTGGGGACATCAGGGGTATGATATGCAGAAAGGCTCATGGATCCAGTGTTGCCTACCATCTAGGGTCTACAAAGATGTATCATGATTTGAAGCAAATTGCCTGGTGGTATGGGATGAAGAGTGATATAGCCCGATTTGTTATTGAGTGCCACACTTGCAAGCGTGTGAAGGCCGATCACGGAAGGCCTGGTGGCAAGTTGACTCCATTAGAGATCCGGACTTAGAAGTGGGATAGTATTTCTATGGACTTCATCATGGGCTTACCGAAATTTCCAAGGGGATTTGATTCTGTTTGGGTCATAGTGGATACACTGACGAAGTGTGCTCACTTCGTGCCATATAAGATTGACTATCCGATGAAGAAGATAGCAGAGTTGTACTTGAATGAGGTCATCAGATTGCACGGTGTGCCTGTTAGCATCATTTCTGATCGAGACTCCCGGTTTACTTCTCGTTTTTGGCAGAGTTTGCAGGAGGGTTTGGGTACAGATCTGAGGTATTCTACTGCTTACCACCCACAGACCAATGGGCAGACAGAGCGGGTGAACCAGATAGTTGAGGATATGATCAGATGCTACATTCTAGACCACGGTGGAGCGTGGGATGAGCGGTTGCGACTTATGGAGTTTGCATACAACAACAGTTATCAAGAAAGTTTGTAAATGGCTCCGTTCGAAGCTTTGTATGGGAGGCGCTGCAGAACTCCCTTGTTTTGGGCTGAGGCAGGTAAGAGACCCTTGTTGGGTCCGGATGCGCTCTAGGAGATGGAAGTCGCGGTGAAGCTTATTCGAGAAAAGCTTCATATAGCTCAGGAGAGATATGAGAAGAACGCCAATCGGCGTAGGTCTGACTTGTAGTTTTCTATAGGGGACCTTGTGTTTCTTAAGGTTTCCCCGATGGTTGGTGTTAAGAGGTTCGGTAAGAACCGAAAATCGGACCCGAGGTATGTTGGCCCGTTTAAGATTATTGAGCGGATTGGCGTGTCAGCTTATAGGTTGGATTTGCCAGTAAACTTCCCAGGTGTTCATAATGTATTTCATGTAAGCCAATTGCGAAAGTGTGTGCGCAGCAGTGGGCAAGTCTTGGATGTTGTGCCCCAGTTGGAGCCTAATCTCTCTTTTGTTGAAGTGTCGGTCCGCATTTTTGATACTCAAGATCGGGTGCTGCGAAGGAAGTCCATCCCGATGTTCAAGGTTCTATGGAAGAATCAAGATTTGGAAAGCGTGACTTGGGAGTTAGAGTCGGCTATGAGGGAGGCTCACCCTCAGCTGTTTCCCTAATTGGATTGGTATGTTTCCTTCTTATAATGTTTGGCTTGTTACTTTTCCTTCTATAGTAGAAGTGTTGTGCGTAAAGTTTCGGGACGAAACTTTCTTTTAGGGGGAGTGACTGTAACGCCCCCGATTTTTTCTGCGATTATTTAATTCTCGTTTGGCGTTACGTCGACGCGTTTTCTTGGCTTGTGTCATCTGTGGAGTGTGGTCTTAACTCCTTAGAGCTGAGTGGCTTATTTTGTAGCCTATTGGCAAGATCTCCTTAGCAAGCCGGGTCGTTTTGGGTAACCCGGTGTGGCCTCTCGGGGGATGCTTGTGTTTTGGCTTCGGGTGGGTATAACTCAAGTTCTGTTCGTCGAAAGTTAATTTCGACTTTGTCGTTGCGTTCGTAGTATGGGTATTTAGCTACGGTGCGAGTTTCGTTGAATTCCGAGGTAGTTCGTTTTTCGCGTCATTTTGGGTGTGCTAATAATAAATGTAAATAAGTAATATTTTAAGCTATTTAAATGATTCTTTTCGGTCAAAAGCTTTGAGAGTGAACCGGCGGCTTAGGAGGCGGTTAAGGCTGTATAGGCGTGTTTAGATTTATTTAAAAGCCTTAAGCCAAATTAGCAGGCCCATTCTTCTTCTTCCCGAAAACCGTCGCCTGCTCCTGTTCGCGGAAAACAGAGGAAAACCGCCGGACCTGCTACCCCTTCGAACGGCGATTCCGGGAGCGTTTGTGGACGGATTTCGATTCCGAGAGTGGATCTGGATTGCACTCTCTTAGATCTTCGTTTCTACGATAAGAGATTTTATTTTCTTAGGGTTTTTAGGAGGTTTGAATTTTCGGTTTTTTCTCTTTCCGCCATTAAAGCTCGGGATGTGCTGGCTAGGTGTTGCTGCTGCTGGTGTCGAGGGAGAGGAAGGGCTCGAGTGAAGCTTCGCTGAAAAACCGAGGCAAGTCGTTCTTGCACTTGCTGTTTTGATTTTCCCCCTCTTAACTACACGGTTAACCCTAGGATAGAAGCCAAGTTTTCTCTGTTGCTTTGCTAAAATTCTGTACAGTGGTTTCCCTTTATAAGCCCCCCCCCCCCCCCCCCCCCCCCCGCCCTTGTGCTATTTTTGCTCAACCTGCTGGTTGTTTCTGCCATTTAGACTTAGGATTGTTATGTCTGGTTTGGTGCTATTGCGGGTGAAGCCAAGGGAGAGAGAGGGAGATTTCTGTGGTAGTGCTCTGGTTAGAACCAGACTTGGTAAGCTCTCGGGTTTTTGCGTTGAGTGTGGTGCACACACTCAAAGCCAAAAGCCGCCCGGGTTTGGCGTTGAGTGTGGTGCACACACTCAAAGCTATAGTTCGGCCTATTTCTTTTTTCGGCTAAGTACTAGGGCGTTGAGTGAGGTGGACTCACTCAACGCCGCAGCCCCTGCTAGCGGCTAAGTACTTTGGCGTTGAGTGAGTCGACCTCACTCAACGCCATTTCCATTTTGGCATTGAGTGAGGTGAACTCACTCAACATCGCGGCTTTCTGTGTGGCTAAGTACTTTGGCGTTCAGTGAGGTGGGCTCACTCAACGCCGCAGCCTTTTCTGAGGCTAAGTACTTTGGCGTTGAGTGAGTCAACCTCACTCAACGCCATTTCGGTTTTGGCGTTGAGTGAGGTGAACTCACTCAATGTCGTAGCTTTCTGTGCAGCCAAGTACTTTTGCGTTGAGTGAGGTGGGCTCACTCAACGCCGCAGCCTTTCTGAGGCTAAGTACTTTGGCGTTGAGTGAGTCGACCTCACTTAATACCATTTTGGTTTTGGCGTTGAGTGAGGTGAACTCACTCAACGTCGTAGACCTGTTTGCGGCCAAGTCCTTTGGCATTGAGGTAGTGAACCTCACTCAATGCCATTGCTATTTTGGCGTTGAGTGAGGTAGACTCACTCAACGCAGCATTCCTTCTTTGCGGCCAGGTCCTCCGACGTTAAGTGAGTCGACCTCACTCAACGTCATTGCTGTTTTGGCGTTGAGTGAGGTCAGCTCACTCAACGCCGCAACTTCTTTGTTTGCGGCTAAGTGTCAGGGCGTTGAGTGAGTGAACCTCACTCAATGTCATTGCTGTTTTGGCATTGAGTGAGGCCAGCTCACTCAACGCCACTGTCTCTGTTTGCAGTTAAGTGCCAAGGCATTGAGTGAGTAAACCTCACTCAACGCCATAGCTATTTTTGCATTGAGTGAGGTTAGCTCACTCAATGCCAGAGTTTTCTTGCGGGAGGCATTGAGTGAGTGAATCTCACTCAACGCCATAGCTGTTTTGGCATTGAGTGAGGTTAGCTCACTCAACGCAAGAGCTGTTCTTGTAGAGGGCGTTGAGTGAGTGAACCTCACTAAATGCTATGGTTGTTTCTGGCGCTGAGTGAGGCTAACTCACTCAACGCCAAGGTCTGGTTAGGCGTGGAGTGAGTGGGGCTTACTCAACGCCAAGCCGTGTTGAGTCATCTCAACGCTGTTCCCTTACCATGATTTTCGCTCCCGAGTGAATTCCTTGATTTTGATGTTCCTTGTCGGCTATGTTTTCTTTCCCAAAGGCCGAATCGTGAGACGTGATTAGTAGTGGTGGTTTGAAGCTCTTATGGGGGGTGGTGTTGTGTAATTTAGCCGTAGCCACCCTTTTCTTTTATCTTGCTCCAGGTACAGGCTGGGCAAGGGGGTGGGAGGTCCCTAGTGCTTTCACATGTAGACCCTTGAGCTTTGTTTGCTTGGAAATGGTGGATGGGGGACTGAGTTTGCCTCCACCCCGGATCCGCGTTGTTTATTTTGCTACTACCATCTCTCATAGCTTAGGGTGTTTGACGTTTCTTCCTTGGTAGATTGCAGCATTTGGGCTCATGGTAGCCTTATAGACTCTGCTGTATTTGGGCAGAGTTACTGTTGTGTCCTCGCACTTAGTGCACTTTGTTTTTGCCATGCCTTGGGCAGTTGTGACTGTTACTGCTTTTTTTTCCTCTTTTACTTATCTTCTGATTGACACTTTCGAGCAGTTTTCTTGTTTTGCTTGCTGAGGTATTCTTTCTTCTTTGAATGCCTCAGATTCTGGATAGTATCCGCTCTGACGACTAGTGGTGTTGTGCAGTTGTTGGTGGTCTCTGGTGCTATAGAGATCAGTTCCTTATTTTTTTGCGAGGTAGTTTTGATGTTGTTTTTCTTACAGACATACATACTTGTCAGTGGGTTCGTGTCAGTTTGTTGGCGCCCACTAATAGTTTTACTTTGATACTAGATATGTTGTCTTTTTGCTGCTACCCTTTTTTGGAGATTGTCTACTTGCTCTGGGGATGATTTATGCTAAGTTGTTAGTTACTTTTAAATCTAAAAATACTATTATATGTATATCACATGATCAGCATGTTTTATAAAACTCAAACACTATTTTCAAACAACGTAAAAAGAATCATTTTCTTATATATGGTATAAATTAAATGTAGCGTCTTGCATGGTATAAGTTGTCCTCTAGGGGCACTTATGCACTCTTTTAGAATGTCAAACCTGAATGAAGTATTTTCCGCAGCGTATAAGTATAGTTTTAAAACTGTAGACTAGATGATCCAACGCGCCGAGGGATACGGCCTTTAAAAATATAACTGATTTTCTAATCATTTAACTCATAAATTTTCATAAAGTATAGTTGATAGTGGTTTGCCTGAGCATCGACAGTTATCCCCTGCTCGACGTGGCATCATGACGCGTGTTTTCTCCTACTCTGATAATTCATTTTCCTCGGAGAAAATGCGGGTTGTGACAAGTATTCTTAAGGCAATATTTCAAATTGTTTATATTGGATCCGAAGACTCGACGACCAAATTTGAGGTACGCGTAGTCTAGATGCAATTTAAAAATCATATACATATATATAATCTTATATAAATAAAAACGGGAGGGCCCTAATTTTCGATATTTGTCGATTTTCCGTGCAAGCCGAATCACGCAGACAGTAGTCGACCCTTCAGCTCCCTATTCGCCGAATTGCCGATAAATGTCGATCGCTGCCCTCCTCCCGTGCCCTAGTTCGCACTGACCGTGGAAAGATTGCTCCAGTGCCCTAGCTTCACTCTTATCTCCATATACTGTGTGTTGTCGCCGGCTACCATATTTCACCGCTTCCTGCCGACAAAACTGTTCCGATAATCAGTCTCGTCAGTACCTTGCTCAATGGCTCCTAGAAGCACTAGTGGCTTGCTATGGGGAGGAGAGTTAGTTCGCACCGGGTTTGCTCATGCCTCTGACGAATTCCGGAATGTCATTCTCATGCTAGAGACAGCTGGACTCTCCTTTGTCCTCGAAGACCCCTGCAAGGTGCTGGACAAGGAAGTTCATGAATTTTTTTAGAATGCAAAACTCAGACGTGAAGATTCAGTGATAAAGAGCAAAATACAGAAGTACAGGATCAAAGTGAAAGCTTCTCTTCTGTCCAGGTATTTGCGCCTTCCAGTCTGTGAAGAGGCGGATTACCTAGACGAAGATGATTTCTCTAGGGCCCTGTTATTTTGTGGATTGCCCCGAGGCCTTGAGCGCAAAGGGATGAATGAGGAAGGAAAGCTCCTCTCTGAAATAATATGCAAGGTGCTGCTCTGCAAGACCGGCTCGCATGACTACCTTATACAAACATGTTCAAAGTGCTCGTTGCCATTATCTGCAGGAAGAGGCTGGATTGGGGTGCTTTGTTGTTTACCAAGATCAAGGACAGCATACGCACTCCCAACTTTGGGAGGATTATCATCCTATACCTGAATCATCTCGATGGTGATAGGTTTGATATGACCAAAGGAGTTCTTATCCATCACCTAAAGAAGATAGATTCTACAATTTTATCGAGGTGGGATAGGCGGATCATCTAAAGAGGGGGAGCCCCAGTACCCCTAGTGGAGGAGGAAGATCTTGTTCCGGACCCCTTCTCCTCACCCCAGTGAGATTACTGCTTGATTGAGTGCAGGAATTGAGGGGGAGTCAGTTTCCCTTTCAGATACAGTTTCTGTGTTTCTAGACCCAGGTTCCAGAGATATCCTAGCAGAGGTTGCTTCTATTGGTGTTGCTGCCGCTGCTGAGGTTCAGATAGTTGAGGATCCAGCTCCTTCTAATCTTGATGAGGATGTTGATGTTGTTATGGTTGATGATGATGATGTTGCTGATAATGATCTGACCATTGAAGATTAACAGATTGAGACTGTTGATGAGGATGTGGTACTTGTTGATAAGTCTGCTGATAGCAATTCTGCAATTGTGGTTTCAGTGCATGCGCCTGTCGTCACTCTGGTTGCTCCTCTCCCTAGGACTGTATCTACTGTAGTGTCTGAGCGGGAGGCAACTCATTGCAGGATCTCTATCTCCACTCAGGTTGACAGGATGATGCGCACCCTGGAGAAGAGTATTGGCAAGATGCAAGGTGCCCCTCCAGTTTCTCCGGAGGAGGTGGTCATCATTTCTGAGGAGGAAGTAGATAATGTTATACATTCTCTTATCCTAGGTGCTGCGGAGCCAGCTCGTATTTCTCCATCTGCCTCTACACCCATGCTGCCAGGCATTTCTAGTTCAAGTGATCTGCTGCTGAAAGTTTTTGAAGAAATGTTGGCTAGGCAACAGGCTAAATTTAATGCCTCGTTGCAGAAAGTTATCAAACGAGTTAAGAAATCTGAGAAGCTTATGCTTGATGGTCTTGCTGCAATTCAAGTGAAGTTTTATAAGCTAGAGGAAAAGTTTGATGCAAAGTATAACGAAGCTGCAACTGCAGTAACTCTTATTATGAGAGTACTTAAGCAAAACGAAGGAGTACTGAACAATATTGACACAAATGCTCTCTCTCTCATCGAGGACCATAATAGATCTATGACACACTATGACTCTCCTTTGAAATCTTATGTCAATGCAATTGTTGCAGAAGACAAAAAGGGGGAGGAAGCAATTACAGCTAAGGTTGCCGGTATTGAAAAAACTATGCTCGACAAATTCAAACAAGCAAATGATTACAGCTATGACAACATCGAGTGGCTACATGGACAGCTATTCCCTCCTACAGTTCCTGTTGAGCCTATTCATGTTGGCATTCCTCTAGATGAGCATGGTCATGATGATATTTATCCGGCTCCGTACAACACTCAATTTAGGACAAACTCACAGAACTTCTCTCAGGTTCCTGCTGCTGCTACTATGACTCCAGAGGTTCAAGCTGTTACCGATGCTGCTCTTGCTGCGTTCTCTGAGGCTCATGTTATCAAAAAAAGGAAATTTGGAGAAGGTACTTTAGAAGTCAGTCCAGAACCGGCCAGGACAGCTCAAGTTAGAGAAGGACCTAACCGTGAGATGGATTAAGTTTGGAGCCCTACTTCAAGGGGAATTATCTTGGACACCTTTTCCCTTTACGAGCTCGGAGCGGAGAAGCATCGGGATCACTACAGTCCAAAAGAATGGAACAAATATAAAGAGGCATGCACCAGGAGGAGGATTCATTTCCATAAATACAAGAATGTTGATCCTATGCCTCCTCCTCCACCTAAGTACTATCCGAAGCCCATTTAATATTTTGATAGATAGTTGCAGAAGAGAAAGAACATGAAGGGCTCATGTCTTGTTTTTCTTTGCTGATTAATGTGTTATGTGATGCCCTCCCTATTCTAAAAACATTTTATTTGATCTATATATATGTGATGGTTTATATATTGATCTAGAATATGTGTCAACTTATTTATCTTATCATGTCTTAACGTTATGTCTTTTTATGAGCAATTAACCTTAGCTTGTACGATTTTGGCTTCTTCAAATAGGGGGAGATTGTTGTGTATTGTATCCATAATAACCTTGATTTGAAGAAGGGTCCCGTCAAGCTAAGACAAATTAAGGTTGTATCTAATATTGCTCTTTTGTTATGTACTTGCAGGTTTACAATGCCAAGTACACATCAATGTCAGGTTATAGTGAGTCGGTAAACATAGGACTGCATAATGTAATCCCTCATTATGTAGGCCAATGTTGAGTGCATTGGTCACAATGTACTTGATTTGAAAAAGTCCTTTCAGCTTAATGATATACACATAGTTATATTTGATGGAGGTTAAGTTCATGTGTGCAGACAAATAAAGCTAAGTACAATAGTGTCGAGACACTCAGAACTTGCGTCAACACACACTGAACAAGTTATGTCAAGACAAAGAGAAGATATGTTGATACTAAGGAAAATGTCTACACACTCTATATAAGCAGTCTCGAGGATGAAGACAACTTTGTCGACACTCAGGACTAGTGTCGACACTCGGGACTAGTGTCGACACACTTCACAAGCAAAGACATGACTGGAAGCAAGCTGTGTCGACACGCAGGACTAGTGTCAACACATTTGACATAAGTTATGTCGAGACAAGGTGAAGGGCTTTATCAACACATTCAGAATTATGTCGACACCACTACAAGAGCAGTGTCGACACCCAGGACTTATGTCGACACATTACAAAGTAAAGTTTCAACACTTCAAGCAGATTTGTTTCCTAGGTACAGAAATCAAGACGAAGGTACTAACAACTGTCAGAACTGTCAGATGTAAGTTATTAACCGGATCAGCCGGTTACTCCTAATAAAGCCTATTTAAAGGGATCAACTCTTCAAAAAAAGTAACAAGAACAATTTGGTTAAGGCAGATCTTAGAAGCATCAGCTATAATTTAGAAGGTGGAGAGAAGCCAGATCAAGAATCATCTTCAAATTTATCCAGCCTAGATCTGCCCTAATTTCAACTTCAAGAAGCTTTGAAAAGCTAAGAAGGTTTGGATTAGATCTATCTTGACAAGATTAAAGGAAGCAAACTCATCAGGAATAGATCAAGAAGCTGTCACTCATTTCTCTCTTGCTGGGTGACAGTTTTTGAATCTATTTCTTTTACCTTCATTAATTATGTAAGATTTACCTATAGACCTGAGTGTAGGAGAATCATTCCTTTTAAGTTGTAAGCCTGCATTATAAAGGCTGAGGTAGGGTTGCGATTAGCTGAGGTAGGAGAAGTAGGTATTTCTCTGAGTTGTATGGTAGGATTTGCCTGGGGAGTAGGAGTGTGGATTCATTCTGAGGTAGAGTTCTTGGGAAAAACCTGAGGTGTAGGATCTTGGTGATCTGAGTGGTAAGACTTGTATAGTCTGAGTTATAGGAGCCAGCTGGGCTCTGAGCTGTAAGATCTGAGGATCTGAGTAAAAGAAGGAGAAGGACTTTGGCTGAATCTAATTCATTGCTAGATAGGCGAATGGGGAAATTGGATGTACCTATAAATTGGGGAACCACTATAAATCTATGTGCATTATGTTGTGATTGTCGATTGTTGTGCTGTGATAGTTTTTAAATTGCTGTTAAGATTATCTTGTTTATCTGACTATGTTAATCAACATAAAGAAAGTATAACTATGAATTTTTAAAGGGGTAGCCATAATTTAAATTAGACCTATTCACCCCCCCCCCCTTCTAGGTTATTCTCAATCCTAAAGTAAACATTTACAATTGGTATCAGAGGGAGGTTCACTGAAAAAGGCATAACAGCCTTGTGAGAATACAAAGGATTGCAGAGAAAGATATATCATGGCTCAGAGGGAAAACAATTCCATTAAGCTCCCTATTTTCTCCAAAGAAAACTTTGGAATATGGAAGGAGAGAGTAAGATTATTCATGGAGGCAGCAGATCCAAGATTATAAATCACAGTAATTGAAGGACATTTCATTCCCATGAAAGTGTCAGTTCTTGATGCAAATATCAAGACACCCAAGACTTACATGGAGATGGATAAGGATGAAATCATTCTGGCCTCTATGAACAAAAGGGCACAGAATATTATAGTCATTGCAATAGATGATTCCACTTTTCAGAATTCGATTCATTGCAAGACAGCCAAAGAAATGTGGCAGTCTCTGATTGTCTGCATGGAAGGAACTGATGAGGTCAGAGATGATAGGAAATCTCTGCTAAACCAACAGTATGAAGCCTTCAGACAGGATAAGAAAGACTTAGTGGCTGAATGTTTTGAAAAGTTCTTCAGAATTGTAAACAACCTGAGGACTTATGGCAGAAGTTTTACTAACAAAGAACTT
Source organism: Platanthera zijinensis (assembly GCA_039513925.1). Taxonomy (NCBI): domain Eukaryota; kingdom Viridiplantae; phylum Streptophyta; class Magnoliopsida; order Asparagales; family Orchidaceae; genus Platanthera; species Platanthera zijinensis. The sequence continues at coordinate 220,742,164 of CM077079.1, forward strand.
AATGATAGGATCTTGAGGTCCCTGAATAAGGAATGGGACATCAAGATCTATGCCATAAGAGAAATGAGGAACTTAGCCAACATAGACCCCCGAGCCCTATTTGGCAAGCTGTTGTAACATGAGTTACAGCTCAATCTCAGGAAGTCTGAAGAAGATTCAGCAAGATCACACAACAAAGAAAAGACTTTGGCCCTAAAGGCTGAGTCTTCCAGAAAAGTCAGAGAGAAGTCAACACTAACAGGAAGACTGGAAAAAACTTCCGAGTGTTCAGAATCTTCCTCATCAGGAGGAGACCTGACTGAGGCGGAACTGTCTCTCTTCCCTAGACAGTTCAAGAAGATTTTGAGGAGAAGAAGGCAGGGCAGCTGGAAGGGTCTAGTTGGAGACTATTCTCTCAAGAAGACCAATAATCTAGAGAAACCCAGGAAAAAGAAATCTGGGGACAGGTATGGGTCTTCACATAATAAATATATTAAGACTAATATAGTGTGTTATTGTTGCAACAGAAAAGGGCATGTCATAGCTGATTGTCCAGCAAAAAGAAAGGAGAAAAGTCAGAGAACTTGAAAGATGGACATCACAAGAAGACTGATAAAAGCCACTTGGCAAAAAGATAGTTGACATTGTCTGACAGTGAGTCTGATTCATCAAAATCAGAAGAGGAGGAGTCTCTCATGGGCCTGATGGATATTGAGGAGACCCAATTAGGAGAAGAAGATCAGGATTGTTCAGATCCTGCTAAGGTAAAATCAATCTCTCATAGTTTAGCCTTAGATTCTTTTTCTGAATCATAAAATGAATCATGTTCATACTCCTCTAATAATAAAGAACATGATTTAGACATTGAAGCTGATTTTAACTCCCTTATCAACAGATATGGGAAGTTACTAAAGGCCTTGATTGCAAGCAGACAGCTTGCTAAGGATCATGCCAAATAATTAGAATCCTTGAGAGGAGTATCTTTTAAGTTGGAAAGTGCCAACATAAAGTTGGACCTACAAAAACTGAAACTTATAGAACTAATTAACAAGATAGATAGCCAGGCAGAGTTTATAGTAGAACAGGTCGAGACTATCAAAGACCTGGATGCAAAGCTTACCCAGGAAAGATAGCTCCTGTCTCAATTCTCAAAACCTAAGTCAGTGCTACCTATCATAGATACCTTTTCGCACCATTTAGAAATAGTGTAGGATATGGTAAGAACAAAAAGTTTAAAAAGAAGTATGTACCCAAGGGTAAAGCTCAAAGTGGTCAAGTTAGGCAACCAGTCAAGTATCTGCCTTCTAACAGATGCTTGAGATCATGTGTTCCTAGACACATGGGGTTTGAGTTCTCTACCAGTAAGGTCAATAAAGAGCCTTGTTGAAAGGATCAGACATCTAAATGCAATATATGCCAAAAACCACCATAAAGGTGATAAATCCAAGAAGACAAGGAATTCTTGGAGCTGGTCCCAGTGCATCTCACCTAAATCTGAAAGGTAAAGGTGTGAATTTTTCACCACTACCTTGGAAGTTGGATGGCAATTCTGTGCTGCACAAAAAAACAACCTCAAATGTGCAACAAAAGAAAAGATACAACCGATTTGAGTGTTGGTGCTGTGGGAAGATTGGGCATTTTGCCCCAGATTGTTGGTATAATCCAATAACACCTTCATATAAGATTCAACCAGCTTTATTTAGAAAGCCTGCTGTGATTCACACAACAGAGCCTAACAGGAACTGAGGCCCCAAAACTATTTGGGTGCCTAAGGTGAACTAAATCTGTGTTTGCAGGTGGAGCCAAGAACCAAAGGTAGTCCAATATGGTACTTGGACAGTGGCTATTCCAGACACATGACTGGATCAAGGAGTTTACTAAGATATTACACTCCAGTTAGGAATGGGCCAAAAGTCATCTTTGGAGGGTCAGAGAAAGGACTCACCAAGGGATATGGTAACATTTCTAATGGCCTAGTTACCATCACTTAAGTGGCTTATGTGGAAGGATTGAACCACAATCTGATAAGCATAAGTCAGCTTTGTGATATAGGGTATGAAATTGTTTTCCACAATGATAAGTGTTTGATAAGGAATTCAAGTGATCAAGAGATCATCTTGTCAGGCACTAGGTGTGGGAATATTTATTTTCTAAACTTTTTAAGTATAAATGAAAAATCACCTATATGCCTTGCAGCTAGTGAGAAAGACTCTTTGTGTGTACAGTGGCACAAGAGGCTGGCTCACTTAAACTACAAAGCTATGAGTAAACTATTCTCTATGGACTTAGTTAGAAATAGTCCCCAACTCAAATGCTCCAAAGAAGGCTTATGTCCTGCATGTCAAAAATACAAACAGACAAAAGTTTCCTTTAAGAGCATTCTGTCCAAAGACACTGAGAGGTATTTGTACTTACTTCATATGGATCTATTTGGTCATATGTAAGTTCTTAGTTTGGGTAGGAAGTCTTATACTTATGTGATTGTGGATGATCACTCCAGGTTTGCTTGGGTATTCTTCTTAAGGAGAAAGTATGAAACACTAGACATCCTTGCTGATTTTGTCAAACAAATTCAGAATGAGATGGGATGTTCTGTGGTCAAACTTAGAAGTGACCATGGTATAGAATTTCAATCTGAAAAGATAACAAATTTCTGTAAGGAACTAGGAATCTTTTAGGAGTTCTCCTCTCCAAGAACACCACAGCAAAATGGAGTTGCTGAGAGGAAAAATAAAACTCTTATTGAGGCAGCTAGAACAATGTTGAGTGATATATCTCTCCAAGAATATTTTTGTGCTGAGGCTGTGAACACAGCATGCTATGTTCTGAATAGAGCATTGATCAACAAGAATCACAACAAGAGTCCCTATGAACTAATAAAAAGCATAAAACCAAATCTGTCCTACTTCAAAAATTTTGATAGTAAGTGTTATGTTTTGGACAATGGGAAAACTTATCTAACCAAGTTCTCAGAGAAATCCTATGAAGGAATCTTTGTAGGGTATAGTCTTTATAGCAAAGCATACATGATCTACAACTTAAAACATCAAATTGTAGAAGAATCCATTAATGTAGTTTTTGATGAATCATCTATTTTATTTATTGAGATCTTTAACAACTCTGGTCTAGGTGTTGTAGACTCTAGAATGGAAAAGCTAAAAATAAGTGACTCACCTGATCTAGAGTTACACATTAGAGACAATATAAAAATTTCTATAAAAGATACTGTAACTGCCCAGGGGGAGGAAGAGAATCATCATAATCCTCCTATAGTACTAGGTAATGGTAAGCACCTTCCAGTAGTAGTTAGACACCTTAGAGATCATCCTATTGATCAAATAATAGGTGTTGCCAGATTAGGAGTAACTACTAGGAATAGACATCACAATGATGTTCTATACTCTAGTTTTCTCTCTCAGGTAGAACCTAAAAGGTTTGAAGAAGCAAATTCAGACCCCAACAGGATTATGGCTATGCAAGAAGAGCTTAATCAATTTGAGAGATGCAAAGTATGGAGTTTATTTCCTAGACCTAGTGATCACAATGTCATAGGCACTAAGTGGATTTATATAAATAAATTAGACGAGTATGAGGTTATAGTCAAGAATAAAGCTAGATTAGTGGCTTAAGGATATAGATAAGAGGAAGGGTTAAACTTTGACCAAACCTTTGCACATGTAGCTAGGCTAGAAGCCATAAGGTTGTTTTTAGCTCATGCAGCATTCAAAGGATACAAGGTCTACTAGTTGGATGTAAAGTCAGCATTCCTCAATGGTACAGTGAAGGAGGAAGTCTATGTAGAGCAGCTACTAGGTTTGTTAATCCTAAACACAACACCTATATTTTCAGATTGTACAAGGCTTTGTATGGGTTAAAACAGACACCTAGAGCCAGGTATGAGACCCTGTCTACCTTTCTTATAGAGAATAAGTTCTCTAGAGGAAAGATAGACAAGACACTATTTCTTAGGGACATCAAAAGATCAAGCATCCTAGTCCAGATTTATGTAGATGACATAATCATTGGGTCTACTAATGAGAAGCTGTGTGGTAAATTTGCAAGGCTTATGCTAGTCAAGTTTGAAATGAGCAGCATGGATGAGCTAAAGTTCTTCTTGGGATTCCAAGTTAGATAATTAGAGGATGGAATATCATCTCTCAATCTAAGTTCACTAAGGAGTTAATTAAGAGATATGGTATGGAGAATTCTTCTACCATGAGAACTCCAATGGATTCTTCTGTGTCACTACACAAGGATGAATCTGGGAAATCAGTTGATGAAACCTTGTATAGAGGCATCATTGGATCACTCATGTATTTGACTGCTAGTAGGCCAGATATTATGTTCTCAATATGTGTCTGTGCTAGGTATCAAGCATGCCCCAAAGAGTCTCATTATACTGCTATAAAAAGAATACTGAGATATCTTAAGGGCACACACAATCTTGGGCTTTGGTATCCTAGGGATAGTGATTTTGAACTCACAGGGTACATAGATGCAAATTTTGCAGGGTGTAAAGAAGATAGAAAAAGTACATCTGGAACTTACCAGTTTCTAGGGAAAAGACTTATAAGTTGGAGTAGCAAGAAGCAAACAAGTGTTGCAATCTCTACAGCAGAATCTAAGTACATATCTGCTGGGAGCTGTTGTGCTAAGTTGTTGTGGATTCAACATCAACTACTGGACTATAGTGTACAGCTAAGTAAATATATTATGTTTTATGATTCTACTAATGCAATTTCTATTTCTAATAATCCTGTTTCACACATTAGAACTAAACATATAGAAATTAGATATCACTTTCTTAGAGAGAATGTTTAAAAAAGAAAATATAAGCTTACAGTATACTCCAACAGAAAGACAAGTTGCTGACATTTTTACAAAAATCGTAGATGAAAGCAAGTTCAATTACTTTAAAATTGAACTAGACATGTTGAACATTGAATAAATATTTACAATTAGTAGCAACAAAAGTTTGTACAACTCTTAAAAAGATGACTAACCAGGTCTACAAATCTAAATAACCAAGAAAAACTTGATCTAAGTCAAGAAAATATATTCAGAACACAAAGTTTGTCTAAGTTATAGAATTGTGTCGAGACACCACAGTGTGTGTCGACACTATAGGTAGTATTATGTCGAGACACCAGAATGTGTGTCGACACTATAAGTAGTCGTTTATCGAGACACTTGACAGTGTATCGACACTGATTAGCGAAACTGTGTTGAGACATTATAATTTAGTGTCGAGACATAAGGTTGTCGAGATCTTGAGGTCTAAGTAGAGAGACATGAACCTTGTGTCGACACATCTCGATAGAATAGGTTTTCCATGTCGACGCTGGATATTTCCCAATAGTTAGAAAATTACTAAATGCAGCGCGCCTTTTCACGTTCAAAAGGCAGGTACTATAAATAGGAGGTATAAGGATTTGTCGACTTCACTTAATTACCATAAATCATGATAGACTAATCGTTGTGTGTCGATACCTAGAAATCCATAATCGACTCCTCTTAAACTCAAGCTCTTTCAAAAAGCATGGCACCCAAGAATGACGACAACATCAATGAGGGATATTAACTGGTTCGCAACTCCTTCGTCTCCGCTCCAGAAGATATAAAGAATGTGATTGACCTTGTCAATGAGGCAGGTCTTGAGTATCTACTTTCAAAACGAACCAACATATGGAAAAGAGAGGTATCTGAATTCTACTCTAATGCCTCACTAAACCCTAAGTCAGGCAAGATTAAATCCAGCGTTAATGGAGCAAGAGTAAATGTCACAATCAAAAGACTTGCTAAAGTCTTTCAAATTCCAAGAACTGCACAGGAAGATAAACTGGATTCAAGCAAGACTGTTGAGGCCTTAGAATGGTGTGGACTAGCTCCAACCACTAGATTTGGCAATTCCTTAAACAGGAAGGGAATGAATTCCCAAGGAAAATTTCTATCTGAAATAGTTGGAAAGGTGCTCCTCTGCAAGACTAGAGCACAAGACAGGATTTCCAAATTTATGTTTAGCCTAATGACAAGGATTATCTTCAGAATCACAACTGACTGAAATAGGGTGGTCTTTGATAAAATTACAGAAGGGATTCAGAAGCCCAATATGGGCAGAATAATTAGTTTGTATCTGGTAAAGGTCATTCCAGATAGTATCAATCAGAAAAATGGATCTAAGATAAATTATATGAGGAGAATGGACCTGAGAATTATGTCTAGATGGGACAGAGTCTTGTCTAAAGAGACACCAGAACCTAAAAGGACAAAGAAGATGATAGGAAAGAAATCTGTGGTAGAGGAAGTTGTATCCTCTAGTGATTCTGAAGAAGAGGTGAACTTCAGTTCTGATAAGGATGTTGTTGAAGAACAAGGCAGATCTCCAAGGTACTCACCTAGAACTAGTATGCAGGTGCAGGTGGAGTACATTCCAGAAAGAGAACAAATTGAGGGGGAGAACCTCTGTGAATTGCTAATGGATACAACTACTATTAATATAATGGATGTTATACAGGACCTAGAAAAATCAAAAGATCATGAACATGAAATGTCTGAAAAAGAGATGGAGGAAGAGAATCCAAAAGTGACTGGAGAAGAAATTCTTTTGTCTAAGGTATCTAACATCCAGGGGAGATAGCTGAAAATTCCCAGATTAAGGTGCATGATGCTGAAATTCAGCTTGCAGATGTCCCTTTTGAAAGTCTTAATACAAATATTGAAGGTATAGAACAACCAAACTTTGTTAAGATGGTCAGCTTATCAGATTCTGAGGAAGAGGAAGCTTCACAACTTAAGAAAAGAAAATTATCTGAGTTAAGAAAAGGAAGTAAGAGTTACAAGAAGTATCTTAAATCTGGACCACCATCAGCTCATGTAATGGATTCTAGCTCCCTGCTAGTTCAACTACAGATCATGCTTGATAAACAAAGGCAAGACCTAGAAAAGTATGTGGATGAAAGCAATAAAGAGTTGCAATTTTAGCTGGCATAAGATATCAAGTCAATAAGATTTGAAGTAAACTTATTAAAGAAAGATATGACTGAGTTCTTTGAGAAAGGAGAAAATGTTGTTGTCTACCTGACCAAGCAACAACAGAAAGCCAAACAACTAGAGGCTGATATGGCAATCAAGCAAGCCTATGTCCTTGAGAATCAGAATAGAATGAATGAAAATATGATAGTTATGTATGATACAACATTGAGAGAAATAAAGAATCAAACCACTGCTTTGGAAACAAAACTTAATTCCACTGCCACAGATATAGACATCAAACTGAAAAAATCATTCAGAATCTCTGCTTAAGGACATCAAGGCTTCTAATAAGAGTTTGGACAATAATTTACTAAGAGTTAAGAACACAGTAACATCAGGAATTAATTATCTAGATGGTCAAGTGAGATTTCATAAAAAATTATTTAAGGGATCATATTGAAAGAGAAGTCATAAAGGCGGAGAGGGTAATGATTAAGGATAATTCTGAACATGCTACCTGGATATCAAACAATATCAGAGACACTTTAGGCTTTCCTCCCCTATGGTATGATGGAGATCAAACTGCTGAGTCTGGTTGTCAACCACCTCAACTTGAAGCACCTCATGCTACTAGAATCTATGATCATGAGCAAACCATGTATAATCATCCTGCAGCACAAGCTACTTTTGAGTCTATCCAAGCAACTGTCCAACACATGTACAGTCCTCCTCAAGGTTTAGATCATAATGTAATCTGTGAGAAAGTAGACAAGTCTTCTACTGCTCAAGAGATAGAGGCCCAGCTATCGAAGAAAAGGTTTAGAGATCAAGCTGAGACTAGACCAGATTTTGAGCAATGCAGTCCAACCTCAAGATCAATAATTCTTACTGCATGGAAGGCTATAAATGCTAATGTCATAGATAGGGGCAAATGGTATAACGAACAGGAATGGGACAAACATCTTAAGTAGCAGTAAGTTATCCAGAAATTCAGATATGATCTGAAGAAAGGAAAGCTTCCTGCTAAGTCAATTGAACCCAGCAAATATTTTCCAAAGCCATACCATTATTTTGAAAGACAAAGGTTGAAAGAAAAAGAATTTGTAAAAGCTAAAGCTAAGAATGACAAAGGAAAGGAGGTTGCTGATGACAAGGTGCCTGAGGTGAAAGCAAAGATACAATCTAGAAAAGTCATAGTTATCAAAGAACCAGAGCTGCCTTAGAATGTTCTTAGTTTTAAATTTTATATGAAAAACTTGATCTATAACTATTAACCAAAGCTTGTAGCAGTAAACCTTATGATAAACAATTAATGAAAATCTTGGCTTACTCAACCTTTCATGTGTTGTTACTTAGGATTGCAATTGTCTGTCTTATCTTCAGATTAGCATTATTGTTTTTAATGTGTTTTTATCTATGGTATTTCACATATAGTATTGCACTGTATTCTTAATGTATTTATCATTATATTTTGGTATCACGTTGTATATCATTGAATTGGGGTTATGACTTCTCCAAATAGGGGGTGATTGTTGAGTGTATTGGTCACAATGTACTTGATTTGAAGAAGTCTTTTTAGCTCAATGATATACATATAGTTCTATTGGATGGATGTTAAATTCATGTGTGTAGGCAAATAAAGCTAAGTACAATAGTGTCGAGACACTCAAGACTAGTGTTAACACACACTGAACAAGTTGTGTCGAGACAAAGAGAAGCTGTGTTGATACTAAGGACAAGTGTCGACACACTCTATACAAGCAGTATCAAGACTAAAGATAACTGTGTCGACACTCGGGACTAGTGTCGACACACTTCACAAGCAAAGACATGACTGGAAGCAAGCTGTGTCGACACTCAAGACTAGTGTCAACACATTCGACATAAGTTGTGTCGAGACAAGGTGAAGGGTTGTGTCAACAAATTCAGAAGTATGTCGACACCGCTACAAGAGCAGTGTCGACACCCAGAACATGTGTCAATACATTCAATAGCCAAGTTTCAACACTTCAAGTAGATTTGTTTCCTAAGTACAGAAATCAAGACGGAGGTACTAACAACTGTCAGAACTGTCAGATGTCAGTTATTAACCGAATCAGACGGTTACTCCTAACAGAGATTATTTAAAGGGATCAACTCTTCAGAAAAAGTAACAAGAACAATTTGGTGAAGACAGATCTTAGAAGCATCAGCTATAATTTAGAAGATGGAGAGAAGCCAGATCAAGAATCATCTTCAACTTTCTCCATCCTAGATCTATCCTAATTTCAACTTCAAGAAGCTTTGAAATACTAAGAAGGGTTGGATCAAATTTATCTTGACAAGATCAAAGAAAGCAAACTCATCAGGATCAGATCAAGAAGCTATCACTCATTTCTCTCTTGCTGGGTGACATTTTCTGAATCTATTTCTTTTACCTTCATTAATTGTGTAAGATCTACCTGTAGATCTGAGTGTAGGAGAATCATTCTCTTTAAGTTGTAAGCCTGTGTTATAAAGGCTGAGGTAGGGTTGGAATTGCCTGAGGTTGGTGAAGTAGGTATTTCTCTGAGTTGTAGGGCAGGATTTGCCTGAGGAGTACGAGTGTGGATTCATTCTGAGGTAGAGTTCTTAGGAAGAACTTGAGGTGTATGATCTTGGTGATCTGAGTGGTAAGACTTGTATAGTATGAGTTATAGGAGCCAGTTGGGCTCTGAGCTGTAAGATCTGAGGATCTGAGTAAAAGAAGGAGAAGGAGTTTGGCTGAATCTAGTTTATTGCTAGATAGGCAAAGGGGGAAAGTGGATGTACCCATAAATTGGGAAACCACTATAAATTTGTGTGCATTGTGCTGTGATTGTTGAGAGTTATGCTGTGATAGTTTTTAAATTGTTGTTAAGATTATCTTTTTTATCTGACTGTGTTAATCAACATAAAGAATGTATAAATCTGACTTTTTAAAGGGGTAGTCATAGTTTAAATTGGAACTATTCACCCCCCTCTAGGTTATTCTCAATCCTAAAGCAAACATTTACATCCAATGTGTTGACTCACGTGTAATCTCTCTATTGGGGTGTGCCTCTATCCCAAGTACAAGTGAAGGCTCAAGGATGGTCAAGGGTCAGACTCAAGAAAAACTGGAATTTTACCTAAGTAAAATTCTGCGAGTATGGTTAAGCATATACGTTGAATTCGTCGAGTATTATCATTGATACACGTCGAATTCGTCGAATATACTTACTAATACACGTCTAATTCATCGTATATACTTAGGGTAAATTCATTGGAATTATGAAAAATCTGTTAAGTAAAATTCGTCGAGTATCGTTGTGCATACTTGTCGAATTCGTCGATTGTATCTATCGATACTCGCCGAATTCGTCGAATATGCTAAGTGATACATGCCGAATTTGTCGAGTCCAGTCGAATCTACTTCTCTAGATTTTTCCAAGTCTAATTCGTCGAATATAAAAGCATTGAGTGCGTTGAGTTAACTCGATGATATTCGATGAATGCAGTTCATGGCGTTGAGTGCGTCAAGTCAGTTCACCTATACTCGACGAATTCGTCAAGTATGTCCGATGACACTCGACGAATTCATCGAGTATGACTCGTCAACAAGGCGTTGAGTAACCAGCCGACTTGTGATGTTTTGTCTAAGTCTTTTTCATCGTATATCAATATGTATTCGACGAGTATCATTATGATACTCGACGAATTTGACTTAGGTCTTTTTTCTGAAAATTTCTTCCTCCTGTCATGGGTTCGGTCGGCCATGTACAATGCTTTTTAGGTTTCATATTTGGAAATCTTTTATAGCCGTTCCATTTCGAATCCCTTTATAAATACCTAGAGTATTTTCGAAATGACAACAGATCTTGAAAACCTAATTTCTCGAATCAATTTTCACTCTTTCCAGAAATAGCAATCATCGGCCGCACGCTTTGGTTTTCGCAATTTACTTCCGATCGGCCGCGATAACGACCAATCTTCTTCGACAACGACTTCTTTGACTGGATTGCTTCCTAGTTCATGATCTGATTTACTCCAGTCCTCGTTGGTTGAAGATTAAAGATCCAAATTTCAAGATCCAAAAATTTCAAGTTTTTCCTTTGAAGTTGGCCATAGCCTAGAAATATATAAATAAATAAAACCGATTACATAGGCTCATAGTCTTTAGAGAGAACGAAAGATAAGTCATGGGGTAGGGGCATCCCCCTTTCCCAAACAAAATCCGAAAGACAAGCTTGATTCGCAACAAAATCCGCCGCAGAGTTGGCCCGTCGGCCGATTTGAGAGATGACAAGTCTTGGACACTCCATCATTAGTCTAGCCAACTTCGATTCAACATCGCCATGGTAGACTCCTGCAAGAATACGGTTTAGCGCCAAACAAGCAAACGTTGAGTCTCCTTCCACCATAATCCCCACCGTACTTCCTTGCGCGCTGTGAAGGAATGGTTTGACCAACTCGAGGCCGGACAAGGCCCCCCTAAGCTCCATCATGTCAACAGATCGGCTATGAATGCCAACCCCCCTAGCAGCAAGAAGCATTCCCCTATCATCCCTGATGGTACATCCAAATCCAGCTCGGACATTTGGGTGAACCGACCCGTCAAAATTCACCTTTAACCAGCTCGAAGGCGGGAGCAACCAAGAGTTGTCCAAGTATAGTTGGGCCGCCCAGTTACCTTTCGAGGCATCCATAATTGCATTTAGAGCGATTGAGGAGGGTTGAGAGAATGGCTCACCATGAACATATTGATTTCTGGCTTTCCAAGCATTGTAAATTATTGTTGCTAGCACATATAGCTCGGCTGAATGAATGTTGATGGCCATCTCATCCAGCAAAACATCAAGCATGCAGATTTTGTTAGAGTTGAATTTAAAATTCATCCTCAATAGCGCCGCTCTGATTCGAGATATAAACCGACAATTCCCCAGCAAGTGGTAGACATTTTCCGCTTGGTTGCATCCCCAAGGGCAGCTTGCATCTGTACGAAGACGGTGGTTGTATAGCCAATCATTGGTGGGTAGCAGGTCATTCATTGCACGCCATATCAACAGGAGCGATCGTGGCGGGGCTTTGATTTTGCAAATGTCTCCACCCTGCAGCCAACCTTGCCAGCTTTCCAGATTATAAACCACACTTGCTTTCATGGAAACTTTCTCCGAGTGGGCCCAAACGAGCTTGTCCGTCCCCCCCCCCCCCAGTCGGGCCTCACTCCGGTCCGACTGAAAGGGACTGATAAATCGCTGTTCCGATTATACCCTCCCGCCTCATCTTTTCCCGAGCTCCCTCCTTTCCCTCCCCCCTCTCCCTCTCCCCTGTCCTTTTCCAGATCTCTCTCACGCAGCTTCATCGATCGCCTCCCGTCTTCCGTTTCTGGAAAGAAGCCAATCTCCAGTCGTTCATTGACCGCGTCCTGTATTCCTCCACCCCTTTCGAGTGCGGCGTTCCCGGTGATTTTCGGGCTCCGCCGGCTAAGGCGCTTAGCTCCGGCGACTGAGTCCCCTGTTATGCACTCCGCCAAGCTCCCAGCTCCGCCATGGTGCGTGCTCCGTTGGCCAAGCTCCCAGCTCCGCCAACGTGCATTGTTATCGGACACTTGCTGGAGGGGAATTGCTGGATTAATGAATCCATTACGGTTCTGTTTTTGGTGAGTTTTCCTGCGCTTTAGATTTTGCCTGTGCTGAATTTTTTGGGATTGAATGAGTTTCTGCGGATTGTAGGGTCACCGATCATATTTTATGCTGGGTAAGATTTTCCCCCAACATATGATCATGCTTCCTTAGAAGTCAATTCCAAGTTTAGGGTTCCTTTGTTTGACTTCATTTCGGGGCATGACAAAGCGGCATAGTTGTTGAAGATGCATTTTTGATGGTAGTAGTTGGTTCAAGGTGAAGCAGGAAGACTACCAGTTTAGACATTTTGGCATTCAGTGGGTTTTGAGACATTTTTTTATTGAATACTGTTTTTTAATGATTTAGGGTCCGTTTGGTGCTTCGTTTTTGCTCCGATGAGTTTGGACAGATACGCTACCGTCATAAAATGTATGTTTGGGATGACAATGGTTATGACTTATAACCAACACCTAGAAAAAAAAACTAGTTTTGAAGATGAGAGTGAATGAAGTTTCATAGGTGAGACTGGGAGTTCACGAATAATGGTTCATAACCACCGCATTAACGTCCGCAGCCGCTGTGTCAAACGAAGCCTTACTGGAACTTTTCTACTTATTCAACTACTGGTCACCTCCGCATGGAATCGACATTCTTGAGTGTTGGAACACCCTTTTTATATTTGGGTCAGGATAACTATGCTAAGGATTCATGACCTCATTGTATAGCATAGGTCATTGAGTGTGAGTTTAGAACTTAGGATATTTGAGATTTTAGTTCTGCTCAGCTCTGCGGATAGTCGACCCCAGCTCGACGTATCGTCGTCCTCAGCTCGACGCGTAGTCGACCGCTGCTCGACGTATAATCGATCGCAGCTCGACGCAGCGTCGTCCTCAGTTCGACGTAACGTCGACTTCAGCTCGATGTTTTGGCATGATTCTCTCTGCATCCTTAATCACTCTCTGATCGACGGATAGTCGAGCACAGATCGACGACTTATGATGAATTCAATGTTTTGGATTCTCCCGTCGGTTGTCATTTGAAATTCAAATTAAAGATCATCAAAGCAGTTATTACAAGAGATCCCCTGGCCGTTTCAAGACTTAATTGGTCCATATCTCAAGGAATCTTCTTTGGAAATCAATTAAGGCACTTCCTTCCAAGGCATGGACAGTTAAGGAATGCATTGAATGCCCTGCCAACGGCTATCTATCAGACAGTAGTAATTCTATTACTTAGAGATTTTTGGAGAGAGATACACACAGTTATTCAGATTTGTTACAGAGAACATTCTTCATCTTCTCTCTCTCTCACAGAATCTGCTGCAGAGAATTCAAAGAGAAGAACATCATTCAGAAAAAGATCATCATCAATTCTTTCTGATTCTCTTCTGCTCTGCAATCAACTCTTCTACAGACTGCCTTCTACCTTCAGACATCAAACACTCAGTGTCTGAGTTATCTATTGCTGAAGAAGGACAAGCAGTGAAGAGCCTGTCACCCTTGTGCAAAGCTTCTTCTACATGAACTCATCTACATCTCAGGGGGAGCTTTGACATCATCAAAATCCACAAGCTTCTCTTTGATAGTTGACAGAGAAGCATACTCATCCTTTCTTTACCTTATTCCATCTGTACAGGGTTTTAACTCCCTTCAAAAGTTACCCTTTTGGTTAGCTGAGACCTTGTCAAAATCAGTGGTGGCAAGACACCTTATCAAAAATCTGGTGGTGCCCAGGACACCTGATCAATCATCCTACAGTGGATTCCTATCAAAGGGTGATAGAAGAGTGGACTACCCAAGTTTGGGGAACCACTATAATTTCCTTGTGTCTTCTGTGGTTTATGTTTACTTCTTGCTGTGTGCTGTGTGCTGTGTGCTGTTTGCTTTATCATATATTTAACCATTGCATAACTCACTTTCTATACTAAGTAAATCAAAAGTTTTAAATACATCAATCTATTTGAACTTACTCTATTCACCCCCCCCCCCCTCTAGAGGTAGATAGATCTTATCACCTAACTTTCAATTGGTATCAGAGGGAGGTTGGTCTTTCCTTCAGGCTAACACCTGGACCACAAAGATCTTTGATAAGATCAAACTCTACAGAGGGTTTATCTTGTTCTGATAAAAATTGTTTTTAATAAAAACTCATGGCACAAAACAAGGAGTATGCAAGCACAAGACCTCCAGTGTGCAATCTATCCAAGTTTGGACTCTGGAAGGCAAGGATAAAATTATATATGAACTCTATTGATGAAGACATTTTTAACTGTGTCTTAACAGATTGTCCAAGGCCTCCCACTACAACAAGTACCTCAGCTGTTCCACCACCTACAGGAACAGACACTGATATAAAGAAATGGAAAGCGGCTGATGCAAAGGCCATGAACATCTTGGCCCAAACAATGTCAGATGACATATTTCAGAAGGTTGCTGAATGCAACTCTGCCAAAGAAATCTGGGACAAACTAACTGAGATAGTCTCAGGTTCAGCTGATGAAAGAAAAGATAGAAGAGCTCAGCTGATAACACAGTATGAGAATTTCAAAATGGCTCAAGCTGAATCTGTGGCTGACATGTACAATAGATTTAGTCTGATTGTCAGTGAACTGAAAACTTTGGACAAGGATATATCTCTCACAGAGATAAATGATAAAATTCTCATGTGCTTACCTAGCTCTTGGGATTCAAGAATCTGGCCAATTAAAGATGGCAGAAGTCAAACTGAAACATCCACTGAAGCTCTCTTAGGCAAACTCAAGGCCTATGAGCTATTTGTCAAAAATAGAGAAGGGGAGCAAAACATAACTTCTTCTGCACCCAAAGTGGAGAAGACAATAGCTCTCAAAGCTTCAGAGGAAGTACCTAAAGAGAAGGAGATAGGCAATGAAGAACTATTAAGCCTACTAGCCAAAAGATTCAACAAGATGGCTAGAAAGAACTTCAGAAAATGGTCTTCTAAAGACCAAGATAAGCCAAGGTATGATAGATCTAATAATAAAGATATTATATGCTATGGCTGCAGGAAACCAGGACACATTGCACCAAACTGTCCTGAAAATCAAAACAAGAAAGACAAGAGAGAAAGAAGAGACAAGAAAAGAAATAAAGACTCCAAGAAATACTATGATAAATCCTCCTCCAGCAACACCAAACATACAAGGAAAGGATTTGTTGCTGAAACATGGAGTGATACTGAAGAGTCTGAAGAATCATCCAGCACAAGTGATGATGAGGATGATACCACTGAGAAAGGATTCTGCATGATGGCAATCAATGCATCACAAAGCAGCTCAGATTCAGAGCATGAATCTGAATATATGACTGATCAGGAATTAAGTGAAGATCAGGTATTTGACTCCTTTGATTTTTCTTCTGATGATTTCAGATTTAGATTTAAATCTATGTGCATAGACTTGCTGACTGCTGAGAAAACAATTGATTCTCTTAGAAGTCAGTTGTCTGATTACAGCACATTAAGTGCAATAATCTCAAGCTTTCTGATGAGTTAGAATGCTGTAGGGAGGAGATAGCCTCACTAAAGAGTGAGCTATCCAAGGCTAAACAGCTTAAGGAAACTCTCAATGGGAGGAGTCTCAAGTTAATAGACATCACAAGCACAGTGAATTCAAGAATGAATGGTTCACTAGGTTTGGGTGCCTCTTCAAGCCAACCCATAGTGCTAACAACTCCCATAAAGTTTACCAGTAACAGGGGTAAAGAAATTATGGTGGTAGCCAGGAAAAATTCTGATCTACCTAAGCCATTTCAAGTACAACAGAAAACGTCGACCAGAGCTCGACGATCTTCGACCAGAGCTCGACGCCACTCCAACAAGAATCAGCAACATCATGCTGAAGCGTCGAACTTAGCTCGACACACGTCGAACTCAGGTCGACTGGATGTTGTCCCTGAAGGTAGGCTTGTTCGAACGTCGACTGGAGCTCGACGTCCTGAAACATCAGCGTCGAACTTAGATCGACGATCATCGAACAGAGTTCAGAGCCGTGATTTACTTACACAGGATAAATCCAAATCAAATCATAAATATCCTACATCTCAGCCTAACCCTTATGCTGAATGGGTGATTCCTCCTAGGAGATATCATCTTGAAGGCTATAAGAGTCAGCCTGAAATGTCCTTCATCTCTGATTTCATTGGTTATCAACCTCAACCCAAGGTGAACTGGGTGAAAAACAATTAAGCTGTTACATGTGCAGATGAAGAGCTATCCAGTGGTGAACCAGCATTGGTACCTGGATAGTGGTTGCTCCAAACATATGACAGGGACCAAAAGCAACCTTACATCCTTCAAAGCAAAGCCTGGACCAAGAGTAATCTTTGGTGATTCCAACTTTGGACAAACCAAAGGATATGGTCAAGTCAAATTGGATCAATCACTTTCAAGAAGGTAGCTTATGTGGAAGGACTAAAGCACAACTTAATCAGCATCAGTCAACTTTGTGATGCTGGTTATCAGGTTTGGTTCACTGATTTGGTTTGTAATATTGCTTTAGATAACAATATTGTGTTGATTGGAAAATAGACAAGATAATATATATTTAGTTGATTTCAATTCTTCTAAAGTAGATATATGCCTTTTCAATTCTCTTAGTAAGTCAAATGAGCTTTGGCATAAAAGACTAGGTCATGTTAACCTTAGAACTATTGCTAGGCTGTCTAAACTCAACCTTGTTAGAGGACTACCTTCTGGTCCCTACAAGAAGGAAGGACTCTGCAAGGCTTGTCAACTAGGAAAGCAAACCAAAAACAGTTTCAAATCACTTAATAAGAGTGATTCACCTAGAATTTTGTATCTGTTGCACATGGATCTTTTTGGACCCACTACAGTACAAAGCCTAGGGGGGAAATCTTATGCCTTAGTGATTGTAGATGACTTCTCAAGATTCACTTGGGTGTTCTTCCTGAGAAAGAAGTCTGATAACTTCAAATTTTGACAGATTTTCTCAAGAGCATACAGATTGAGTTCAATACTCATATAGCCCTGATCAGAAGTGATCATGGGACAGAGTTTGATTCTCTTCTTATGCAAGAGTTCTGTCAGAATGAAGGGATCAGGCACACTTTCTCAGCTCCTAGAACTCCTCAACAAAATGGGGTAGTTGAAAGGAAAAATAGAACCTTAATTGAATCTGCCACAACATTATTGACAGATGCTCATCTTCCTCTAACCCTTTGGGCAGAGGCTGTGAACACCTCCAATTATGTTTTGAATAGAAGCCTGATACATAAACTAAAAGATAAGACTCCCTATGAATTGCTCAAAGGGAAGAAACCTAAGTTAGCTTTTTCAAGATTTTTGGTTGTATTTGCTTCATTCATAATAATGACAAGAGATATTTAGCAAAATTTGAAGCTAAGGCTGATGAAGGAGTGTTTCTGGGATACTCTTTGAACAGCAAAGCTTATAGGGTTTATAACAAGTCATCCCATAAAATTGAAGAATCCATGCATATTACCTTTGATGAGTCTAATATGTCTTATAAGGAGAAGAATTCTTCTACCATAGACCATTTGCAGGTACAATCTCTAGCTGAAAATATAAATCAGTTAACCATCATGGATAATGGTCTTTATCTTCCACTACACAACAAGAACCAAATGATAGTAACAATGAAGACACTGATCAGATTTTGGAAGGAAACAATGAAGAACTTGAAGAACCAGTTGTTGTTCCACAAGAGGAAACAACAACACAGGTTGGTGAACAATCAACACCCATTGTTGATTTAGTAACAATAAGAGATCACCCAATCTCTCAAGTGATTGGAGAAATCTCAGAAGGTGTGCAAACCAGAAATCAGATAAATCAACATCTGATGCACACCTGTTTTCTCTCCCAAATAGAGCCTCAAACAATACAAGATGCAGAGCAAGATCCAAACTGGATCATTGCAATGCAAGAGGAGCTAAACCAGTTTGAAAGAAACAAAGTATGGGAATTGGTTCCAAAACCAAGAAACCAGCAAATTGTTGGAACTAAATGGGTATTCAGGAATAAGTTAGATGATCAAGGGATCATTGTGAGAAACAAGGCAAGGCTTGTTGCTCAAGGCTATTGTCAAGAAGAAGGGATTGATTATGACCAAACCTTTGCACTAGTTGCAAGGTTGGAGGCCATAAGAATTTTCCTTGCTTATGCTGCACACAAGAAATTCAAGGTATTCCAAATGGATGTTAAAAGTGCATTTCTCAATGGAGACATCAAGGAAGAAGTCTATGTCAAGCAACCTCCAGGTTTTATCTCTCCAACCTTTCCTGAACATGTTTTCAAATTACATAAGGCTTTATATGGTCTCAAGCAAGCTCCAAGAGCATGGTATGAGACCTTAGCCTCCTTTCTGCTTGAAAATGATTTTAAAAGGGGTAGAGTTGACCAAACTCTTTTTATTAGAACCATAAGTCCCATATCCTACTAGTACAAATATATGTAGATGACATAATTTTTGGGTCTACTGATTCAAGCTTGTGCAAAAAGTTCTCTCAAACTAATGCACTCAAAGTTTGAAATGAGTAGCATGGGTGAGCTCTCCTTTTTCTTGGGATTGCAAATCAAACAACATGCTGATGGCATATTTATTTCTCAAACCAAGTATGCAAAAGAATTGGTTAAGAAATTTGGTATGTCAGATGCATCTTCTATGAAAACACCCATACCTACTAATGCTGTTTTAGATGCTGATGAATCTGGTAAACCAGTTGATCAGACTAACTATAGAGCAATCATTGGCTCTCTTTTATATCTTACAGCTAGCAGACCAGATATTATGTTTGCTACATGTATATGTGCTAGGTTCCAAGTGAGCCCTAGAGAGTCACACCTCACATTAGTTAAGAGAATTCTTAGGTATGTAAAAAGCTGTCCAAATCTAGGTCTCTGGTATCCACATGACTAAGGATTTGATCTCACTGGATTTTCAGATGCTGACTATGCTGGATGTAGAGTAGACAGGAAAAGCACCAGTGGAACTTGTCAATTCCTTGGTGATAGACTTGTCTCCTGGTTTTTGCAAAAAGCAAACATCTGTGTCTACATCAACTGCTGAAGCTGAATACATGGCTGCAGGTAGTTGCTGCTCACAGATATCGTGGATCCAAAACCAGCTCCTAGACTATGGCTACAACTTAGAGAAGTCAAAAATTCTTTGTGATAATACTAGTGCAATTTGCATTGCTCAAAATCCAGTTCTCCATAGTAGGACAAAGCACATAGAGATCAGACATCACTTCTTAAGGGATAATGTAGAAAAGAATAAAATAGCACTAGAGTACATTTCTACTGATTTACAAAGGGAGATATTTTCACCAAGCCGTTGGATGAAAAGAAGCACTTCTTCTTTCTATCAGTTGGGAATGATAGATGGAGATAGCATAAGTTAATCTACAAGATTTTGAAACCATAAAAACGACAAAGTCTAGGCAAATGTATCTCTTTCTTAAGTGTCTAGAGGTTCTGTCTGAACTCTGCTCGACGCTCGACGCTTTTCATTTGAAAACGTCGACTGCAGATCGACTGATCGTCGACCGCTAAAAAGCGTCGACCGTCGACCTCATCTTCGCGTCGACCAGAGATCGACCCTGTCTAGAATCTGTTTAAGTTTCTGTCTCGGTCGACGACGTTAATTAACGTCGACCAGAGCTCGACGTTCAGCATCCCAATTAGCGCCGACCGTCGACCTTAAAAACGTCGAACGTCGATCTAAGCTGAACACCACCGAGTCTCTTCGTTTCCCCTAGAGCCTCTTAGCGTCGATCTAAGCTCGACGTTATTTCCTTTTCTGCGTCGAACCCTAATATAAAATCATCTTCTCGGCGTCGATTTCATTTGCGCTTTCATATTTTCTGCAAGTATTTTCTCCCTCCAAAGATTTTACACTTGTTTTCGAGAGGTATTCTACAGGAAATGGCGATTCCAGCAGCAATCTTGGCAGCGATGAAATTTGATTGCGGTTTCGACATTGATTTGGATTCCTTTGAAGGATCATCCCAAAATTTTCTGGAAATTCTGGAACTGTTCAAGGAACAGAAATTGGAGAAGTTCATGACAACCAGAATGCCAATAGCAGAAACAGAAATTAAAGAATGGATTTATACTGCAGTCACTCAAGATGAAAGCACCATTACTGGTTCAATCTCAGGGACTCAGGTATCCTTAACCTCTGTTATATTTACTGAGGTATTTGAATTGGAGAATGGCAATGACAGTATGGAGCTGTCCAATGAAGAATACGCTGCAATGTTAGACAGGATGGGTCATTCCTCTGAGAATGCCTCCAAACTGTTGAAAGTAGACCTTGCCATAGAATTCAGACTTCTAGCTGATGTGGTAGGCAAGGTTATCTGTGCTAAGAGAACAGCACATGATGCCATTTCCAGGCATCAATTTTGCATCATGGCTGCTCTCCTGGACAAAAAGCACGTGAATTGGGGAGAAATTCTGTTCGATCTAGTGAAGAAGAAGGTCAACAAGACCTATGTCCATTTTGGAAGAGTGTTGGGTTTGCTGCTTCATCATATCTGCCCTCAGCTTCTGGCATCCTTTAAGCATATCAATGCTTCTAAGAGACTGACCTGTGCCCTCATTGGTAAATGGGACAGGAAAATCACCAATCCCAGAGCTGCTGCAGCTATGAAAACTTCTACAGAAACAAGGACTGTTGTGGTCACTTCACCTCAGCCTTCTGATCTAGTAGAAGAAGCCATGCCATCCATCACCATTTCATCTTCCTTCAGCTTTCCAACCACCTTCTCTCCATCCACATCTCAACTTTCATCCCCTATGCCAACAACATCATCTTATGTTGCATCTGTTTCTCCTCCCTCTACCTCTGCTCAACATCCCTTTGAGCAAGTAGATTTGCTTCCCTTGGCCAACAAGCTCTATGAGCTATTGGCTCCAAGGCTTTTTTCTCTATTGGATGCTTCCCTAGCTCCAATAATCCTCTCTTTGAACTCCATCTCATCTAAACTCTCCTCCCTTACTCCTCTTGTGGCTGGCCCTTCTTCTAGGGGCCTAGAGTCAGTTCTTACTGATTCTAGGCAGGGGGAGATTTTTGTAGAAGAAGAGCTGCCTCCTTTTGATAGAGAAGAGATGTTAGTTTCAGAAATTCAGCCTACAGATAGAGAGTTTGTTCAGCCTTCAGTTGAAGACTTTACAGTGGCAGTGCCAGCATGCTTTTTCCAAAGGTCTTTCAGCCCATACAGATTATTGCTTCCTGAAGATTTGTCCAGGGCTATTGTTCCCTTTTCTGCTGCTGCTACTGTTATTTTTGATGAAATGATCATTGATGATGATGCAGTGGTAGCTGATGCTCCTGCAAATGATTCTCTTGATCATAGTGATGTTGCTGTTCCTGCTTGTTCTTATGTTGATGCTAGTTCTGTTGATCATTCTGTTGATAATATGACTGTTGATGAGTTGCCCAACACTTCTGATGCAGTGGTAGCTGTTGCTCCTGCCAGTTCTATTGTTTCTCAAGTTTCTGATGCAGTGGTAGCTGATGCTCCTGCTAATAAGATCTATCCAGCCAGTTCAGTTGAGGCTGTAATATCTGAAGTTATCAGTGACTTAGCTGCTCCTATGTCTGTTGCACCTGAAGCCATTTCTTTTCCTGCAGTGTTAGATACATCATCTACACTGACAGCTGCTTCTAGTCCTGTTTCAGGAATTGCCTTCAAGAAGGATTTTTATGATCCTTATGATCATGTGCAAAGCAGCTCCTCTGATGAGTTTGCCACTAGCTCAGATGATTCATCTGCCACCATTGCTAAAAAGAGAAAAGCTAGAAGCAAAGCTCTAAAGAGAGTTCCAATGGAAAGGGCCATTGACCATGATACTCCCTATCACATTCTTCACAACTGTGAGATTACAGAGCCCTGGATGCAATATTCCAAGAACCAACTCAAGGCTATGAAACAGAAGAAGAAGTATTTCAAAGGCCCCTGTAAATCTATTCTTCCTCCTCCTCCTCCTCCATCTTCTCCAGGTGCAGGAGGCAGTGCTAACCTGTCAGCAAACCCCCTCATCCTCCTTCCAAGGCAAGACATATCAATCCAGGAGATGACAAGAGGTAGCCAACCAAGAGGTTATCAGCAAAGAGGATCTTCCAAGAGGAAACCAATCAAGAGGTCAAGCTAGACACCAGCCATATCAAAGGGAAGGAAAGACCATTGCTTCAACCTCTGGTCCTTTTCCCTTCAAGCTCAATGATGGTGTAAGGCAAAAACCTCCTCCTTCAGATCAAAGCAACAAATATGAACCTCCTGTCCCTTATGATGATCCAGTCAACAACCCTATTGCTTGGAAAGCTAGAATGGCTGAGCTTGCTGCTCTAGACCTGATTAAGAAGAATAAAGAAAGAGGACTGGACACATCAAATATCAGTACTATGTCTGAGCAGAGAAGACAAGAATTGGACAAATACAACTCCAGCAAATTCTTTGAATTTGATAGGTACATGCAGTTGCATCCTGCTGCTGCTGTTCTCCCAGTGGAAAAAGCATAACTTCCTTGGGTACTTCTGAGGATTACAGATCCAGGAAAGATGCTGCCAATCCTCAGAGAGAAATCAAGTTCAAGAAAAGCGTTGAAGAAGAACCAAAGAAGAAGTAATGTAAGATGGCTCCACCTCTTTACAACTGCCATAAACACTTTTGATATTTATATATCTGCTCCTGCTTCTATCTGTGGTTTATGGTTTTGTCTGTGTTTCAATCTTCTGTATGCATTTTATTTCCTTATAATCATGTGAATAGTAATCCTAATCCAATAGGGGGAGATTGTTGGAACACCCTTTTTATATTGGGTCAGGATAACTATGCTAAGGATTCATGACCTCATTGTATAGCATAGGTCATTGAGTGTGAGTTTAGAACTTAGGATATTTGAGATTTTAGTTCTGCTCAGCTCTGCGGATAGTCGACCCAGCTCGACGTATCGTCGTCCTCAGCTCGACGCGTAGTCGACCGCTGCTCGACGTATAATCGATCGCAGCTCGACGCAGCGTCGTCCTCAGTTCGACGTAACGTCGACTTCAGCTCGACGTTTTGGCATGATTCTCTCTGCATCCTTAATCACTCTCTGATCGACGGATGTCGAGGCACAGATAGACGACTTATGATGAATTCAATGTTTTGGATTCTCCCGTCGGTTGTCATTTGAAATTCAAATTAAAGATCATCAAAGCAGTTATTACAAGAGATCCCCTGGCCGTTTCAAGACTTAATTGGTCCATATCTCAAGGAATCTTCTTTGGAAATCAATTAAGGCACTTCCTTCCAAGGCATGGACAGTTTAAGGAATGCATTGAATGCCCTGCCAACGGCTATCTATCAGACAGTAGTAATTCTATTACTTAGAGATTTTTGGAGAGAGATACACACAGTTATTCAGATTTGTTACAGAGAACTTCTTCTTCTTCTCTCTCTCTCACAGAATCTGCTGCAGAGAATTCAAAGAGAAGACATCATTCAGAAAAAGATCATCATCAATTCTTTCTGATTCTCTTCTGCTCTGCAATCAACTCTTCTACAGACTGCCTTCTACCTTCAGACATCAAACACTCAGTGTCTGAGTTATCTATTGCTGAAGAAGGACAAGCAGTGAAGAGCCTGTCACCCTTGTGCAAAGCTTCTTTACCTGAACTCATCTACATCTCAGGGGGAGCTTTGACATCATCAAAATCCACAAGCTTCTCTTTGATAGTTGACAGAGAAGCATACTCATCCTTTCTTTACCTTATTCATCTGTACAGGGTTTTAACTCCCTTCAAAAGTTACCCTTTTGGTTAGCTGAGACCATGTCAAAATCAGTGGTGGCAAGACACCTTATCAAAAAATCTGGTGGTGCCCAGGACACCTGATCAATCATCCTGCAGTGGATTCCTATCAAAGGGTGATAGAAGAGTGGACTACCCAAGTTTGGGGAACCACTATAATTTCCTTGTGTCTTCTGTGGTTTATGTTTACTTCTTGCTGTGTGCTGTATGCTGTGTGCTGTTTGCTTTATCATATATTTAACCATTGCATAACTCACTTTCTACACTAAGTAAATCAAAAGTTTTAAATACATCAATCTATTTGAACTTACTCTATTCACCCCCCCTCTAGAGGTAGATAGATCTTATCACCTAACTTTCATTGAGTTTAACATGCTATGTTCCATTGCTGCTAAAAATGGATGATTGTATCTTTAGGAATGATTATTTGATCCTCTCTTATAGAAAATAAGTGAAATAGCTGTTCTAATAGGTTATGGATATACAAGAATGAGCTACTGTCACAACCCATGCTCTCCAATTAAAAAAAAAATCTCAAGGAAGGAGAGTGGAATAGTCTAAAAGACTTGAATAATTGTAATTCTTGTTAGAAATATTCAGCTGTTTTTAGATGAATCTTCTGTTGAATTTTCTGCTATGTTTTTCATGACTTTTATATAGTTTTTTGCCTAACTTTTGCAAGGGGTGCACTTCTTCTTATACAATAATCATAAATCAACATCTGATTAGGGGTCAGCTTTATAAGAATCACCATTCTGCAAAGTTAATGTGACAAATTGTTATATATATGATGCAAATCTGAGATGGAATTGTATTTTTTTCTCCCGAGCAGTGGCACAATAGATATAAATTTTAATTATTCTAACTTTGTTCCTCATAGAATCCTTATGTTTGGCAAGACACTGGTTATGACCGCCATCAAGAAAAGAAAACTAGTTTTGTACATAAAAGTGAATGAAGCTCCTTAGGTGAGGTAGGGCGTTCATGTATGATAATTCATGACCACGACGTTCATGACTGTCACCACCATGCCAAACATACCCTTAATATTTGTCTAAATTAAGCTCTAGAGCAAACGATCACATATGATAATGAGTACTCATTGCAATGGCAATGCCTAGCTTAAGTTATGCATGATTTAACAAAAAAAACTAACAAGGTAAGTTTACTTTTGAAGTTGGTACTAGGTATTATAGGGTGAAGATGGAGAAGACAATTTCATAACTCCTCTGATAAGAATTTGAGCGCGAAGCCTCTGATTTTAGCAAGAAATGGTTGATTGTAGAAGAAAAAAAGTAGAGATGGAGGGAGGAAAAAGATAATGGACTCACATGAAGTTGATGCATTGTTGATACCAAGATGATGATGCCTTCTCTGTGGTCTCTTGTTGGATTTGACTATTCTTGTCTAAATTTTTTGTGAATCTTTTGATATATTAAAATAAAAATGGAAAAGGGATAGTTCGGATCACTTGATCAAACAATTTGATGGAATGGTCTCGAACTTTTGCTTCCCATATTTGATCCACCTCATGATGTTAATAAAATCAGTAGTCATGCATGTTCATTATCGTGTTAGACATGTTGCCCTTGCTTAAATTGAGTAAGAATCAGTTTACTTTTTTTTTAGAGATTTATTATTTTTCAAAATGAAAATGAATCATTATTATGTGGGGGACGATAAATATTGTAATAAGCTTCTCTTAGCATTTTTTTATAGTTTCCATGCAAGCTTTTCTATTTATTTAAAATCATTGCAGAAGTTTTCCTTAACTGTTGAACAACATTTTTTTTTCTTATTATTCCATCTTTACTCATAGTAGTTGCATAATTTTTTGGATTTATTTAACCATTTCTTGCTAAAATCATAGGAGTTCCCAGTACATGGGAGTGACTTTTACCGGGGAACCGGCCGGTGGGAATCCCATATATGGTTCGTTTGTCCCCTCGCTTCGTTCATTTTTGCTCTAAAGTTTCGGGTTTTATTAGTTCTCACCATTCGTTCCCCCCCCCCCCCTCATTTCATTTTAGGGATTGCGGGAAATAAGTGTATTTAGGTTGAAATATGGCTATTATAAATTTAATGTTGATTCTCAATTCTTCTTTTGTGTTCTATTGTTCTCTCCGTTTCCAAATCCCTTAATAATATGTTACTCTACATAATAATAATAATGTTTACATATTTCTCTTATGTGCACCACTAGAAATTGATGCAAAACAACAACAATAATGCTCTTCTGTAGTTCACCTCATGCTACTTCTCCTGACTGTGATCAACCATGTCCAAATTGTTTAGTGAAATTAGTGTTGATCTTAAAGAAAAATGTGCTTTCATCCACGGGTATGCAAATATAGATTCAAAATTATGTTACTCTCTTTAATATGATTACATATTTCTACTGTGCCTCAACATAAAAATCATGTCTAGGTTTCACCTTCTTAATTTGTTTCATAAAAGCATCATAACCTTTGGTTTTTGCTATTCCGATCCCGTTCTCAAATGATCCTCCTCTTTATCGATTAAAATAGAGTTTTGACGAGATTGCGCCTTATTTAGGTATTGAATGCCTTCGAGATCAAATCTCCTTTTCCATTTCATTAGTATGGCTGCTGCTGCTTGATTACCATTGATGGATTTCTTCCTTGAAAGGGCCAATGCATTGAGGATGGGCTGGAGAGAAGGATTTTCAGGCAACCCGTGCTTTCGTATTAGGGTTCCAAGATAAAGATCGAAGGATAAAACTCTACTCTCTCTCTCTTTCTCTCTCTCTTTCTATATCTATATATGCATATTTTTTTTGGGAGCTGAGGAAACACTGATATAGGGGATCGAACTATTGGGGGAGATGACGAATCATTGATGGGAGAGAAGGATGGCCTGTGGCGAGGTTTCTCAGGCAACCCGTGCAACCCATCATAACGTTGGAGGGAGGTTGGATGGCAGGTGAGAGTTTTTTTACAATGTACGGAGGATGGCCTGGAGAGTCTTCTCTGCCCCCTTCTCCTTCTCTTTGAGTAGTTTGGAAATGATCCGAGTCCCAAGTTCTCCACTTAGGCTTCATTCTCCAGTGATTGTTAGAGTTTCACTTTGCAATTGTTGACATGCTTAATGAGATTTTATTTGCATCAATTAGAGGCGATGAGGAATCATGGAGCTGACATGGACTAATGATGTCTTTTTCCCTTGAATGTTGAGGGCATTGAGGATGGCCTGTGGAGAAGGCTTCTCAGGCAACCCCTACAACTATCATTAGCACTGGAAGGTGGTTGGAAGATGAGTGTTTATTCGCTCTCTTCATTTCACCTCTTCTTGGACTAGTTTGGAGATGATCTGAGCCTCTATTTTCCACTTTTCTTCTGAAGCCTTCTTAGTTTTTTTTTAATAATTATTAATTTAGGATTTGTTTGTTTGAGCGCTTTCTCTAACTTGTGTTTTTCAAAGAACACAAGTACAAATTTTGGACTCGCCAAATTTTTGTCACAAGTTATTCCCATAGATCCATTTGTTCAGCTTCTAGGAGGTGACAAAATGCGTGCCATATTGGCTGCGCTTGAGTATTTCCATGAACTACTTTGCATGCCGAGGTATGGTTTTTATAAAACTCATCTTATTGCAGAATTATGGTGTGAAAATTTTGAACTGCGACACTCTTTCACTTCTTCTCCTGCTCAACTCAATTTCTAATCTCTAATCTCAAGCTCAAGGAGCAGTCCAGTAAAATTTTCACTCTGCTCTCCATTCACAAATCTGTAATGTAGAGAAAGGTGAAAATTTTGAGTGAAAGATCTAAAATTTGTGCTGGAAATTACAAAATAAGCTCAACATGATTGAAAATATGTGTCATGCCATCAAAATAGTACAGGAGAACTGCCAAATCCGCACAAAGAATGATGTAAAGTTTGAAGCTTAATGCATTTTTTGGTCTCAGCCTAACACTATTTGCTGTCATATTAGTTCGTCGGCAATTAGATTACTCCGACAGATACGGTAGGTAGGGGGAGATGACATAATGCGGATCTTGCTAGCTTTTATGAAACAAGTCAAAATTCCTGATCCCTCTCATTCTTTTCTGCAGGCTCTCTCTCCCTCGCCCTTTTTCTCCCCCCGCCATCGTCGTCGCCTGTAGAATCCAGCCATTTAATCGGCCAGAGAGCTGTTGCGGCTTCTCACTGGAGCTTCTTCCACGGGAGACCTGCTGCAGGTTTTAAGGAGGCAGAGCGCGTCGAGGAGATCGGCACCGGAAGCGGCGTTGAAGAAGGCGAGGATGTCCATCGGAAAGAAGGAGGAGATGAGGGAGTCGAGCACCTTGGAGGCGACGGCAGAGGCAGAGGTTCTTCCCGTGATAACTAGCGATGTCTTCCACTCTTACTCGGCGAGTCAGATTTTTGACAAAATCGCGGTAGGTCTTCTTCCCCGTGAAAACTAGCGAAGTCTTCCACTCTTAGTCGGCGAGTCTTCCACGGCGGCGAGTCTTCCACGGCGATAACCCTCCCCCTCTCCTCCACGACCTGAATCTCAGCGTGCTGGAGCTCCGTATAGGCGACGTTTGGGGTCAACAATCATCCCATCGCCGTGCCCCTTCGCAGAAGAAGGAAAAAAAAGTTCATCATTTTTACTGAATTGGCTTGTTTTTGGCAGCCTTGGAATTGCTAGAAGCCTATGAAATTAAGCTTATGGAGAAAATTGAGGTTTCGTGAGCTTCTAAAAGTCATTTGAATGTTCTGAAACATATAAATGAAGCTCTGTTGGAGATGGGCTGCATAATATCAAATGGCAGGGGTAATGGTAGTTGGTTCATACTTTTCCTTTAAATTAATGCATGAATTTTCCAGCTCTCAATATGGATTGAAGCAGAATAAAGAGCCGCTAGTATGTGTTTGTGTAAAACAATGAAAATATGCAGCAGCTTGATGTTTTCAGGCTAAGTGCCGTACTTTTACTGAACCTTTTTCACAATTTTGGCCCACGATCCCGCCGCTCCGCACGTCGCGCAACATCGCGCATCTTCCTGGCCAAGTTACGCTGCCTCGACCCCGCTCCCCATCGGTTTTCAGCACCAGTACAAGCTTCTGTAATGGACGTTCTTCCATGAAGCGCGACGGTTAGGGGTTATTTTTGTGTTTTCTTTGCTACCCGATAAATGAGAGTGTTTGTATGTGTTGTTTAGTGATTGATGATTGTTGTTGATGTTGAAAGAAATCTGGATTTATTATATGAAATAACTTATGAAGAAACAATTCAAAATCAAATGTATAAAATAAAGAAATTTATTTCATTATGTGAATGGTGACATGCAACTTTATCAGGTTGATCTTTCTTATCGTGCTTGATATAAAATTTACTGCACATGATGACAAAAACTAAAACGCCTGTTTAGAAATGAATAAAAATAGAAAACTTGGCATCAAAACCACTCTACAGCCATAGTAGAGAGATATATAAATTGAAAATTTTACAACCTTTCCAATCCCTGTAGACCTCCATAATCGTTGGGGTACCCAAACTTTTTGGCTACCATTCTACCAAGTGACTCAAGAGAAACATTTGTCAACTCTTTATAAAGCACATAAAGAGATATTCCATTCTCTAAAAATATGTGAGCATTCTGGTTGTGATCTTGATCCTGCATGTTTCTCAAATTTCAAAGAAGATACCGCCTGCAAACGGTAAATACAATCAAAATAAAAGATTTGTAATTTGGTTTAAATTATCAATTTGTAGTCATAAATTCACTACAATTACATAAGAATACAATCAAAACCAAAAGAAACTGGAAAAATAAATAAAGAGCATGCACTTAGAAAACTCAAATTTTACATTTCAATCACTAGCAATCTTGCAAGGGGGAGCTCGTGCCTAGCGAACGACAGCACCCTCGCCGCTCACCATCCTCCTTGCACAACATATAATAAATTCATCACTTGATTCCAAAATACTAGGTTTAATTTATATGTGATTCCAAAATAACATGTTTAATTAATCATTTGATTCCAAATAAAGCAATGGAAAAATTATAATTACTTCCAAAAAGTCTATATGTCCAGTGCATAAAAATTATCTCATTTAATACAAACCAAGCCCCGCCCCTTTTCTTCATTTCCCTCTTCTCTTTTTCTCCCCCCCCCCCTTTTCTTCTCCTCCCCCTCTTTTTCTTTCTCTTCCCTCCCCCTCCCCCCTTTTTTCCCCCTCAAACCGGAGTGGAACCCGGCGGCCCCCCCACTTCATCTCTTGGCAACTGAAGGATAATTTCTATTAAAAAACTGCTAAAACCAGTCAGCAACTCACCCGACCAATTGGAGCTGGAATCCAGTAAACCCGCCATTAAATCAGGTAATGCATTTATATTGATAAAAGTAGGCCATTTGCAGAAAGGAAGATTTCAATGAAATGAATTGAAGATTTCAAGTTTTTCCGAGTTCTTCAAAATTCAACTTCCAACCTTCACAGAACGTCGGATCAAAATTGGAATCGTGTGTTGTATTGTAATTTCTTTTTGAATATTGTAGGAGATTTTTCTCCGAGGTTGTAGATCCGTTTGTGGATCGAGAGAGTAGATCCGGTTGTGGATTGAGTGTGTAGATCCGGTTTGTGGATCGAGTTGTAGGAGAGTTTGTTCTCCGAGTGGTAGGAGCTTCGTCTATGAGGTATAGGAGTTGCGACTCCGAGGTGTAAGATTTGACGAAATCTGAGTTTGGTGAACTAGC
Organism: Platanthera zijinensis; assembly: GCA_039513925.1. Lineage (NCBI taxonomy): Eukaryota > Viridiplantae > Streptophyta > Magnoliopsida > Asparagales > Orchidaceae > Platanthera > Platanthera zijinensis. The sequence continues at coordinate 220,773,219 of CM077079.1, forward strand.
TGAATCGTACTCTTTGTGGTAGATAGTCGAGGAGGGACAGTGGACGTACCCAATACGGGGAACACTATAAAAATCTCTGTATTTGTGTGCTTGACTTTTAAATATTTTTATTCCGCAAAAAGACGCAAGCATCACCTATTCACCCCCCCCCCCCTCTAGGTGATTTAGATAGACGCTAGATACTTTCAGTATGTAGATGATCTTATGATCAAGAATCAAGACGTTGACTCTCACCTCCAGGACCTTGAAGAAACCTTCACCACCTTGCGCGAGTACAAGATGAGGCTGAACCTCTTGAAATGAGTTTTCGGGGCCAGTAGGGGCAAGTTCATGGGCCATCTTCTCACCCCCGCGGGGGTAGAACCGAATCCCTACAAAGTCAAAGCAATCATGGAGTTGGGATCACCTCGAAATGCTAAGAAGATGCAGCGGCTGACGGGGAAGTTAGCTGGGCTAAGTAGGTTCCTTTCCTGGGGAGGGGAGAAGTGCTCTCCCTTCTTCAAAGCATTAAGGAGAGGCAAGAAGTTCGAATGGACTAGGGAATGTGAGGAGGCATTCCAGACCTTGAAGAGGCAGTTAACTCAGGCCCCCCTGCTCCAAGGGCTGAAGGAGATGGAGGACCTCTTTGTACCTCAGGGTCGGAGCAGAGGCCTTAAGCTCCGTCCTTGTCCGGGAAGAGGGGAAGAAGCAGCAGCCCATATACTACGTGAGTCGGGTCCTGAGGAAGGCAGAGCTCCGCTATCCCATCTTGTAGAAGCTGTCATTTGCTCTGATCATCTCGACTTGGATGCTCCGACCCTATTTCAAGGCACACTCCATCCGAGTGGTGACTGGCCATCCCCTCTGCAACATCTTCGAGGGGTGGTGCATTCAAGAAGATTGGCGAAGTGGTCGTTGGAGCTATGCGAGTTCGACATCTCTTTCGTCCCGCGCCTCTCGATCAAAGCCCAAGCAATAACCGACTTTCTGGCTGATTATGTGGTCGAGTTGGCAGAGGCAGAACTCACTCGCCCGGTTCCCTAGAAGGTGATGGTGGATGTCGCTTCAAGAAGGCATTCCCTGGGGTTGGGGTTGATCTTGGAGAGCCCCCAGGGAACAAGGATCGAGCAAACGGTGGTGGTACATTTTCTTATTACTAACAATCAGGCCAAGTACGAGGAGGTGGTTGCAGGGCTGTGTCTGGCCAGGGAACTGGGAGAGCATGATGTGGAGGTCCTCACGGACTCCATGGTGGTGGCCTCCAAGATCAATGGGGAATTTGAGATAAGGGAACCAACTCTTCAATTATATTTGGCAAAGGAGAAAAGGGTCATCGGTATGTTCCAAACCTTCTCCATCCGATATGTGCCACGGAAGGAGAATGAACAGGTTGATCAGCTAACAAAGCATGGTCCCCGGGTAGGGGGTACCATCACTGACCTGTTCCGTACATCCATCGAAGAGGGAGAGCTGATGGAAGTGGACCAGCACCCCTCGTGGATGGACCCTTTCACAACATTCCTATCCATAGGGGAGTTCCCGGAAGGGATGGATAAGAAGAAGTTCAAACACAAGTCGGCATATTATCTTATACGCGACGGGTAGGTGTATAGGAAGACTCTCTCGGGGATGTTGGCTCATTGTGTGATCGAGAAGGAGATCTAGAGGATCTTGGAAGAAGTCCACTCCGGGGAGTGTGGAAGTCACTCTAGTAGTCGAACCCTAGAAGGAAGGATTCTCAGGCAAGGGTACTTCTAGCCTAACCTGGGCCACGACGCTGCAGAGTTCACAAAGAAGTGTGACAAGTGCCAGTTGTTTGCCCCCCTCAAACTTCAACCAGCCCAGCACATCAGAAGCATCACAGCCCCCTGACCCTTTTCCATCTAGGGAATGCATTTGGTAGGACCTTTCCCCCAGGCCAGCGGGCAGTGGAGATTCCTGTTAGTAATGATCGACTATTTTTCTAAGTGGTTGGAAGTGAAGGCGTTGGCCAAGGTGACCTCCCAGGTAATCAGAAACTTTGTGTGGGGAGAGACCATCTGTAGGCACGAGTGTCACAACCCACATTTTCTCAGTATTTCAAATACTATCAGAGTGAGATAAAATACGCGATTGTGATGTCACGTCGTGCAGGGGACAACTGCAGACGTTCAGGCAACCCTATCCTTTCATTTATTTTTATAAAAAGACTTACGAATTATGTTTTAAAACATAGTTACATTATTAGGTTTACTGACTGTATCCCTCGGTCGGGTGGATCAGCTAGTCCACAAGTAAAAAGTAGAGGTTTACACAGCGAAAAATTATTAAGTTTGATTCATTTGTTATCCTAAGTGAGAATGAAAACTCAACATATCATGCTATGAAAATATGACTTCTAGATTTATTATAAGTAGAAAAGCAGTTTTGTAGCGCTTAAAATAGTAGTTTATTAGTTTAAAAGCATGCTATGGAACTACGCTAAAATGCAACTTTATTTTATATTTTAAAAAAATACCTAACATGCATCCTAACATAAATCATTCTCAGAGAGCAAGTATAAAACTAACAGTAAGCAACAGCAGTACAACTAGCAAGTAGTCTACCACGAGAACTAACACTATGGGCGTCCACAAACTGACACGAACCCATAGGAAAGCAGTCTAGTCTGAAACAAAGAAACATCTACCTCTCTAAACCGAGGTGAAAGACAAGCGACAACAACTAGCCGCAACACTGAAATTATGAACTCCACCAGCTAAACCTGGTACTGCTCCGAACCTAAGGCATTCAAAAGAAGAACACCTCAAAAACAAGTTACAAATGGTGCAGAAAGAAGTAAACAGAACATGACAAACCTCCAAGTAGGCTGGAAACAACAATCAAGCTAGCAACAGAAATCAGTACGAAACAGCAGAAACAAAACTAAGGTCTAGCTATACAGTAAAAGCTAAACTACAAAAGTCCGAACAGAGGCATAGTACTAAGTGTCATAAAGTATAACATCTTTTATTATATATATAACATCATTAACCAATTTAAATAAGGCTGATCAGCTCGAGAAGGGTATCAAAAACACCAGGCAAGCCTGGGTGTATGATCCACAACCAATAGGATGAACTGCACCGGGGAAGAGGTCAACAACGCGCACAGATAAAACAGATAAGGAATTGTGCCTGGGAAAAGGTCCACAACGTGCACAGACCCAACAAGCAAGGCTCTGTGCTGAGGGATTTACCCCAACGCGCATTGGCCAGCAAACATTTTATATTCATTATATTATAAGAGTTTTATCATAACCTCCAGGTTAACGGTCAATAACAAACTCCGACTACAAACTTGACACACCCGACAAAGTTCCACAGGCCATGCAACAAAATTTAACTTGGGCTTCAATGGGCACATTCGACAAATCAAGGTTTTGTTCGACGAATTGAAGGTTAGACTCAACGAACTCAAGGGGTTCCTTAACGAAAATTCAGGTTGGCACGATCGGTGGGTTCAAGGATTTACCTAATGAATAATGGTATTACGGGAGAACTAACACGAACAAAACGGTGCAAGGGAAGAAAAGGAAGATCACCACTTGCCTAAGGACGTCCGGAAAACGTCCACTCGCGCGCTCCGCTTCGAGGATCGTCCGTAAAAACACACCGTCTTTGATTCCTGAAACTTTTCGGAGCAAAACGAGAGTTAGGTCAAAAGCCCTAACGCCAAAAATCCACAAAACGGAGAAATCTTACCGTGCACGCGTAGCTCTCGTCGAGAGCTTTCCGGATCTACGCTCTGACAAAAATTTCGAGCACTGGAGCTCTGATGGTGGCCGCCGGAAGGTTCACGGAATTCGTCTCGCCGTCGCACTCTGATTTCGTCCCGAGGAAGAAGACCAACAAGGAGAGGATGAAGAGATTGCCTAATTATATATGTATATATATATTGATAATAACTATTATAATAATACTAATAATAATAACAGAGACTAATAATAGAAAGATAGAAATCAGGGAGGGATTTCGCGAGATGGAAGAATTTCGCGAGAGAAAGCATGCAAAACATTCGTCGAACGGATTGGGGCTGCATTCGACTAATGGATTGGGGCTGCAATCGACTAATGGATTGGGATGCATTCGACTAAAGCATTTTTTTTATATATATATTATATATATATAATATATTATTATTATTATTATTATTATAAATACTATAATGGGGGCTGCCTTCGACGAATATAAGGGAGGGAATTCCATGAAAGGGTAATTATAATAATATTAATAATTATTATTATAATAAAAATCATATTATAACTATAATATTTTTACGGAGGGCCAAACGTATGCCGATCAAAACAAAATTCGTACCCTAGGCAAAAGCCGGTGCTACGAATCTAACGGCGACGTCAAAATCAAAATACGACACAGCGTTCTTGAGATATATATTTTTAAAGTTTACGGTGAACATTAACTATAAGAAACTTCGGAAATTCGCCGAGGCTCCAATATAGCTTGGAACGCGACGAAACTTAACGAGCAAGTCAAAAATTAATTGATTTAATTTCGTAATGCAAAATTTTCGAATTTCGACAAGAATCCCAAGATTTGGTCGGCTCGACCTAATAGACGCGAAAACGCACTAACGGCGACGCGTCGTCAACCTTATGCTAACGTCACACTCATACATCATCATGACGTCACCAAGAGGATAAAATAATCATCAGGAAAAACCGGACCGTTACAGTCACCCCTCCAAAAAGAAAGTTTCATCCCGTAACTTAAAACGCAATACAAAATGAGAGAGCAGGGAAGAGATGAGATGAAAATTTGCTTGATAGGAATACTAACCAGAGAAGACTAGGAGAATAGCTGAGGATGAGATTTTGTCATTGCAGACTCAAATTCTCAAGTCACACTCCTGATGTCCTGATTCTGCTAGAGAACTTTAACCATTGGAATTGTTTTCCTTCTCAGCACTCGATCTTGCGCCTCCAGAATACGGATGGGCTCTTCGATATACGGGAGATTAGACTGCAACTGGGGTACTGAGTCTAGGACATGCCGATCACTACAAACCCACTTTCGCAACTGGCTCACGTGAAACACGTCGTGAACACCAAGGAAAGAATCAGGTAATTCAAGTCTATAGGCAGAAACTCCGATGCGCTCCAGAATCTGAAAAGGTCCCACATACTTGGGATCCAGCTTATGGTTCCTTCCAAATCTCTTAACACCTGCCATCGGAGAGACCTTCAGAAATACCATGTCCCCAACCGCAAACTCCAGATCAACCGTGCGCTGATTTGCATACTTTTGATATCGCTCCTGAGCCAATCACAACTTTTCACGAATATGCGTCACTGAAATACTCATATCTTCTAAAGCTTCCGGACCGAGCAAAGGCTTCTCACCAACTTCAGCCCAAAACAGGGGAGTTCGACAACGCCTCCCATATAAGGCTTCAAAGAGCGCCAACTGCAAGCTCTCCTGATAGTTTTTATTGTATGCGAACTCCATCAGTCTAAGGTATTTATCCCAAGCTCCACCATGGTCCAGAATATAGCATCTTATCATGTCCTCCAAAATCTGATTCACTCTTTCGGTCTGACCATTAGTATGAGGATGATAGTCAGTAGAATACCTAAGGTCAGTGCCTAGAGCTCTTTGCAAACTTTGCAAGAAACGAGACATAAACCTGGAATCTCTATATGACATGATACTCGTAGGCACGCCATTCAACCTGATGACTTCGTCGAGATAAAGCTCAGTTATCTTTTCCATAGAATAATCAATTTTGAAAGGCACGAAGTGAGCACACTTTGTCAGTCTATCGATAATAACTCACACCGCATCGTGCCCTCGGGGAGATCTCGGCAAACCGGTAATGAAATCCGTAGAAATGCTCTCCAATTTCCAACTCGGAATATCCAACGGTGTTAACTTACCACCAGGTCTTCTATGAACGGCTTTAACACGCTGGCAAGTATAGCACTCAAATACAAACCTTGTTATATCATTCTTCATACATGACCACCAAATAATTTACTTCAGATCTCTATACATCTTAGTGGAACCCGGATAGTAGGCAACACTTGAACCATGTGCTTCACTACATATCTTTCCTCGAATATCTTCAACGACAGGAATACAGTATCTGTCATAGTACTTCAAGGTACCCACGTCATCGATCAAAAAGTCTGGCAATTCCCTTTTTTCAGTTCTGCTCCTTATATGCTGCAGATCGGGATCGTCCTTCTGATGTAGCCGGGTAAGCGTAATCCATGAAGGCTCTACCACTTCCAAGCTACTTTGCGAAGCGCTACTCCAAACAGTTATGTCCATTAACAAGAACTCTTCAACTAAGGATTGTATAGTGAGGTTAAAGACATGTGCGGGCTTTCGGCTCAAAGCATCTGACACAACGTTAGCCTTGCCAGAATGATAAAGGATATCAACTTCATAGTCCGCAATATATTCTAAACATCTACGCTGCCGCAAGTTCAGCTTCTTCTAAGTGAAGACATACTTTATACTCCTGTGATCCGTATAGATCTTGCACAATGCTCCATACAGAAGATATCGCCACAGCTTCAAGGCATAAATGACAGTAGCAAACTCGAAATCATGTGTAAGATAGTTCTTTTCATGGACCTTCAATTGCCTCGATCCATACGCAATCACGTTGTCATTCTACATCAACACGCTTTTGAGTCCAACTTGTGAAGCATCCACATAAACAACGTATTCTACTCCTTCAGTAGGCAATGCCAAAACTGGAGTAGAACATAGTCTCCTTTTAAGCTCCTAAAAGGCTTCCTCATAGGCATTACTCCAAACGAAAGTTGCGCTCTTCTGCGTAAGCTGAGTCAATGGCGCAGACAGCGTTGAAAATCCTTTCACAAATCTCCTATAGTACCCTGTCAACCCTAAGAAGCTCCTTATCTCCTTAGGCATTGAAGGTCTCTTCTAATCCAACACTGTAGTTATTTTTGTCGAGTCCACAGAGATACCACTTTTGCTTACCACATGACCTAAGAAAGACACCTATGATAGCCAAAACTCACACTTGCTTAGCTTCACACACAATTTGTGCTCCCTTAAAGTAGCCAAAACCAAGCACAAGTGTAAGGCATACTCTTCAGCATTTCTGGAATACACCAGAACATCGTCAATGAATACAACCACAAATAGATCCAGAAAGTCCTTGAACACTCTATTCATCATGTCCATGAAGGCAGAAGATGCATTCATTAACCCAAACGACATTACTAGAAACTCAAAATGTCTGTATCGGGAGCGAAAAGCAGTTCGCTAAACATCTGATTCACGTATTCTCAACTGATGGTAGCCCGAACGAAGATCAATCGTTGAGAATATCGAACTACCACGCAATTGGTCAAACAAGTCATCTATCTGAGGTAGAGGATACCTATTCTTGATAGTTACCTTGTTCAGCTCTCAAAAATCTATGCACAGTCTCATCGACTCATCCTTTTTCTTCACAAAAAGGACTGGTGCACTCCAGGGGGAAGAACTGGGTCTAATAAAACCACACTGCAATAACTTATCAAACTGAGTACACAACTCCTCTAACTCACGCGGCGCCATGCGGTAAGGTGTTTTTGCAATAGGGCGAGTAACTGGCTCAAGATCTATAACAAACTCCACCTCTCTCTCGGGAGGAAGTCTAAGAAGACTAACAAGAAGAATATCTGGAAACTCTCGCACCATAGAAATGTCCTCAACACGAGGCGCAAGAAGTGTAGTTTCCAGAAATGAAACAGAAACAAGAAAAGACTCACAACCAGACTCTAACAAATGACAAGCACATACCGTAGAGATGATTTGGGAGTCTTGATGTGGCAAACCATACACGCTCAAGGGTTGCCCATTATCTTCCCTGAAATCCAAGCGCTTAACTTTACACTGCATGACCGCATCATAACTGGAAAGCTAATCCATGCCCAAGAACACATCAAAATCCTCTAGATCTAGAACCTTTAGATCTGCGAAAGCTAGGAAACCACCTAGATAAATAGGAAATTTCAGAATACCCTGAATTGACATCACCAGATCTCCTAAAGGAAACTTGACATTAAGAGAAGCATTGATGTAGGGATGTCCGGAATCGGAGAACTCTACGGAAATAATTCACTCCTCGCCCAATAACAAGGAGGATTGGTCGACTCGAAAATAGCGATCGAAATTTGAGTCGGATCGTTCCCCAAATTAACATAAAGATTGCCAACCTTTTTGGGAGCAAAACCAAGGCTATAGGCCAAGATCCGCTCCGGCAAATAGGATCCACCCGATCCGGAAATAAAAAGCCTAGCAACGGCGATTTCGAAATGAAAAGTGCAGCGATTGATTTAACAAAGCGGATAAAACGATTCGCGATCCACCATAACTAATTAGAAGAAATCACACAAGGAGGGATGAGATATTTTACCCAACCGGAGAACGTTCACACAAGATAACTGTGGGAGAATCACTCTCTCCACAGATCCACCGGCGTCACACCGAAGGGCTTGCAACCTTCTTCCACGGAGTCGCAGCGAAGGAAGCCGCGTCGGAGTCGCACCGAACCGGATGGAGGGAGCAAAGGGGGGGCCGGCGGCTTCACACCACTAGAAGGGGGCGGCGACAATGAGGGAGACCTCCTTGGCCGAAATCTCAACAAGAGGGTTTTTTTTAGGGTTCAATCTTTCTAATTATCTCATAACAAAGGCCTCCTTATATAGGAATTACAAACAAGCTTTAACCATTCATGATGGAGATGTAATCTCATCCATCCAAATGGTTAAATGCACACCAAATAAAAATATTGTCCAAATTCAAAAATAAAAAGTGCAATATTGAATATAAAATTATCACTTCAAACTTGGATAATTTTATATTCCTAAAATAGAAATAATAAAGCATGAAAAGGGAAATGTTTTAATGCGGTGCGACGAATGTTGTGCGCCGCGGGCGGAGGTTGTAACGTAGCCTTCCGCTAGCATCATCGTGACGCCTCACGTCCTTTAGTTTAATCGCCTCAGCAACCGGATCAACCTCATCATCGTCAGCATCGTCTCCAAGTAGAGGTGGAGGGGGCGCGCCATCAATCCTCCCCCACTCAAAATCACGCATCTCTGTTGCGTGGTCCAAGAGGTAGCGGCGAAGAAGATAGGCATCCAAACTTTGCAGCTCCAACTCGAGCACCCAAGAGTCATCCGAAGGGGGGCGGTCACGCCAACGGATGAGGAAGCGGCGGGTGTCGCCATCAGTAGTGGTAACATGCTCAGCATCAAGTATCATCTCTGGAGTGGAAAATGTCCGTGGGAACCTGGGGAACATATTAGCAGTAGGCAAGAAATAAGGCAACGTACCATCCGATGATATACCTGTGGGGACCGTAAGAGAGAGATCATCCGTTCTACCACTCCCCAACCCATGAGAATTTAAAGTGGGAGAAGAAGACGACAAAGAAATCAACTCTTGTGGTGGCGACACAAATATCGTTAAATCCGAAATGTTAAAAATGGGGGAGATACCCCAATCAGCAGGCAAGTCCAAAACGAAAGCGTTGTCACCTAACTTCTTAATAATCCGAAAAGGGCCGGTGCGCTTTGGTGCTAACTTTTTTATGGTGCCAGTTGGCAAGCGTTCGGGAACTAAACGGACTAAAACCAGATCGCCAATTTTAAAGTTTGATACTCTCCTATGTAAATTAGCGTGCGCCTGATAAGAGTCGTATTGTGACGTCAAAGTGGCCCGTATACGTGCATGTAGATCATGGATGTGTTGGGCAAAGGATTGTGCAAATTGACTTGCTTTGTACGTTGGAGGCAACGACACCAAGTCAAGCGGCACAGGAGCTTTATAACCGTGGACAATCTCATTCGGAGACATACCCGTAGACCTATTTTTGGAATTATTGTAGGCTAATTGGGTGGGGTAAGAGAAGATCCCAAGTGCCCAAATGTTCGCTCACGAGGCATCTTAACAAATTCCCTAAACTCCGATTAACTACTTCCGTCTGCCCATCCGTTTGGGGATGATAGGGGAGGAAAACAATAACTTTGTTCCCATTAATATCCATAACGTTTTCCAAAAATAACTAGTGAATTTTACGTCTCTATCCGAAACTATGGTCTTTGGCACTCCGCGGTGACTAACGACTTCTTTAAAATATAGTTTAGCGACATGAGACGCATCGTTTGTTCTACTGCACGGGATGAAATAAGCCATCTTGGAAAACCTATCCACAACTACAAAAACGGAATCATGACGGCGTTGGGTAGGGGGAAGGCCTAATACAAAGTCCATACTAACATCTACCCAAGGCATGGAGGGAATAGGCAAGGGTGTATATAATCCTACATTGGTTTTACCACCCTTAGAAACCTGACACGTTCGGCAGCTACTCACTACTCCTCCTACCATAGCCTTAAGTTTTGGCCAATAAAACTTCTCTTCGACTAATGTAATCGTCTTATCTCTACCAAAGTGACCACTCAACCCTCCACTATGCAATTCCCAAATGATATGTAATCGTAGTGATTACTGTGGAATACATAGCTTCCCGCTCCTAAACAGGTATCCGTCCTTAATGACGTATGCAGATATCGTCGTGGGGGAACTATCCTGGGCTGATAAATAGACGTCTTGGAAGTCAGGACACGTAGCATACTCATTCTTAACCTGCTCAAATCCTATAACATGTACCTCCATAGAAGTGAGTAAAAGCGTAAGACGACTAAGGGCGTCAGCGACTCGGTTATCAGCTCCTTTAAGATGTTTGAGGTTAAATGTATAACCTTGTAGGAATGCTACCCACTTAGCGTGTCTTGGGCTGATTTTATGTTGTCCGTTAATGAAACGCAAGGCCTCATGATCGGAGAGGATCACGAACTCCTTGGAGAGGAGATAGTGCCTCCAATGGTGTAGACATCGGACTACAGCATAGAACTCCCTATCGTAATTGGAATAATTTGTTGGAGTTACCATGGTGATCTAGAAGTTGTCAAACATGTAATCTCACTGCCAACGCAATATGATCCTGCAGGGTCGCACATAAGAGCTATGGAGGAGTTGGAAGATTGACCGTATTGGTAAAGGTTACCAATTACCATTATGTATGGGTGTCAGGCAATTGTTGCCAATAAAGTTCATAGGGCATGGATAGTCGAAAGGTCGTCGAGAATGTCTCGACGACCAAGGCAAATCGTCGAGAATGTCTCGACGACCAAGGCAATGTCGTCGAGAATGTCTCGACGACTATGGGGGTTTAGTTGAGAATCAATCTGATAGATTCGTCGAGAATCAAAGACTTAGTCGTCGGGACTATCCATTAATTCTCGCCGAACCTGCCTGATGATTCTCGCCGATCGACGAGTATCGTCGAGAGTTATCGAGTATGACTCGACGACTAAAGGCCATTCGTCGAGAATCGTCCCTGATTCTCGACGACTTGGCGGATGATTCTCGCCGAACGCCTTTGCCGATTCTCGCCGAATTCTTCCAGGGACCCTATGCTGTGTGGTCTGCGGATAGCCATTCCTTTAGGTCTACTTATACCTTTGGTATAAATAGACACTTAGGGTTTTGGAAAGGTGTGTGACTTGTGCTTTTTGCGGCCGATTAGAACCCGACGGAAAGAGTTCCGCCGATCGCTCGTTCCGCCGCATCCCTCCGCATCGCCGGAACGGAAGTGTTCCGCCGCCGCCGTGTCTGCTCCGCTGACCCTCCCATTTCCGGCGATAGTCGTTGTTCTTGCCTCTCCTGGCGCGGACCTAGCAGTCCGTGGAGTTGCAAAGGTTCGGCTGTCTTCCTCCCGATTGTTCGTGTGACGAGCAGTTCGGGTTTCTCCTGCTCGTGTGGATCTCTGCAGAGACGTGGATATTATTCCACGTACAACTCGCCACCGGCAGCACTCAATACTTGGAGCATCTTCGTTGAGTTGTGACTCAACGCCACTAAGGTATTTTGCCCTAGTTATTTTGTTTACTTCTTGATACAACGATCATGGCCAGATCCAGTTCTCTTGGGTTGTTCTCGTACTTTTCTTTTCCGCTGCGTGCACAAAGTGTTGTGCTAACCCTCACGAGAAATCCCAACATAATTCAACTTGGGGCCCGACAACTTCTCGCTAAAGTAGCTAACGGGATGGCCTTCTTGGCTCAAGACACCTCCAACCCCAAACCCTGAAGCATCACATGTGAGCTCAAAGACTTTAGAAAAGTCTGGTAGACGTAAGACAGGTGCCTCAGTCATGAGCTTCTTTATTCGTTCCAAAGCATAGGTGGCGGACTTCGTCCACGTAAACTCTCCCTTCTTCATACAGTCCGTGATAGGCGCCATAATACTACTGAAGTCCCGTATGAAACGGCGGTAGAATGTGGCTAACCCATGGAAACTACGCACCTCACGTAGGTTGGTTAGTACGGGCCAGTCTTTAATGACCTGAACCTTACCCGGGTCAACTCGGATACCCTCAGAACCGACTATATAGCCTAAGAACTCTACCTCCGAGGCATAGAAAGTGCATTTCTTAAGATTGAGAAATAAAGTCTCTTTCCGCAGGGTGGAAAGGATCACTCTCATGTGGGAGATGTGCTCGGTGGTAGAAGTGCTATAGATCAGAATATCGTCAAAGTAGACGACGACAAACTTCCCCATGAATGGCTGGAAGACATGGGTCATCATCCGGGAGAAGGTACTCGGGGCGTTGGATAACCCAAAAGGCATCACAAGCCACTCGTACAGACCATCCTTCGACTTAAACGCGGTCTTCCACTCGTCGCCCTCTCGTATCCTAATCTGGTGATAGCCACTCCGAAGATCTAACTTGGAGAATATGGTGGCTCCAGACAAGACATCCAACAAATCATCCAGGCGGGGAATAGGGAACCTATATTTGATGGTGATTTTGTTGATAGCTCGGCTATCAATGCACATCCTCCATGTACCATCCTTCTTGGGGGCAAGGAGGGCTGGTACCGCACAGGGACTCATGCTAGTCCTAATAAAACCCCTCTCAAGCAAGCTCTCTATCTGGGTCTGCAACTCCTTGTGAGCCGCGGGATGGAGTCGGTAATGGGGCTGATTCGGCAAGGAAGACCCTGGGATGAGGTCTATCGCATGCTGGATATTCCTAAGCGGGGGTAACGTAGGTGGCAGCTCATCCGGGTACACGTCCTTATACTCTTCCAATAGTACCCGTAACTCACTAGGCAGCTCATCCAAAATACTAGAATCGGGTTTCGCACTCATGAGAACTAGCGCATACATAATTCCATCAACGAACGGGTCTCTCACAAACTCTTTCCTACCAACTAGACTCAACGTCTTTCTCTCTACAGGGATAGTTGTATCCTTAGCCAAGACTACGGGCTCCTTTGGGATGGTGGGCCTCAAAGTGATGGTTTTTACCATTGAATTTAAATTCATAGGAGTTGGCTCTACCAAAATGTGTGACATCACGGTCGTATAGCCAAGGGCGGCCCAACAACACATGACAGGCGTCCATCGGAAGGACATCACCACACCTCATCAACATAAGACTTGAATGAGAGTTGGACCAGGCATCGCTTAGTAACAGGCACGGAGATCTTGTTGATCCAAGCAACCTGATACGGAGTCGGGTGTGGTTCCGTGGTCAAGGACATACGTGCTATTGCGTTCTCAGATACTACGTTCACACAACTACCACTATCTATAATAAGTTTGCAAAGCTTTTCGCCACTCTTAAAGATCAGAGAAAATATGCTCGTCCTCTTCCAATCATCTAACGGTCGAGGAGTGGTCAAGATACAACGCATCACCATAAGGGGTGATCGTCCTCTAAGTCACTTGGGACCCCTTCTGGGTCGCTCTCCTCAGCAGCCTCATAGACATAATCCGCCAGATCGGTCGTCGACTCTATCAGGGCTATGGCCTTAGTTTTCGTTGGGCATTCAAAGGCATAGTGGCCTTGGATGCCGCAAGAATAGCATGTGGCGTTAGTCTTGCTAACCTTTCCGATTGGAATGCGTTCACTCGCGGGGTTCTTGGTGTTCCTAGCCGTGATCACGACAGACTTGGACTCGGCCGACCGGTACATCCCCTTATCTTGATAGGTGGAGGAAGATGCTCCGGTAGAGGATTTTCCTTTCGCATGAGAATAACGGGAGTGAGCCTTAGAGGCTAAGTGTTTTTCAATGTCGAGGGCGGCATTGAATGTGGTGTTCAAATCAGTGTGGCCATAACGCAAGAGCTTCCGCTGAATATCAGGTTGAAGGCCCTTACGAAACCTAGAAAGGGTAACCTCAGGGATTTCCTTCAGATCACAACGCACCATTCGGTCCTTCAGTTCTCCCATATACTCCGCTACTGAATTCGAGCCCTGCCGCAGGGTGGCAAGCTCGTCAAACATCTGTGTCCGATGGTACGCGGGAACGTACTGATCGGTCAACAAATTCTTCATTACGGTCCACCCAATAATTGGGTTTCCGTCTCCCGCACCTAGCCTACGCTCTTCATTTAGCCAATAAGTTTTGGCACGGCCTGTCAATTTCATCCTGGCAACTTGGACCTTTTGGGGGTCCGTGAGATGGTGCCAGTCGTAGTAACATTCCATGTCCACTATCCACGTAAGGAAGTTCTGTGGATCTCCCATGCCGTCGAAAGTGGGGCATCAATCTTGATGGCCCTAGTAATGTCAAACTCTCGCTCGTGGCGACGGCCTCGAGGGGGCACTCGTGGGGAGTCCCCATCCGAATCCGAATCGGAGAAGTGTTGGCATCGGCGGGCAACTCAACATTAGCGGGTGGTGGTGGTGGCCTAACTTGATTTTGTAAAATCTGTGCTAAAGTGGCCCTAAGCTCCGCCATATCATTATGTAGACCAGCTATCGCTTCAGCGTTATGAAGTTCATTCCCGTTCTCAGCCATTCTAGACGTAGACGGCGTCGTATATTCCGTACCTAGCCTAGTGCGCATGCAAGACCCAGAAAATTATGAAAGATAATTTTTCCTAGGGCTGTAGCTAGAATGAAAATAAATTTTTTTTTTGACAAGCGTGATGTGAGAAACACGTAGATCGTTAAAAAAATTTTTTTTTTGAAATTTTGCTGAAAAACGAAGATTTCAGCCCGCTATTTGCAGACCAACTAGACAGAATTACGATGTTCTAATTTGCAGGCAGACTTAACGCGGCCGAATCAAAAAATTTTTGTTTTAAAGTTGCTGGAAATAAGTGCAGGAAGCTACAGTTTTTTTTTCAGATTTTTCGACAAGTTTTAAAAGTTCGACGGATTTACTAAACGCAGACCAATCCGAAATTTCAGATCTTAGAAAATTCAGATCAACCAACGACGAACGCAGAGAGAATGTTTGCAACGTGGAAGTTGAAATGACCGCCTCTGATACCAAAATGATGTAGGGATGTCCGGAATCGGAGAACTCTACGGAAATAATTCACTCCTCGCCCATATCGCCTTAGATCTACCGCACCTACACAGCACCTATCGCCCACAATATTTCCTCGTCACACGCAGCGCATACATAAAAATAACAAGGAGGATTGGTCGACTCGAAAATAGCGATCGAAATTTGAGTCGGATCGTTCCCCAAATTAACATAAAGATTGCCAACCTTTTTGGGAGCAAAACCAAGGCTATAGGCCAAGATCCGCTCCGGCAAATAGGATCCACCCGATCCGGAAATAAAAAGCCTAGCAACGGCGATTTCGAAATGAAAAGTGCAGCGATTGATTTAACAAAGCGGATAAAATGATTCGCGATCCACCACAACTAATTAGAAGAAATCACACAAGGAGGGATGAGATATTTTACCCAACCGGAGAACGTTCACACAAGATAACTGTGGGAGAATCACTCTCTCCACGGATCCACCGGCGTCACACCGAAGGGCTTGCAACCTTCTTCCACGGAGTCGCAGCGAAGGAAGCCGCGCCGGAGTCGCACCGAACCGGATGGAGGGAGCAAAGGGGGGGGGGGGGGGGGCGGGCCACGGCGCCGGCCCTCCTTCAAACTCAATAGAGTTTTTTTTTAGAATCCTAATTAATAACAACCCCCCGTTTTTAGGGTTCCATCTTGAAATGTCTCATCCCCCAAACCCAAAGGCCTCCCCAAATAGATTGTCCAAATGCATTCAGCG